>QJPP01000639.1:0-332334 GCA_003996215.1 Jaltomata sinuosa
TCGTTACGGGTAGTTCAATCGTGCCAAGTTCTAGAGTTAGAAAACTCCGGGTTTGGGAGTTTGAAATTCTGGGCTAGGCTAGCCTCGACCGGTTTTGGAGCGAGGTGGAGTCTAGGGAAATCCGGGTAAGGATTGGGTTAGGTGTCTTGTTTTGAGCTAGTTTTTCATGTAACCAAGACATAAAGGAGTCTGGGGGACTTTTTGGAATCGAATTCGGGTAAGTAGAACTCTCGGAATCGCGTTTGACGTGAAGGGGTTATTTCGGATCGTCAGGGGAAGCAAGTGTGTTGTAAAATGGGCAAATTTTAGAGATTTCCGGACATTCTGTCCGTGACGAGCGCAACGGCTCCGCCGTAGCGACCTCCGCTATAGCGTGGAAAATACTGCTATAGCGGTGGTCAAGGCGGTCAACGCCGCTTAAGACCGCTATAGCGGAAGCCCTCCGCTATAGCGGGTCCGCTATAGCGGAGTGGGGACCGCTATAGCGGGCCGACAGGTTTTTAATGCAGAAACTTCTCCAAAACAGTTCAGTTTTCTACAATTCATTTGGGAGAAGAACTAGGGCGATTTCAGGCGTTTTCCCTCCGTTTTTCATCTTTTTTCTTCCCTAAAGTAAGGTTTCTACTCCCCAAACTTTGACTACTTTTCCTATGCGGTAGAATTGCTAGGAGGGAACTTGGGAGAAGGTTGGAATAACCTAGGAATGGTGGAATCCGGGGAAGAAAGGGGATTCTAAACATGAAAGTTCTTGGGTATTGTTAAAAGTGAAATATAATGATCATATATTGTTAAATTCTCTATTTTTATCCGTGAAAATGATAAAATTAGGAAAATTAACGGTGGAAAAGCCCGGGAAAAGGGTGAAATGATCATGTGTGGCCTGGGGTTCTGGGATTTGGTGTAATCCGGGTAATGTACAGGCCTTTTTTATTAATTTCATGTACTTGTATGTTATTTTAAACCAAGAACGAGAAAGCAATCCGAAACACGGGAAAGCTCGGGTTGAGTAGAGCTTGGATCATTTCGAAGTAGGTGATGGCTTACGAATTCCTGTGAATGTTGTATGTTTTGTACTCTTATCTAAGTGTTCGTATGAATTGCATGACTTAGAGGAATTGTGTAGAATGTCTAAGAGTCCTGTTTTACAGTCTTTGAAATGAATGGTGTGTTGCTTGTTGATTTACAAGTTGTTTGTTCATTATTTGACTGTGGATTGTTGACATTCAGTTGGCTCGGGTACCATGCCTGGTACAGGTATACTAACGGTTGGCTCGGGTACCACGCCTGATACGGGTATAACAAATGGTTGGCACGGGTACCACGCCTGGTACAAAATACTAACGGTTGGTTCGGGTACCACGTCTGGTACGGGTTTATTTTACTACATCATGGCATTTACATTGTTGCATTGCATTGACTGTTATTGGTTTTGTGAGTGGACCAGGTGTTTTATTGAATTGTGATATTCATTGATGGTCCTTGAGTGACCGGGAATCCTGTTATATTTGTTGAGTTGGTCTTGGATTAGGCCGGGCTGTCTGTTTAACACTTAGGTGTTGTTTAGAAAAGATCCCAGGGTGAGTCCGGGCTAGGCAAAAAAGATGGTTCATTGAATTCTGTGGTTGTGGCTTAGAGTTATAAAAGGTGGAGTTCAGGTGAAAACAAGCTAGGTAGAGACTTGTAGTCTAGGAAAGCCTATTGACTTGTTGTATGTTTTCTGTACTTGTACTTGATTTGTTGTGCTGAATTATACACTATTTGTTTGGAACTAGCTGATGATCCTACCAGTACACAGTGGTGGTGTACTGATACTGCACTTTTTTTTCTTTCTTGTGGGTACAGGCAATCTTCCATCGACTGAGACGCGACCTCATCTGTAGTACCAACGATTTCAGTCTTCAAGGGTGAGCCGCTTCGATCGAGCTGCCTTGAAACTATCATTTGAGTTGTATCTCATTTGTTTCGGGCTTAGACTATTTCTGTTATTTTGGGGTTACATCCCCGTGCTCTAGATATTGGTAGATGTTTGGTACTGCGACTTTCAGATTCTAGGGGGTAATTTCCGCAGGCTTATATTAATGAAGTTGTTTTATTATTATTGAATTGCTAGTTTACTTTTATGCACTGGTTTTGAGCTGCTAGAACGATTAAGTTCGTGAAAGTGATGGTTCGCTCACCCGGGGGTTAGGTGAGTGCCACTCACGGCGGTCTGGGTCGTGACAAAGATGGTATCAGAGCCCTAGGTTCGTTGATCTCGTCGTACAAAACAGGTCTAGTAGAGTCTTGCAGAACGGTACAGAGACGTCCGTACTTCTCCTCGAGAGGCCGTAGGACTTTAGAAAAACTATCTCTTCCTTCTTTCTTTCGTGCTATAACTTGATTCCAATTGGTATCTGGTTATACAAATTGGTATCTAACCTCATTCACTCTTCTGTCCGCAGATGGTTACTACAAGGAACAACGGAGTGAGAACAGCAATCCCGGCAGTGGGCCCGACAGCTCGTGGTAGAGGTAGAGGAAGGAGCAGAGGACGAGGTAGAGCCGCACCCGCCATGGGTGGAGCTCAAGCGGCTGCTGGAGAGTGTGAAGCAACCCCTCCCCCACCTCAGGAACATGTTGCTGAAGATGTGGAAGTTATCGTGGAGGACGGGGGGCGCAGGCGGAGGCGGCACCGGTCGGGGGTGCAGGCCTTCCTAATACGACACCAGAATCCTTTCAGCAGGCTTGGAATATTTTGAGTGGGTTGGTTGGTACTGGAGCCATACCCGCGACTTTTGCAAATCAGGCCTTGGATCCTCAGCCAACGGCTACTACAACACCTAGGATGGATTCAGCTTCAGGCACGAATGATTTCTTCAAGCCAATGCTAGGCCCAGTAATGACAGGAAATGAGCATGAGATGCTGACCAAGTTTCTCAAGCTGAAACCTCTTACTTTTCAGGGTACTGATAGGGAGGATGCTTATGAGTTTATCTTGGATTGCTATGAGAGGTTGCACAAGTTGGGTATTGTACGTCAGAAAGGGGTTGAGTTTGTTACATTTCAGTTGCAGGGTGATGCCAAGCAGTGGTGGAGGTCTCATGTTGAGTGTCGGTCTTCTGTCTTACCCCCACTGACTTGGGAGCAGTTTCATGCTTTATTTTTAGAGAAGTACGTACCCCGTACTTCGAGGGACCGGAAGAAGGATGAGTTCTTGAACTTGGAACAGGGTGGCATGTCAGTCTCTACTTACGAGGCTAAATTCTATGCCTTGTCACATTTTGCTAGACAACTGTTGGGTTCCGAGGAGGTACGGGTTCGGTTGTTTGTGAAATGATTGAATACCGAGCTACAGATACTGTCAGTGCATATGACTTCTTCAGGAAAGGGCTTTAATGATGTGGCGGATTATGTAAAGCAACTTGAGGGAGTCAGGCAGACGGGGCAGGCTAAGGCATTAGCCAAGAAGCCCCGGAACGAGGGAAATTTTGGTGGCTCGCATTCCAGGGGTCATAATCAACAGGTATACTCAGCCCGTCCTATTTAGTCAGCTCTGCCAGCTGCTACGGGTGGTCGTCAGGGAGCTCATAATCAGTCTTCAGCTCCTAGAGGCCAGGAAGCGTCTTATACGTCAGCTAGCAGGCCTACACTTGACTGTGGTTGCTTCCATTGTGGTGATCTGGGTCACTTTAAGAGGGAGTGCCCACTCAGGCAGACAGGTAATCAGGGTCAGCAGCAGCCTAGAGCGGTGGTCCTGGCAGGTAGAGGCGGTAATGCTAGAGGTCATCCACAGGGTGGGCGAGGAAACTTTCAGAGAGGCCGGGGCGACAGAGGGAACGGCGGCGCGGGCAGAGGTGCAGCGCAGCCAGCCCGAAAAGTTGCCTGGATTGATGATCGGGCTCATTACTATGCCTTTTCAGGGAGGACTGAGGCGGAAGCATCAGATGCGGTGATCACAGGTACCATTCTTGTCTGTGATAAAATGGCTTCGGTATTATTTGACTCAGATTCGACATATTCTAATGTATCTGTGAGTTTTGCATTGGGTCTGGAATAGATTTGTGATATCCTTGATTCCCCTATTCATGTTTCTACCCCGGTTGGAGAGTCTGTGATTGTGACTCATGTTTATTGTGACTGTTTTATTGTGTTTGTAGGGTTGCATACTTGGGTAAACTTGGTAATCCTGGATATAGTTGATTTTGACATTATCTTGGGCATGACCTGGCTGTCCCCTTATCATGTTGTGTTGAACTCTAACACCAAGACTGTGGCTCTAGAGATTCCGGGTAAGGATAGACTAGAGTGGGAAGGTGTGTACAGGCCTAAGCCAGTTAAGGTCATATCGTTTGTTCAGGCTAGGAAGCTAGTGGGGAGAGGGTGTCTAGCCTTCTTGGCTCATCTCCGGGATGATAGTGTGGAGTCCCCATCTATTGAGTCAGTTTTGGTAGTTTCTGAGTTTTTAGAGGTGTTACCAGCGGATTCGCCTGGTATGCCTCCGGACATGGATATAGACTTTTGTATTGATTTTGAGCCAGGTACTCGTCCCATTTCTATTCCTCTGTATCGTATGGCTCTGGCAGAGTTGAGAAAACTTAAGACTCAGCTACATGAACTCCTAGATAAGGGATTTATCCGTCCCAGTGCTTCGCCTTGGGGTGCTTCGATTTTATTTGTAAAGAAGAAGGATGGTAGTATGCGGATGTGCATAGATTATAGGCAGTTGAACAAGGTGACCATCCGAAATAAGTACTCTCTACCCCGTATAGATGATTTGTTTGACCAGCTTCAGGGTGCATCGGTGTTTTTAAAAATTGACTTGAGGTCGGGGTACCATCAGTTAAAGATTATGCCTGAGGACATTCCTAAGACTGCTTTTCGGACTCGGTATGGGCATTACGAATGCCAAGTTATGTCGTTTGGTTTGACCAATGCACTGGCAACATTCATGAGTTTGATGAATGGGGTATTTAAGTCATATTTGGATTCCTTCGTGATTGTGTTTATCGATGATATTTTGATCTACTCCAAGAGTAGGAAGAAGCATACTAATCATCTTCGTATTGAGTTGGACATCTTGAAATGCCAGAAGCTTTATGCGAAGTTCTCCAAATGTGAATTCTGGTTGACTTCAGTTGCGTTCTTGGGGTATGTAATGTCAGAAAAGAGGGTGATGATAAATCCCCAGTAAATTGAAGCAGTCAAGAGTTGGATCCGGCCTAGCTCTGTGACTGAGGTGAGGAGTTTTGTTGGACTCGCAGGGTACTACCAGAGGTTTGTTAAGGATTTTGCATCTATTGCTACTCACCTGACCAGGCTGACACAGAAAGATCTACCATTTGTGTGGTTCGACAAGTGCGAGGAGAGCTTTCAAAAGCTCAAGACACTTTTGACCACGGCTCTTGTATTGTCCTTACCGATTGAAGGTAAAGACTTTATTGTTTACTGTGATGCTTCACATTCTGGTTTGGGTGTTTTGTTGATGCAGGATAGGAATTTGATAGCCTATGCATCCAGGCAGTTGAAGGTGCATGAGAGGAACTACCCGACTCACGACCTAGAGTTGACAACGGTGGTTTTTGCACTAAAGATTTGGAGACACTACCTTTATGGTGTCAAGTGCAAGGTATTCACAGATCATCGCAGTCTACAGCATGTATTCACACAAAAGGATTTGAATTAAAGGCAGAGAAGCTGGATGGAGCTATTGAAGGACTATGATGTTACCATTTAGTACCATCCGGGTAAGGCTAATGTGGTGGCAGACGCATTGAGCCGGAAAACATATAGCATGGGTAGTTTGGCTTGTTTAGGGGTGTCCAAATGACCACTAGCAAGGGAAATTCAGGCTTTGGAGGCCAAGTTCATGTACTTGGGTGTTTCAGATCAGGGTGGGTTGTTGGCCAACATTGAGGTCAAAGCCACCTTCATAGAGAAAATAAAGGTCAAACAGTTTCAGGATCCAAAACTGAGTAAGCTTCGAGGTAAGGTAATATTCGGGGAATCCAGGGACGTCACGTTAGACTCCGGTGGAGTGCTACATTTCAGAGAAAGGATTTGTGTTCCTCGGGTGGATATAATTCAGAAAATCTTGACAGAAGTTCATGGTTAGTGGTACTCATTTCATCCGGGTGTGACTAAAATGTACATAAACTTGAGGCAGCGTTACTGATGGCCCGGGATGAAAAGGGACATAGTGGACTTTGTGTCCAAGTGTCAGAATTTCCAGCAGGTAAAGTATGAGCACCAGAGGCCTGCAGGACTACTTCAGAGGATGCCCATCCCAGAGTGGAAGTGGGAAAGGATAGCCATGGACTTCGTGGTGGGTCTTCCCAAGACATTGGGAAAGTATGACTCAATTTGGGTCATTGTTGATAGACTGACCAAGTACGCCCATTTTATTTTGGTCAGGGTAGATTACAATTCACAGCAATTGTTCAAGATCTACGTGAAGGAGGTAGTGAGATTACATGGGGTACCATTGTCCATCATTTCAGACAGGGGTACGCAATTCACCTCTAAATTTTAGGGTAAGCTACATGAAGAGTTGGGTACACAACTCACTTTTAGCACAACCTTCCATCCTCAGACTGATGGTCAGTCGGAGAGGACGATCCAAGTATTGGAGGACATGCCGAGAGAATGTGTGATGGACTTCGGGGGTCATTGGGACCAGTTTCTACCATTGTGCGAGTTCTCATACAATAATAGCTACCACTTCAGTATTGACATGGCAGCGTTTGAGGCATTGTATGGGAGGAACTGCAGATCATCGGTTAGGTGATTTGAGGAAGGCGATGTAAAGCCCATGGGCGTGGACTTAGTAAAGGAAGTGCAGGAAAAGGTAAGGGGCATTCAGGCCAAGTTGTTGGCTGCCCAAAGCAGGCAGAAGGAGTACGTAGATCGCAAGGTTCGGGACATGGAATTTCAAGTTGGTGAACATGTATTGTTGAAGGTGTCACTAATGAAGGGAGTCATACGGTTTGGTAAGAAGGGCAAGCTTAGCCCTCGGTTCATTGGTCCGTTTGAGGTTCTTGAGATTGTGGGGCCAGTGGCTTACAAGTTAGCACTGCCGCCCAGTTTGTCGGGCATCCATCCGGTATTCCATGTATCCATGCTTAAGCGATACCATGGGGATGGGGATTAAATCATCAAGTGGGACGAGGTACTTTTTGACAAGGATCTTCGTTATGAAGAGGAACCAGTTTTGATTCTTGCTCGGGATGTCCAGAGGTTGAGGACAAAGGTGATTGACATGGTAAAAGTTCAGTGGAAGCATCGTCCGGTTGAGAAAGCCACTTGGGAAACCAAGATAGACATGCGGGACAAGTACCCTCAGTTGTTTGAGGATTCAGGTACTACACTCTCTTCTTTTATTTCCATAAATTTGGGTTTGATCGTTCGGGGATGACGATGGATAAATTAGTATCTGTTGTAACGACCGGGTCCGTCGTTATGGGTAGTTTAATCGTGCCAAGTTCTAGTGTTAGAAAACTCCGGGTTTGAGAGTTTGAAATTCTGGGCTAGGCTAGCCTCGGCTAATTTTGGAGCGGGGTGGAGTCTAGGAAAATCTGGGTAAGGATTGGGTTAGGTGTCTTGTTTTGAGCTAGTTTTCCACGTATCCAAGATATAAAGGAGTCTGGGGTCTTTTCGGAATTGAATTCGGGTAAGTAGAACTCTCAGAATCGCATTTGACGTGAAGGGGTTGTTTCGGATCATCGGGGGAAGCAAGTGTGTTGTAAAATGGGCAAATTTTAGAGATTTTCGGGCATTCTGTCCGTGAAGAGCGCAACGGCTCCACCGTAGCGACCTCCGCTATAGCGGTGGAAAATACCGCTATTGCGGTGGTCAAGGCGATCAACGCCGCTTAAGACCGCTATAGCGGAGTGGGGACCGCTATAGTGGGCCGACAGGTTTTTAATGCAGAAACTTTCTCAAAACAGTTCAGTTTTCTACAATTCGTTTGGGAGAAGAACTAGGGAAATTTCAGGCGTTTTTCCTCCGTTCTTCATCGTTTTTCTTCCCTAAGGTAAGGTTTCTACTCCCCAAACTTCGTACTACTTTTCCTATGCGGTAGAATTGCTAGGAGGGAACTTGGGGGAAGGTTGGAATAACCTAGGAATGGTGGAATCCGGGGAAGAAAGGGGATTCTAAACATGAAAGTTCTTGGGTATTGTTAAAAGTGAAATATAATGATTATATGTTGTTAAATTTTCTATTTTTATCCGTGAAAATGATAGAACTAGGGAAATTAATGGTGGAAAAGCCCGGAAAAGGGGTGGAATGATCATGTGTGGCCTGGGGTTCTGAAATTTGGTGTAATCTGGGTAATGTGCAGGCCTTGTTTGTTAATTTCATGTACTTGTATGTTATTTTAGACCAAGAACGAGAAAGGAATCCGAAACACGGAAAAGCTCGAGTTGAGTAGAGCTTGGATCATTTCGAGATAGGTGATGGCTTACGAATTCCTGTGAATGTTGTATGTTTTATACTCTTATCTAAGTGTTCGTATGAATTGCATGACTCAGAGGAATTGTGTAGAATGTCTAAGGGTCCTATTTTACAGTCTGTGAAATGAATGGTGTGTTGCTTGTTGGTTTACAAGTTGTTTGTTCATTATTTGATTGTGGATTGTTGACATTCGGTTGGCTTGGATACCACGCCTGGTACAGGTATACTAACGGTTGGCTCGGGTACCACGCCTGGTACGGGTATAATAAATGGTTGGCACGGGTACCACACCTGGTATGAAATACTAACGGTTGGCTCGGGTACCACGCCTTGTACGGATTTATTTTACTGCATCATGGCATTGACATTATTGCATTGCATTGACTTTTATTGGTTCTGTGAGTGAACCGATTATTTTATTGAAATGTGATATTCATTGGTGGTCCTTGAGTGACCGGGAATCCTGTTATATTTGTTGAGTTGGTCTTGGATTAGGCCGGACTGTCTGTTTAACACTTAGGTGTTGGTTAGAAGGGATCCCAGGGTGGGTCCAGGCTAGGAGAAAAGGATGGTTCATTGAATTATGTGGTGTTGGCTTAGAGTTATAAAAGGTGGAGTTCAGGTGGAAACAAGCTAGGTAGAGACTTGTAGTCTAGGGAAGCCTATTGACTTGTTGCATGTTTTCCGTACTTGTACTTGATTTGTTGTACTGAATTGTACACTGTTTATTTGAAACTGGCTGATGATCCTACCAGTACACAGTGGTGGTGTACTGATATTGCACTTGCTTTTCTTTCTTGTGAGTACAGGCAATCTTCCAGCGGCTGAGACGCGACCTCATTTGTAGTACCAGCGATTCCAGTCTTCAAGGGTGAGCCGCTTCAATCGAGCTGCCTTGAAACTATCATTTGAGTTGTAGCCCATTTGTTTTGGGCTTAGACTATTTCTATTATTTTGGGGTTGCATCCCCGTGCTCTAGATATTGGTTGATGTTTGGTACTACGACTTTCAGATTCTAGGGGGGTAATTTCCTCAGGTTTATATTAATGAAGTTGTTTTATTATTATTGAATTGCTAGTTTACTTTTATGCACTGATTTTGAGCTGCTAGAACAATTAAGTTTGGGAAAGTGATGGTTCGCTCACCCGGGGGTTGGGTGAGTGACACTCACAGCGGTCTGGATCGTGACAATATTACTAATACTAATACTAATACAATATTATTATTATTTTTAATTTTATTATTACTATTTTTTTTAGTATTAGTTAGTAATAAGGGAGAATTAGAGAGGCAAAATGGTCAACTTTTTGGCTGACCCCAAACTCCTCTCATTCCCTTTATTTTTAAACTAGTTATCGACAACCCGTGCATAGTATATACTATTTTTTGTCTCAATTTATGTAACACATTAAATTTAGAGAATCGACCAAATTTATTTTTTACGATTTTTAAATATCTTAAGTTGTTAACTATTGTGAATTATTATACTTTTTTTAACAAAATTTTCAGATAATATATGTTACTCTCTTTGTTTCAATTTATGTGGCACTGGTAGAATTTGGAGAGTCACCTTAATTTGTTTATATAGTTTTTTAGATATTTTAAGTTGTTAGTTATTGTGATCTATAGTAGTTTCTATGTAATTTTTAAATAATATATGTTACTCTTTCTACTCCAATTTATGTGATATTGATAAAATTTGAAGTTAATTAAATTTTTATGTCTTTTAAATATTTTTAATTATTAATTATTGTGATTTATAACACTTTTTATATTATTTTTAAATAATATATATTACTTCCTTTATTCCAATTTATGTGATACCGATAAAATTTTGAGAGTCAATTAATTTTTTTATGTCTATCAAATATTTTAAATTCTTAGTTATTATAATTTATCTTTTTGCATATAGGTAAACTTTGCCCGTGATGTGCACGGGCCCAACCTCAAATGCAGAAATTAACAGGAGTCATATTAATTAATAAGGAAAAATGACACCACATATCATTTTAAGACTTTAAATTACAAGTTATACATGTACTTCTTTCTATTTATAAAATCAAACTTTTAATTACAAGTCATACCATTTTAGGTAAAAAGTTATATTTTTACTGTGTTATTTTTTTTATTTTTAATGAGAAAAAAAATTTAATTTTACTTAATTAATGGTATGGATATTTATTATAAGAGAGATAAGTGGACAAAAATATTCCACCAATTATTTTAGACATTTTTAGTAACATTGAAGAGTTTTAAATGGAGAAAAAATCTCTTATTTCTCTCTCTCTTAATTGTCTTACCTTAATTATTGTCACCAAGGAATATGGTTCAAAATTTGATATTAACAGAATATTAATTCGTATTCTATTTATATTGATTTTTATATATTTTTCATACAATAAATGATAGTCCAAATACATTTCTTATTAATAATTTTTTGTATGTGAATCTGATATTAAATCTGGTATGAATGAAATATTAATACATATTCTCTATTGAAATAAGTTTTTATATCCTTTCTATACACTAAATTATAGTCTATGTATATTTTCTATTAAAATATTGTGTTTGAATATGGTAATAGATTTGGTATCAATGAAATAACGACGAAGCATCTGTTAATTGACGATGAATTTTATTTATCTGGATAACTTTGAGAGAGAATATGTTTGAAATCTGAAAGAGTAAAAAAAGAAATAATTATTGTTAGAGAGATACGAGGATGATTGATATCTTATTTAACCGTCAATTATTTTTTAGGAATAATTGTTAAAATTAGTTATAATTTATTAAAATATAGATCTGCATATTAAATTCATTGTAGTTTTCATTTTTATTGAAATACTTTAATTATTTTTACTGTTTTGATATAATTTGTTAAAAATTATTGATATGAATCGAAAACTAACAAATTATGACATGATTTATAATAAAGAATCTTACATTGTGTATGTTAGGTTTGATTAACAAGTTTAATCTCAAATTTAGTTTATGATCATCAAGCTACTCAATTTAATATTAATATGACCTTTTAAACAGGTAAAGTTGTGGATTGGAATAATGGACTCTACTAAAAGTTATTATTTTTTCATTCAAATTTTTCATCAAAAAATATTCAGTGGCTATTTTTCATAAATAATTTAATTGAATCAGTGAGAAATGAAAAAATAATAGTGTTATTACACAAAGATTTAGCAAACTTTTTAGTATTTCAATAAGAATCTATTTCTCACTATGTATTTTTCTAGTGAGCTAATTCGATGTAAAAAATTATGTTTTACCATACAATTTTATATTAATCCATGATGAGAAAAACCTCTATTTCTAATAGTGGAAGTCATATAGATATCCTAATATATAGAATTGAGAGTTTTTCAACATCTATTGATGCATTATGAAAATAATTATCAACATTTTAATCTGATGAGCCCTTTAAAATCTAAACATGCTATGTTGATAAAGTAAAATAATGTTTTGAAAATTTGACACACTTGCTTATTTTAACTTTGTGATGCGGCAACATATGAAAAGTAATTCATTCATACTATGTTATGTAAAAATTGATCAAAAATTGAATATTTCAAACATAAGAGAGATAAAATGTTTAAAAAATAAACCATCTTGAGAAGTGCATGTATTGCTCCATTTATAATAATTTTCATTGTTATTTCTGGTAATCAAACCCAATTGAGGAAATGCTACTTCATGTGTTTGAAAAAAAAAAACGAAAAGAAGAGATAAAGAATAACTCAATCAACGTAAAAGAAAAATAAATACCAAGAAGAGACAAAAGGAAATGAAAAGCCATTTAATGATATGGCACTTGGCATTAGTCACTGGATTGCCTTTTCATACGAAGCAGAAGTGACTGACACGTCAAGAGTAAAAGCCTGACAAATTGTGTCCCAAAGTTGAAGGGTAAAATAGTCCGGTCAACAAAATTATTTATGAAGTAGCTACAGTAATATTCTCTTTTAGCCAATCAAATTATCCGATTTAAAATTAGTTGACTTAAATACCCTTATGTCAGATGCTTTTCAGGCATGTTGACCCTAAGCAGGTCAAATTTGTGGCTTCTAAGGGTATCTCCAATAACACTTTATTTTACTTTCTATTTTATTCTTTATATTTAGAAAGTAAAGGGAACAACTTTAATAACTCTCTATTTTACCCTCTATTTTCTCTTTCTTTAATATTATATTATTATTTTTATTTCAAGAGAGAATGAGAAGGGCAAAATGGTCAACTTTTTAGCTGACTCCAAGATTTTCTCATTCCCTTCTATTATATAGACTAGTTAACGAATAGTCCGTGCTAGCACGGGCCCAATAATACTATGCTAAGGAACAACTACACAAATGCTTTTTAAAGGGAGTGGCTTTGCATTTTTGCCCCCCATAAAAATGATCTTACAAAAATAGTCTTCCTTGTTTTTCATGTATAGAGCAACTACCTTTTTGCCCCTCTACACCTCAAATATTTTTAAATAACTCTCAATGCTCATTTATCTCTCAACTTTTATATATATTTCTTTTTCTCTTTTTTCTTTTCTTTTTTTATTTCTATTTTTCTTTTTTCCTTTTTTTTTCTTTTTTTCTCAACCTTTGTTTTTCTTTTATTTTTTGTTTTATTCTTTCTTCTACGTTTTTTCTTTTTTCTCAATCTTTTTTTTTCGCCTCTCAATTCTATTTTTTTCTCCTTTTATTTTTTATTTTTTTATTTTTCTCAACCTTTATTTTATTTTTTTATTTTTTTCTCGTTTTCTCAATATTTATTTTTTTCTCTCAACTTCTATTTTTTTATTTTTTCTTTGGTTTTTATTTTTTCTTTTCTCTTTTTTTTAATCAATTTTTTCGACCTTTATTTTTTTTATGAGATGTTCTATAATTCTTGCTTTAGAGGCAAGACTTAGCCCAAAGACTTCCAAACAACAAATTACGCCAATGAGCAAGACTTGACACTAGTATATTGTGTCTTGATTTATGAGATATTTTATAACACTTGCCTCAGAGGCAAGACTTAGCCCAAGGACCTCTCAAAAAATACAAGTTACGCTCCATGGGCAAGAGTTCACACTACTTCATTATGTCTAAATTTATGAGATACTCTATAACTCTTGCCTTAGAGGCAAGACTTAGCTCAAGGATTTTCAAACAACAAGTTATGCCCCACGAGCAAGACTTGACACTAACTCATTGTGTCTTGATTTATGAGACATTCTATAACTCTTGCCTTAGAGACAAGACTTAGCCCAAAGACTTTCAAACAACAAGTTACGCCCCATGGGCAAGAATTGACACTATCATATTGTGCTTGATTTATGGGATGCTCTATAACGCTTGCCTAAGAGGCAAGACTTAACCCAAGAACTTCCAGATAACAAATTACGCCCCATGGGCAAGAGTTGACACTACCACATTGTGTCTTGATTTATGCGATGCTCTATAACTCTTGCCTTAGAGGCAAAACTTAGCTCAAAGACTTTCAAACAACAAGTTACGCCTCATTGTCAAGAGTTGACATTAGCACATTATGTCTTGATCATGAGATGCTCTATAACGTGTGCCTTAGAGGCAAGACTTAGCCCAAGGGCCTCCCAAAAAACAAGTTATGCCCCATGGGCAAGAGTTAACACTACTTCATTGTGTCTTAATTTATGAGATGCTCTATAACTCTTGCCTTAGAGGTAAGACTTAGCTCAAAATTTTTTCAAACAACAAGTTATGCCCCACGAGCAAGGCTTGACACTACCTCATTGTGTCTTGATTTATGAGATGTTCTATAACATTTGTCTTAGAGGCAAGACTTGTTCCAAAGGACTTCCAAACAACAAAGCACGCTCTTAAGTTTAATTCGATTTCAAAGAAAGAAGATCTTCTTTGCGGATTATCCAACTTTTTTTGTTCATTAGCAAAAAATAATAGAGGTTAAGAAAAAAGAAAAAAAAAGAAGAATAAAAGAGAAAAGGAAAAAAAAAAGAAAAAAATAAAAGAAGAGAAAAAAAAGAAAAAAGAGAAAAAAAAAGAAGAGAAAAAAAAAAAAAAAAAAAAAAAAAAAAAAAAAAAAAAAAAAAAAAAAAGAAAAAAAAAAAAAAAAAAAAAAAAAAAAAAAAAAAAAAAAAAAAAAAAAAAAAAAAAAAAAAAAAAAAAAAAAAAGAAAATAAAGGTTGAGAAAAAAGAAAACGAGAATTAAAAAAAATTGAGAAAAAAAAAGAAAAAAGATAAAAAATTAAAAAGATAAAAGAAAAAAGAAAAATAAAAATTAAAAGTTGAGAGACAAATGAACATGGAGAGTTATGGTGTAGAGGGGCAAAAATGTATATGTTCTATACATAAAAAGGAAGGAAGGGTATTTTTTAAAGACTTTTCTTATGAGGGGCATAAATTGAAGACCACTCACTTTTGAGGGCACTCCATGCAATTTCCTGTTATGCTAAACGTTGAATTGTAATATTTTTTTTATCATATCAAACATAGTGAATTATACTAATTCTTTTTATCATATGAATAAAATTATTTGTAGCTTATGCTTTTTTTTGTACCACTCTTTAAATATATTCAAATTAATTCAGTGGATTAAAAGGTCTTTTGATATGGATTAAATTATTTTGAAATTATAGATCTGAAATTATAATTATTGAACTAATTTATCCTATTTGAAAAGCATGATAAAATAATCTCAAGTTAAATGAGATAAATTTATACTATTAATCAAACATAATATAAATCTAATCTCAAATTTAATCTTAAGATATTCATCTTATTTTGCATATTAAACAACCCTTAAAAACTTTGATAAGCCGATAAGAAACTTTAATAGTTCAGGATTAAATTAAGTATCTTATCCTAAATTAATAAATATTATTCCTTTGTTCATTTCATTTTTACAATTCTCACTATAATACCTATAAATACATTGTTCATCCAAACATAACTTGTCTCTTAGCCCTACGACCCTTCAAGTAATAGCTCATTTTGAGCTCCTCCTGAAATATACTCCCTCCATTTTTTTAGTTAACATGATAAGACTTTGTATAACCATTAAAAAAAATTAATTAAGAGTGTATTTTAATTTATATACCTCTTATTAATTTTTATCTATTTATGTATTTTTTAATTCTTGAATAATTAATACTAAGACCAAAGTTGAAAAAAAAATTAATTCTATTTTGATTCTTTAAATTGATAAATATTTTAAAATAATTATTTTTAGTATACATGACAACTAAAAGGAGCGGGAAGTACATTCAAGAAATTTGAATAAAATGAGGTAGATGCTTATATATGGGGCCCACATGATATGGGTGGAATACTCCCCTCCCCTCCCCCCACCCCCACCCCTTTTTCTTCTTCTTCTCCAGAATCGCCCCCACCCCCCATCAACCCCCAACCTTCCCACCCCCTCCTTTTTTTATTCTTCAGAACTGCCCCACCCCACCCCCAAAACCCCAGCCCCTTTTCTTCTTCTCCATCAGAACCGCCACCCCCCAACCCCACTTCGTTCCTCCCTCCTCCCTCTCTTCTTCTTCATCAGATCCCCCCTCACCCCTCTCCCCTTCATTCTCCCTCCCATCTCTTTCTGTCGTCTCAATCAGGATTCTCCATCCCTTCGGAAAAAAAAATTATAAAAAATTTCAAATTAAAAAGAATTTCATGGTGTTCATAGCATACTCCAATGGTAAAGGAAGGGGTTGAGAATATTTATGTTTTTATTTTATTTTTCTCTTTAATTTAATTTTTGGGTATTATTGATAATGTGTCAAAGTAAGATTTTCTAATTTTTTTTTTCAAATATTTATTGAAGCTTAAAGGGGCTGAAAATGGTGGAAGAATGGGGGGTGAGGTGGGGGTAAAGAAACGAGGTTGGGGTGGGGCAAGAACAAAGAGGGTTGTCATTTCTTTTGCTTTTTATTTATTTATTTAAATTATTTTTAATCAAAAAATTTATGTTTTACGCGCATTATACACGTGATTTCACGCGTTTGTTCTACCCAATCATCAAGTTGCCACATAGATTAGGTCAACGGTTAAAAAGGTTTAAAATATTGTGTTTGAATAAGTTTAAGGGTTCAGTTGGTAAAGTGGTGAGTAGAAGGGTCCAACTGACAAACGGAATCAAGTACAAGGGCCTCCCAGGCCATTTCGCCTAAAATCTTAATGATTTATGTACAAATATACTACAAGAGAACATGGAATTAGCTACGAAATTTATTGATAATCCCTAGCTCATTCGTCGCTAAAAAGTTCTTAGCTAATTGAATTTTTTTATAATCCGTCGCTAATCCGTAGCTAAATAGGATTAGCATGAGATTTTTGTTGTTTAGCTACGAAATTTTGTCCGTCGCTAATTTTCTGTTTTCTAGTAGTGAATAAACACTATTAATCGTCATACTCGTCATTATAACTATCATCACCCGCCATTCATTATCGTTATCACCACCATAATCACTATAACTTATCGATTACCCGTATTAACATGGACCCAATAATACTCTGTTAAATATGAAATTATAATATTCTTTTCATCATATAAATAAAATTATTTGCAGGTTATGTTTTTTTTTCTATATCATTTTTTATTTTTATTCAAGTTTAATTCAATAGATTAAGGGATCGGTTGATATGCGAATTAAATTATTTTGAGAATATAGTCCTGAAATTATAATTTCTGAATAATTTATCCTACCTGAGAAGTGTGGTAAAATAATTTTAAATTGAATAAGATAAATTTATACGTCAATCAAACATAATATAAATCTAATCTCAAATTTAATCCTGAGATACCCTATCTTATTTTTGCGTAGCCAAACGACCCTTTAAAACTTTGATAAGCAAAGAATAATCTTTAATGTTTCGTGATTAATTTAATTCTCTTATCCTAAATTAATAAGTATTTTCCTTTTTATATGTATTCCCCAGTAATGGTTTAATTCATAAGTAAAAGTGGGAAAGGTAGTGGGGCCCATGAAAAGTGAGCCTTCGGGATAAACACTAAGCAAAGGATGAAATAATCAAACAGGCCAAAATTTTCAGAGGAAGCAAATAGCAAATTCATTTATTATCCAATGGAATTAATTTATTTAAGTATAATTACAGAAATACCCTGTGGGCCCAGAGTGCAGATGGTTGGATTGATGTCTGGTTTTTTTGTCATTAGAAACTTGAAACTATTCTCATGCATAAACCATGAAGAACATGGTACAAATAAACACTGCACAAAAATAATTTTAAGTGACCACAATATCCTCAAACTAATATTATTTACATGAAGCACACATGTTGACGAGAAGCTCGTCAACTGTGGCTTATTAATAAGTAGTAATAAAGTAAAAAAAGCAAAAAAAAATTAGTCTACCAATTAGTCAACCAAATAAAATACTTTCTCCGTTTTCATTTGTTTGGCCTATTTTAATTTGGCATAGAATTTTAAAAAGTAAAGAATTTTTTTGAAATTTTTTATCTTAAATTAAAGATATGTCAAATATATTATAATATTCTTTAATTTTATGGTCTTGAATATGTAATGTGAAAATTGAAATTAAAGAGTTTCTAAAAGAAGAAAGAAATAATTTTTTTTAAAACGGATTAAAAAGAAAAGTAGGCCAAACAAATTAGAACGGAGGAATAACATCTTTTAAATTTATAATTGTATGATATATATATAGAATATAAATTTTATTTAAAGTAATTAACTTTTTTTTTTCTGGTTATTCTCCCCAGATTAAAAAAATTATCTATTGTACAAATTTTCAGCATGTTGTTAGAAATTTAATAAGCAAATGTTCTTCAAAATATTTTTGGTAAAAGCAAAAAAAAATTGATTCGCATAATGAAATATTTTTTCGTGCAATCAAATTTTAGATTATTTTAATTTCTAGGTATGAGAGGATGAGATGATTTCCTACACACAAATATACATACATATACATACATATATATATATATACTAGTTTAGTGTACGTGCGTTGCACGTGTGCATCATATCAAGCCGTCAATCAATATGAAATGTGTAAAAGAAGAATAAATAATAAAAAATAGCAATTTCATTTCAACAATCAGTGCACTACAACTCTTTTCAATTCTTAACCCGAATAAGTTGACAACAATGATTATGAGCTAATAACAAATATATGAAAATGAATTTATTGATAGTTAAAATTTTAGAATAAGTACTTGAAATTATTTTGAATGCACGAAAACGTGCTTAAGTAAGAAAAAAAAGCAAGTACAAAATCAAAACTCGATAAAATTAATTGATATATCATTAACTAAATTCAAATAATCTTAAACAACTTTCACACGTCAAACATGTAAAAGAAAGTATAGAAGCTAACCAAAAAAAAAAACTTAAACGACAATAACAAAGATAAAATATAAAAGGGCTCATAATATATTAAATTGATTTGGTCAATTGACCTACATATGAATGATATAAAAAATTTATTGGAAAAATAATTTTTCCCTAAATAATACTTCGTTCGGGGACTACATGTGAATGTTATTGTATTATTGCAGAAAAGAATTATTTCAATTTATAGAAGTCCAAAACCTTTCCTCCAAAAAAGAGTTACCTAAATATGAGAAATTTTTATTTTCTTCTTTAAATTATTTACTAATATTAAAATAAAAAGAGTCTCAAATAAGCTAAAATCATATGAATATTTTCTAATATTAAAAGTTTAGTATTAATACGTTTTCTAGTTATTTTCCCATTAAATCTTTCTTCCCCTTGTTTTTAAGGTTTATTAGTACGAATAATTTTTTACAATTAACCTTCTTTTTTCTTCGTTTTCCTTTTTTATTAAATCCTTTTTAACTACTAACTTACTTGTTTTTCTTTTTTCTTTTTTTCTTTTTCCCCCTTGTTTTAACCTACAATAATTTTTTTGACTATTAACCTATCTGTTCTTCTTTTTTCCTTTTTTGTCATGTGAAATTTTATTTTTATTAAAATATTTAAACAATAATTTTAGAGAAATACTAAAAGACAATTTTGTCTATTATAAAGTTTTTTAATTAAGGGCAAAAACTCAAATCACATTATAAGGTCCTTCTAAATTAATAATAAAATAAATATAAAAACAATTATTGTAAAATAACAAAAATTAATGCTAAAATAAATATACCCTTTGTTTAAATAATAACTAATAAGATAAAAGTTGTTATATCAACAAAATAACTAAATTCAATATCTTTTATTATATCATATATAAATATGTTAGAATGTTGTATTTCACCTTATATATATATCTCTTTATAAGCGATATTTTGGATGTATATTTCCTTTGTACGTTTTTATGCTCTCTCATAATCAAAAGTTTTGTCATCAATGTTGATATATATCCATATTGAAAGTCAACATTTAATTGTCTGTGAGAAATTAAAATCATAAACATTAAAATAATAATTTAAGGTCTTGTGTGTGGAGTCTTGAGAGGGTATGATGTACGCAGACTTTATTCCTATATTTATAAGGTAGAGAGATTTTTGATAGATCCTCGACTCAAAAAGAAAGTGTGTGATACATGATTGAAGAAAAGAGATAACAAAATAGCAAAATATAAATAAATATTAGCAATAGATAGAAATACACATTAAAAATACAAAATTAAGTGATAACTTAATAATACTGCCAAGAGGCCAAGAGGAGAGGAGGAAGCTAACTCACACCCTCTCTCATATAAAAAGTGACAACACTTAAATACCTACTAATTTTCTACCCTAGTATCATATCTCCGTATTTCTATTTTATAATAATAAATTAATGTGTATGGTGCGTCAATTTTAAAAGAATTACAAGAATTTTGGATTACTATAATTTAATTATCATAAAATCACTTTTTTTTAAATTTAAATTTAGTTCTATTACAATTAACTTAATATTTGAAAATAGAGGTTGAGAGTAGCTCATTTGATTTTCTATGCCTTCCACGTTTGAAGGTTAGTGTAGTATCCTACTTGATGATGTATGTCAAATAACTTTGTACAAAGCTTCAAATTATATAGAAGTTCAAAGAAAAATAGACTACTGCAAGTAGCAACTGGATCCCTTGAACTTACGTGCAATTGAAATAGGATCAATATTTTTTATGGACAACAAAATATGTGACTATCAATGGTAAAATTCTAATGATACAAAAGCTTTAAATATTTAGGACTTTTTAATTTAAATATGGAAAAAATTATGTAAATTTCTACAATATTTTTCCTTTCCTTGTTTTCTTTTCTTTATTCCTTTTTACGCCTAATTTTTCTTCCTTTTTGCTCTAGTTTGGTTCTTCTTTCTTTTGTACCGGTCAGCTTGGGCTATGCATATTCCCGACATTAAAGCAACACCAACTAAAGTTCTGCTTGTTAGTTAGGTGACCAACACCATCGGCATGGACGAGAGCTTGCGATGGCGCAAACCATTGATTCCTTGAAAAAGTCCGTGAAAGAAAAAGACCTCCTCCTTTCTCTCCCCAGATGAGATGACTACGTTCAATACATTTTCGTGTGATTAAAAGGGTATAATGTCGACAAACAATTGGAGAGCCTTTGCTCGTATATTGAAAACCTAAACTGGTGATGATGACCTATTTTACTGCTCCCTCCATCATCCAGCTGCAAAAACAAACAAAAGTCTATTAGTTGATTGGTCACAGGCTTTCGTAAAAAATAACAGTATTAAGGTGGACAAGTTATGGACAGAATCCATGCACAAGTGGCTGCAAAAACATTAGCTTTAGGTTAATCTACAGCAAGAAACCTAGTGATTCTTGTTTTTCACCTCTAGATCTACAAGCACGGAGGACTGGACTCAGCATACATAGGATAGAGGTGTAGGCTCCTCGTCGAAAGTGGGTTTACATACGTGCAAGAGATCTACCATGTTTTTCATGGAAACAAAGAGATCGCAATATATCAGTTCCTTGCATTATTACAAGAGGTGACTTGTATGAAGTTAGATTCTAAATTCTTTTATCAGAAGAACTCACCTTAGAACTTTCAAACTTTGCAACCAGCCTCGTATACGTTCTCTTGCCTCTGGATAATATTGTACCATAGACTAAACTCTTGCCAAAGCCTTCTCAACTCCAACAAACTTCTGTTTTCGACCATACTCGTCCTTCTTCTCAAACTCTATATATAGCATACAACAGATCGCACAACTCACACTAAATACAGTAAAAAATCAAAGATTATATTAGTCAAATTTATAAATTAAAGCATCAAATATCATAATCTGGATTGAAAGATCAAGCTGAGAATCAACCTCACAACTACTTTCTTTCGAGATAACCAGCAATCATTGAGTTACATTGATGTCTTACATAGGGCTGCCAGAATTGTGAAATTCTTGGACCTTATTTGAGGGCGGTAACTGTGGGTATAAGGTTAGCCGCAAGTTATGTTATTATTATGTGCTTTATAGATGTGTTTTTCTAACCTAAATAGGTTATTTACTAACTAAGTAATATTAATCAATTAGTTAAAGAAATTCTAATTATAAAGTGATTCTTAAAGCTAAATTAACCAAATTCATATTTAAAATTCATAATTAAAAAAAGAAGTTAAACGGTAGTTTACTTCTCAAATATTTAGGAAGACCATTAGTTAAAGGAATTCTAATTATAAAGTTATTTTAAAGCTAAATTAACTAAATCCATATTTTTATAATTAATATTATCATAATTTGAATAAAATAGTAAAAAGACGATTTTGTCTATTGCGAACTCTTTTAATGAAGGACAAAAAGTTCAAATCACATTATAAGGTGCTTCACACTTTTAATATAATATAGATATATATATATAGACACACACGCGTGCGATGCACGAATATCACTCGTCAATTATTATAATACTTATGTTAAAATAATAAGTTATACTTGTATGTGGTGTGATCACTAAATATCTAAATTTTACATAATTTGATATTATAAAGGTAATTGTAAAGTGTTAATCAATTTTTATTTCTCTTAAAAACTAAAATATTTTCTTAGTAAAGTAATTTGATGTTGAATATAATGGCAAATCGAAAGTTCCTATAAATTGCATTTCTAAAGTTTCTAATGTAAATAAAAATATCCTTTTTCAAAGAAGGAATAAAATTGTCTTCCGTTCCTAAAATGTAACGCAAATAAAAGTTTTTTGTTAGTATACTTGATCAAAATTTAGAAATTAGAGGATATTTTCATCGTTCAACATTTAGCATTTTAAAAATGTGCTTTTATAATATATCAGTATTCATACCACGTGCCTCACACGCCTAACCCATGCAACTATTATAAAACTTATTTCTAAAATATAATTAACTTTTATCAATAATAATTAACTTAAAATATTTGTTTAATTTATAAAAAAAAACCAAAGCATTCAAAAAAAAAAAGCAAAAGGGAGTCAAGTTATTTCTGCAATTTGGTTTGAATTTGTTTCTACTAAAATTGTAAATACAATCTAATATCTATTCCTATTCAAACTCAAATTTGTTTGACATATAATTCATTGATTTTCAATTTTTTTTTTAATTTTTAACGGAAATTCCTTTTCCTTTACTATTACTACTTCGTATGTATAGGTTTATTTTCAATTGTGCCCTTTTCATACAACTTTACATAAAAATTAGTGTAGATAATGAAGGGTAAAAAAGTCGTTCTAATATTTAAAGAATATTTTGGTCAACTAACATTTATATTCATACTTTTATAATAACTAGTTTAGTGTACGTGCGTTGCATGTATGTATCACGTCAATATTATTAAATATTATTAATCAGTCATTGTAATAATCTTGAAAGTGTTTTTATATGTAAATAGTTGTATTACATTAGCTTTAGTTTAATCAATGAATAATGTATCCATTTTCATGAACGGCTAGCCTAATAATTGTCATATACATGCTTACACTTACATCACAATAACAAAGATTCAAGACAAATTTAAAATCTAATTCGTGCATAAGAAAGAGAAATTGCATATATAAATAAAGAAAATATATCAACAAGCATCACACTTAAATTGATTTAGAATTATTTATGGTAAATCAATAGTTTTATACCTCTTTTGTCAATTTTAACTTTGAAATTCCTCCATCTCCTATCTCCTGCTAACTATCAAAAAGACCTTGGAAGGGTCGACCTTAGGGAAGCATTGACTTTTTTTGAGTACTTTATTCGGCGATAACGTGCTTGTTTCATTTAATTTTTTGACAGAAATTTTCAACTGAAAGGGAAACACAAGAAATTATTAAAAGAGAAGAATTCATTGTCAATTGTTGATTATGTATAATTCATATATAATCTTAAATTTATTAACTAAAATAAATAAAGAAAGAGAGAAACGATGATGATAATGAAGGCAAGAAGACGACTTGAAATAACAAAATAAGAAAAACAGTAAAGGTAGAAGTAGCGTGTATTTTTGTGGTAAAGTTTGATCAAACTATTATTTAAATAGAATTGTAAATTTTTTCTTTATATAAGGTAAAATTCTAATTGATTTAAAAATGTTAAATATTTTAATTTTTTTTTACCTAAATCAAATAACGACTGTAATTAATTTCTTAATAATTATGTATAATTAGAATATTAATTGAGAAATATAGTAAAAAAACAACGTATTTGGAAGTAAAACCTATGGAAGTAATTTAATTAACCTACGGAGGTAATTTAATTAAAAAAAAATTTCAGGTTTTTGGAACTTTATGGAATATTATTATTAGTATTATAATATAAAGTGTTTATGTATAATTAAAATTTTATTTGAGGAATATAGGAAAAGACAATTTTGTCTATTGAAGGGTCTTTTAATGAAGGGCAAAAAGTTCAAATCACATTATAAGGTGCTTCACACTTTTAATATAGTACTAGTTTAGTGTACGTGCGTTGCACGTGTGTATCGCAACAATATAAAAAATTGCATACAAAAAGACAATAGAATATATAATATTGCAATTGAGGCCGGTGAAGCTCTTCACCACTCACATATTTAAATCATTATCTAATATGATTAGTGTACGCGTGTTGCATTATGTATTACGTTAATCAATAAAAATATATGTGAAACAAACATATCTTTGAAAAATAAAAGCCAACATTAAAATAAATATAAATTTTAATATCTTTACAAAAATAAAATAATACAATAATTGAGATATCAGAACAATACAATTAAATCTAATCTTCACAAAAAAAATTCAAAAACCGACAAAACATTCATTTACCACCGGTGTTAAGCAACAACCAAAAATATCTAGTAACAGAGTAAAAACTACAAAAAAATAATGCAATAATCGAGATATCAAAAAAATACAATTAAAATAACCTTCACGAAAGATCCTCAAAACCCGACTAAATATTCATCTACAACCTGTATTAAGCAACAAAAAAATAATATCTAGTAACAGAATAAAAACTACAATAAAATAATACAATAATTGAGATATCAGAACAATACAATTAAACCTAACCTTCATGAAAAATCATCATAACCCGATCAAGCACATCTACCATCTGTATTAAGCAGAAAAACAACATCTGGTAACAAAATAAAAACTACAACAAAATAATACGATAATTCAGATATCAAAACAATACAGTTAAACCTAATCTCTACACAAAAATTCCTCAAAGTCATACCAAACATTCATCTATCACCTATATTAAGTAGAGAAAATAACAGTAAGAAGAACAACAACATTATAAGGTCCTTCACACTTTAAATATATATATATATATATAATTTTTTCTCCTAGAACAGTTTTTGAAAGAATAGTCGTCGTAAACCTAAATAAAATGAGACATTAATAAAAATAATATTAATTGATTAGTTAAAAGAAATTCTAATCCTAAACCTAAACTCCTAAAGTTATGCTTAAATCTAAATACTAATAACATAATCGTATAAATAACGAATTTAACTAAATAAAGAGAGACAATTAATATAAATAATATTAATTAATTTATCAAAAGGAATCCTAAACCTAAACTGATGTTTAAAGCTAAAAAACATAGTCGTATAAATATATATTTAATGAATTCTATAAATTTAGACTTCTTGTTATATATTAATAATAATAATTGGAGAAAAATAGTAAAAAGACGATTTTGTCTGAAGGAGAGACTTTTAATGAAGGGCAAAAAGTTCAAATCACATTATAATATATATATATATATAATTTTTTCTCCTAGAACAGTTTTTGAAAGAATAGTCGTCGTAAACCTAAATAAAATGAGACATTAATAAAAATAATATTAATTGATTAGTTAAAAGAAATTCTAATCCTAAACCTAAACTCCTAAAGTTATGCTTAAAATCTAAATACTAATAACATAATCGTATAAATAACAAATTTAACTAATAAAGAGAAACAATTAATATAAATAATATTAATTAATTTATCAAAAGGAATCCTAAACCTAAACTGATGTTTAAAGCTAAAAAACATAGTCGTATAAATATATATTTAATGAATTCTATAAATTTAGACTTCTTGTTATATATTAATAATAATAATTGGAGAAAAATAGTAAAAAGACGATTTTGTCTGAAGGAGAGACTTTTAATGAAGGGCAAAAAATTCAAATCACATTATAAGGTGCTTCACACTTTTAATATAACTAGTCTTAAAGTATGTGCGTTGCACATGTTAATAAATTAAAAAAATTATATAAAATAAATAAATTATGTGAAAATAACAATTAACATTAATATAATTTTTTCTTTAAAAATATCCAGATATTAAAAAATTATGTTATTTATATAAACGTGCATACTACTACAAAAAGTAGGGTAAAAAATATGATATATATATATGCCAAAAATTAAGAAAAGGCCGTCGACTTTTTTTTGTTGTTGGAACTTTAGGAATTTTGCGGGAACTTTTAAGAGTATAAATATTATTAATATTTTAATATATATTAGTGTTTATGTGTAATTATAATTTATTTGAGAAAAATGGTGAAAAGACAACTTTGTCTAAAGCAAACCCTTTTAATGAAGGGTAAAAAGTTCAAATCACATTATAAGGTGCTTCACACTTTTAATATAACTAGTTTAGTGTATGTGCGTTGCACATGTGTGTCACGTTATAAATAAAATTAAGTATATAAAATGAGCAAATTATTACGTATATGACTTATACTATTGAGTACATAACTTTAAAAAATTATGTAAATATTACTAAGCAATATATTTGAGTTACAAAATAAACAAATTTAATTTATTACTAAGTAATATTACATAAATAACGTATTTGATTCACTTTCAAACTTTAATTGAACGAGTCTACTATAACCCCAAATTTATAGGTTCATCATTCAACTAAAAACTCTACATATCAACATTCAACACTTAACTAAAATCTTATATTTTAAATTTAGCAAATAAATTTAATTAATGATTTAACTATAATACTAACGAATAATATACGAAAATATAGTTAAATAACATAATCAAAATTAAATCACAATTAAACAAAGAAAGAAAAAAGTACTTCAATTTAACCTGTTATTGCCCACGGAACAAATTACTTTGAGTGCTTAATAATAGTAATTGCAATCTGTGCACAGTAGATAAATCTAATAATGCTATAAAGGAGAATTCTTGAAGCATACACGTGACGATTTGGCATTATAAAGTTTCGCATAATGTTTTTTGCTCTTTTTCTTACCTAATAAAAATTTACCGAAAAATCAAGTCTGAGATGGCATTACGTTGTGAATATTATTCTGTTATTTATTGGAAAAAAAGTGTTCAATATATAAAAGTACAAAAAAAATTCTCCAAGAAAGAATTAATCAAATATGAAAGAGATCTTTTATAATAAAGAAATCTTTTCCACCAAAAAAGGTAATTCTAGTTATGGTAGGAAATCAAGACAAACTTTAACAAAATAATTAATATTATTTCTTTGTTCAATGTCATCTCAACAATAAAAAAACGTATGATACACATTTATTTTTAAAACCTTTTGAAATATAATATTATTAGGTTTTAATATATATTAGTTTTTATATATAATTATTATTTTATTTGATTAAATAGTAAATGACGATTTTGTCTATTGTGAAGTCTTTTAATGAAGGGCAAAAAGTTCAAATCACATTATAAGGTCCTTCACACTTTTATGAAATAGTAAATGACGATTTTGTCTATTGTGAAGTCTTTTAATAAAGGGCAAAAAGTTCAAATCACATTATAAGGTCCTTCACACTTTTAATATAACTAATTTAGTGTACGTGCGTTGCACGTGTGTATCACAACAATATAAAAAATTGCATACAAAAAGACAATAGAGTATATAATATTGCAATTGAGGCCGGTGAAGCTCTTCACCACTCACGTATTTAAATCATTATCTAATATGATTAGTGTACGCGTGTTGCATTATGTATTACGTTAATCAATAAAAATATATGTGAAATAAACATATCTTTGAAAAATAAAAGTCAACATTAAAATAAATATAAATTTTAATATCTTTACAAAAATAAAATAATACAATAATTGAGATATCAGAACAATACAATTAAATCTAATCTTCACAAAAAAAAATTTTAAAACCCGACAAAACATTCATTTACCACCGGTGTTAAGCAACAACAAAAAAAATCTAGTAACAGAGTAAAACCTACAAAAAAATAATGCAATAATCGAGATATCAAAACAATACAATTACAATTAAACTAACCTTCACGAAAAATCCTCAAAACCCGACTAAATATTCATCTACAACCTGTATTAAGCAACAAAAAATAATAATCTAGTAACCGAATAAAAAACTACAATAAAATAATACGATAATCGAGATATCAGAACAATACAATTAAACCTAACCTTCATGAAAAATTCTCATAACCCGATCAAGCACATCTACCACCTGTATTAAGCAGAAAAACAACATCTGGTAACAAAATAAAAACTACAACAAAATAATACGATAATTCAGATATCAAAACAATACGGTTAAACCTAATCTCTACACAAAAATTCCTCAAAGTCTGACCAAACATTCATCTATCACCTATATTAAGTAGAGAAAATAACAGTAAGAAGAACAACAACATTATAAGGTCTTTCACACTTTAAATATATATATATATATATATATATATATATATATATATATATATAATTTTTTCTCCTAGAACAGTTTTTGAAAGAATAGTCGTCATAAACCTAAATAAAATGAGACATTAATAAAAATAATATTAATTGATTAGTTAAAAGAAATTCTAATCCTAAACCTAAACTCCTAAAGTTATGCTTAAATCTAAATACTAATAACATAATCGTATAAATAACAAAGAGACAATTAATATAAATAATATTAATTAATTTATCAAAAGGAATCCTAAACCCAAACTGATGTTTAAAGCTAAAAAACATAGTCGTATAAATATATATTTAATGAATTCTATAAATTTAGACTTCTTGTTATATATTAATAATAATAATTGGAGAAAAATAATAAAAAGACGATTTTGTCTAAAGGAGAGACTTTTAATGAAGGGTAAAAAGTTCAAATCACATTATAAGGTGCTTCACACTTTTAATATAGTACTAGTCTTAATGTATGTGCGTTGCACATGTTAATAAATTAAAAAAATTATATAAAATAAATAAATTATGTGAAAATAACAATTAACATTAATATAATTTTTTCTTTAAAAATATTTCAGATATTTAAAAATTATGTTATTTATATAAACATGCATACTACTACAAAAAGTAGGGTAAAAAATATGATATGATATATATATATATATATGCCAAAAATTAAGAAAAGGCCGTCGACTTTTTTTTTGGAACTTTAGGGATTTTGCGGGAACTTTTAAGAGTATAAATATTATTAATATTTTAATATATATTAGTGTTTATGTGTAATTATAATTTATTTGAGAAAAATGGTGAAAAGACAACTTTGTCTAAAGCAAACCCTTTTAATGAAGGGTAAAA
Source organism: Jaltomata sinuosa (assembly GCA_003996215.1). Taxonomy (NCBI): domain Eukaryota; kingdom Viridiplantae; phylum Streptophyta; class Magnoliopsida; order Solanales; family Solanaceae; genus Jaltomata; species Jaltomata sinuosa. Next base: position 29,368 of record QJPP01000639.1, read on the forward strand.
AGTTCAAATCACATTATAAGGTGCTTCACACTTTTAATATAGTATAGATATAGATACTAGTTTAGTGTACGTGCGTTGCACGTGTGTATCGCAACAATATAAAAAATTGCATACAAAAAGACAATAGAGTATATAATATTGCAATTGAGGCCGGTGAAGCTCTTCACCACTCACGTATTTAAATCATTATCTAATATGATTAGTGTACGCGTGTTGCATTATGTATTACGTTAATCAATAAAAATATATGTGAAACAAACATATCTTTGAAAAATAAAAGTCAACATTAAAATAAATATAAATTTTAATATCTTTACAAAAATAAAATAATACGATAATTGAGATATCAGAACAATACAATTAAATCTAATCTTCACAAAAAAAATTCAAAACCCGACAAAACATTCATTTACCACCGGTGTTAAGCAACAACAAAAAAAATCTAGTAACAGAGTAAAAACTACAAAAAAATAATGCAATAATCGAGATAGCAAAACAATACAATTAAACTAACCTTCACGAAAAATCCTCAAAACCCGACTAAATATTCATCTACAACCTGTATTAAGCAACAAGAAAAAAATATCTAGTAACAGAATAAAAACTACAATAAAATAATACGATAATCGAGATATCAGAACAATACAATTAAACCTAACCTTCATGAAAAATCCTCATAAACCGATCAAGCACATCTACCACCTGTATTAAGCAGAAAAACAACATCTGGTAACAAAATAAAAACTACAACAAAATAATACGATAATTCAGATATCAAAACAATACGATTAAACCTAATCTCTACACAAAAATTCCTCAAAGTTTGACCAAACATTCATCTATCACCTATATTAAGTAGAGAAAATAACAGTAAGAAGAACAACAACATTATAAGGTCCTTCACACTTTAAATATATATATATATATATATATATATATATAATTTTTTTCTCCTAGAACAGTTTTTGAAAGAATAGTCGTCGTAAACCTAAATAAAATAAGACATTAATAAAAATAATATTAATTGATTAGTTAAAAGAAATTCTAATCCTAAACCTAAACTCCTAAAGTTATGCTTAAATCTAAATACTAATAACATAATCGTATAAATAACAAATTTAACTAAATAAAGAGAGACAATTAATATAAATAATATTAATAAATTTATCAAAAGGAATCCTAAACCTAAACTGATGTTTAAAGCTAAAAAAAACATAGTCGTATAAATATATATTTAATGAATTCTATAAATTTAGACTTCTTGTTATATATTAATAATAATAATTGGAGAAAAATAGTAAAAAGACGATTTTGTCTAAAGGAGAGACTTTTAATGAAGGACAAAAAGTTCAAATCACATTATAAGTTGTTTCACACTTTTAATATAGTATAGATAGATAGATATAGATATAGATAGATATAGATAGATAGATAGATAGATATAGATAGATATAGATAGCTAGCTAGCTTATTTACTATTACACAAATATATATAACTTATTTTAAATAAAAAAATAAAAAAAATTAATCAGCATCAACTAAAAAAATAAATTTATAAATAAATATTGGGCCCGCTGGGATAAATTACACTAGTTTACAAAGTTTTGCCGCTTTATTGGTAGCAACGCACATGACTCCTGCGCATGCCTTCTCCTTCCCTTGTGCTCCGATGTCAAGACAGATCCGTGAAATCCTATAATAAATTTACAAAAAAATAAAAAAGAAGAAGAGAAATTAAACCACAACTTATATGGAGAAATTAGCACAACTGATTCTCATCCCTTCTCCGGCAATGGGCCATGTTGCTCAGATGCTGGAGTTGGCCAAACTTTTCTTCAGTCGAAATCATCAGCTTTCAATCACCGTCCTTATTGTGAAACTCCCTGATTACATTGATGCTGTTAGTGGTCCTTTCGTCGACTCTGTAGTTGCTTCATCTTCCTCTGATCGCCTTCGATTCTTTCAACTACCAGCTGTTGATCCAACCCCAGAATGGAGCTCCAAAACCCGAGGACACTTCGTCTATAGATTAGTACAAACCCAGAAATCTCACATCAGGGAATTCTTAATAACTCAACGCACTGATAATAAACTCGCTGGATTTGTTGTAGACATGTTATGCACTCCGTTGATGGATGTAGCAGACGAGTTTGGAATCCCCAGCTACGTATTTTTCACCTCACCAGCTGCTTTCCTTGGACTGATGCTTCATTTCCAGTTTCTTGAAGATGAGTGCCACCAAGATGTTTCCAATTTCAATAACTCCGACAGTACTACTCTGTTATCATTTCCCAGTTACGCATATCCTGTTCCTCCTAGCGTATTGCCAATGGTCCTAGTCGATAGAGACACATGGTTAGGGAGATTTCTTGATTTTACTCGTGGGTACAGAAGAGCCAAAGGCATCATCATCAACACTTTCTCTGAATTAGAAATCCATGCCTTGGGTGCTTACAGCAACATATCAAGATCTGAACATGATTCACTGCCGTCCATCTATCCAATTGGTCCAATTTTGAACCAGTCGAAATCCCGATCAGAGTTAGAGGAGGCAGAGATAACAAATTGGCTGGACGAACAGCCACCACATTCGGTGGTGCTAGTCTGTTTTGGGAGCCAGGGAAGCTTACCGGCCGATCAAGTGAAAGAGATCGCTATAGCTCTAGATAACATTGGCTGCCGGTTCTTGTGGTCTTTACGTCGTCCACCACAGAGCAGCAACGCGCAATTTCCCGGAGAATACACGAGCTATTCGGAAATCTTGCCAGAAGGATTCCTAAACCGAACAGAGAAAAAAGGGAAGGTGGTGGGATGGGTTCCGCAATTGAAGGTGTTGTCCCACGAAGCAATCGGGGGATTCGTATCACACTGCGGCTGGAATTCGATACTCGAAAGCATATGGTGTGGAGTGCCTATAGCAACATGGCCATTGCACTCAGAGCAGCAAGTAAATGCATTTCAATTAGTAAAAGAAATAGGAGTAGCAGTGGAGATCACTTTGGATTACTGCGAGAGGAATAAACATCAGCCAATGGTAACTGCAGAAGCCATAGAAAAAGGGATAAGGAAATTGATGGAAACTACAGAAGCCATAGAAAAGGCAATGGAGATGAAGGAGAAGAGCAGGGCCAGTGTAACAGAAGGTGGGTCGTCATACTTGTCCCTTGGGAAACTCATCGATGAATTATTGAAGAATGCAGCTTCGTAACTACTGAGGTCATCATAATTCTACTAAATTATCTCGTACCCAATTTACACATGCTTGTTAATCATATCTTGTTATATTTTCTTTTTTAAAAGGTTGTGGTGGTGGAGAATATTTGAATTTAATAATTGGAAATTGTCTTCAACTTTGGCTAAAAAAATTTAAAGTATCATGAAGCCTGAGAGATTGATATCCACCGGTAACACTCTAAAAGTTTTGAATTTGTTAAACTTGAATTGGTTGTCCACTTGATCAGAGGTGGAGCCACGATTTTCACTAAAAGGGTTCAAAATCTAAAAATATAAACACACCAACTAGTCGAAGGGAGTTCAACATCTATATATACATAAAAAAAAAAAATTTTAACCATGTATAAGTAGTATAATTTTCCGTTGAAGGAGTTTCGAACCCCCTAGCCAAAGGCTGACTCCGCCACTGCACTTGATGTGCAAAACTGTCCTTTAGCTTTACGCCTGTTTGGATGTACTTATAGTTACGACTTATAAGTCAAAAGTCACGAATTAAAAATCTTAATTTATGATTTTTGACTTATTTTTTATTGTTTTGACTTTGAAATAAGAGTTTAAAAGTAATTTTTTATTTTATTTGAATACTATAAAAATACTTTAAATTTATTTTAGCATAAAACACCAAAAATAAATTAATCTAAACAGGCTTTTATTCTTTATTAATGGGCCAAATTTTCTCCTCAAACTTTATTAATAACAGCTTGTTCTGTTTCACTTTTATATATAACACTATACTTTTGAAAAATCAAGAAGTTATTTCTTTTAACAGATTTTGACTTATAAACACTTTTTATAGTGTATATTAAATATTTTTAAAAAGTCAAAAATATTTATAAAGTTAGTTTAATCAGTTTATAAATAGTCTTCAAAGTATATTTCAAACAACAAAAGGGGGTGTAAGCAAATGTTGTAAAATCCTACTCGGTACTCCCTCCTCCTTAGTCTATAGTCATGTTTGTATTATGTAAATATTATTATCTAAATATTCTCCTTTTTTTTTTTTTTTTTTAATTTATTATTTTACTCTGTTCATCTCTCCTTCTTAGCCTAAGTTCTTAACAGCGGTTTCTTTAACTCCACTCCGGGAGACACAGGTCCATGGTTGTTTCTTTTTAATTATTTTTGCTTTTTCGTTTTGAGGGGTTATTTCTACCTTTTTTAATTGTTCTACTAATTCGTCTATATTTTTGTCTAGAGTGGGTTGTTTATTTTTTAGAAGTTTTTCTAAGTTCTTATTGATTTCTAATAATAGAAGTATAATTGTATTATTTTGTTTTATTATTATCGAGTTGATTTTTCCTGGGGGTTGATAGTCGGTTATTGTCTTTAATTGTTCGATTTCTTTCTTTAATTCTTTTATATCTTTTCCTAGATTATAAGAACCTTCTGTCGGAATATTTTCTTTATTTATTAAGTTTTTTAACTTTCTTTCCGTTTCTATTTATTGATTTTTTATGAATTCTAAGTTTAAGTCTAACCTTTCTAACAATTTGTTACTTTTTTCTTGCAGCTTTTCAATAGCTTGTATGGCAATTAGTATTTCTGAAATATCTCTCTGAACAGTTTCACCTAAATTTATTATTAAATCTGTAATAGTATTTAGCTGCTGCTCTTCTCCGTGTAATAAATACTCTCCGCAATTGAAGTTACACCTTATTAAAGAGTTATTTTTTAGTCTCCTATATTTCTTTTCTGGAGTTATTCTTAAGTCTAAATATTCTAATTTCTTTAGATTATCAATGGTGTCTTTGATAACTTAATTGAATTATCCTAAATGTTTCGTCTGTCTTTTTCTTATATTAATATTTATTTTTATTAGTTGAGTATAACGATTTATTCTTGATCCAACAGTTGATAGGGTTATATCTACTTCTTTTATCTGTTGGTGTAATATTTCTTTTTGGTTACTCCCTAGTTCTTTATCTTGTATAATTTGTTCTATGTATATTTCTTTCTGTTCTACCAAAGTATTATATAAATCAGAATATAGCTCTTTTAGTGTTTTAGCGTACCAATAAACTTCTTGGGTTAAAATTATGTCTTTTTCGTATGACCTTCTAAATTTCTTTCTAGATATTCTATTCGTAGTGTGGTTGGAGATATTTTAATGTATGAAGTGGGTTTCCATATAACTATGATCTTTAGATTTACTAATTTTAGTCTAGTCTATATCTGGATATATATCTGATTCGTATGGCCAGAAATCTTCTGTAGAGTTAATGATTTTATCAAGTATATTTTGTTGTAGGTCTTGATTAAAGTCGTGGTTAAGATTAACTATTTTAAGGATAATGATCAATAATTTATTTTTAAAGAATCTTTGATATTTAGAAGTATGATATGGGTTTTCCATATACCAGTGGTCTTTAGGATTATCGGCTCTGATACCAAAATAAAGTGGGGGGTATATTTCAAAGTATATATTTCAAAGTATATTTCAAACAATTAAAGGGGGGTGTAAGCAAATGTTGTAAAATCCTACTCGGTACTCCCTCCTCCTTAGTCTATAGCCATGTTTGTATTATGTAAATATTATTATCTAAGTATTCTCTCTTTTTTTTTTTTTTTTTTTAATTTATTATTTTACCCTGTTCATCTCTCCTTCTTAGCCTAAGTTCTTAACAGCGGTTTCTTTAACCCCACCCACTTATACCATACTTTTTGAGAGTTTGGAGTTAAAAGGGCCACAATTTGAAGCGAAAATTTCAAAACGGACAATTGAATTTGTGTTCAACCAAAACGGACAAATCGTGTTAATCCCAACGACAAACCTTGAGTTTGTTAACATTTTATAGATATTTATTTTTGTATTCCTTCATCGTGCAATGCTGCACGACTAACTAAGTTAAGTTTTTTAAAAAAATGCCAGCGTAGTTAGTCAAGGTATTTGAAATCTGATTCCTAAATAAGTTCCTTTGCATAAAAAACTTTAAGCCTTGTTTTAGGGTATGTACATATATGGTTGCAGTTAATTTGAGTGAAATATTTTCAAATTTTGGATATTGTCAAGAAATCAAAATTGCATCTTTTTTTTTTTTGGGAAATCAAAATTGCTTTGGTCCTTATCTTGCAGAGTTCTGGAATTGGCAGAAGGGCTTTTGTTGAGTAGTCGTTGTTAAACACAGCACAAGTGTTTTGTAATGGAATAGATTTTTATTATTCGTGAATTTTAACTTTTGTTTTTTATTTATCGTTTATTAACACACGATTAATTGATTTTTATTGATTTTGGACTCAATGTTGTGTTGATTTTTAACATATTTTTTTGACTTTGTTATTGTCAAATCTCTGTTTTTTTGGCATAAATATTCACTCCATATATCCCAATTTATCTAGCACAGTTTTTCGAGATTTAAAGTTTTAAATTTTAATCGTGAATACGGACATGAAAATTTTAAATTTTTTGAAACAAAATTATGTATATTGAAAACTATTAAACAATATAAACCACAATAATTAATAATTTAAAATATTTAAAAAATATATAAATAAATTCTAGCTAAAATTTTTTTAATCGACTCTCAAAATTTCAACTATATCACATACATTAGAACGAATTTAAAAAATGGCACATAAAAATAGAAAAGTGACACTAAAAATTTGCTGCAAAGATATATAGTGGAACAACATTGAAAATGAAAAAAGGTTTAATAGAGCACATTGGAAGATTAAATAAATAAAGGAGGTGAAAATCATTTACGCTCCTTAAACTTTCTTTAAAAGTAAACTCTTCCCTTAATTTTGAATAATAGTCATCCCCCTCCCCCTCCTTTTATCTTAATTGACTTTTTAAAGCGCCTATTTTACCTAGTGTTAATTGTAAACTCTTCCCTTAATTTTTAATAATAGTCATCCCCCCTCCCCCTCCTTTTATCTTAATTGACTTTTTAAAGCGCCTATTTTACCTTTGTATTATTAACACTTCGTATCTTTTCTTAACTTTTTTATAATCATGATTTTTATTTTTTTCATATCTATATAACATATTTTAGATTTAAAAAAAAATAAAAAATGAGAAACACTAACTTAATATCTAAGTAATGACACTCTATAATGAAATAAACGATCAAAATTTTAAAAAATTAATAATAATAATCAAAACTTTAATATCTATTTATACAAGTGAAAATAACAGGTAATTATAACTTTATAAATATACTTCAATGCAGGTAAGACAAAAACAATATAAAAAATAGAGGTATATTTTATAACAAATCCTAAAAGATTATTGTAAATCATGAGTTTTAAACTATAATTTAGAAAATATTCCATTATTAACAATCAAAACTCATTTACCTATATAGACATTAGAGAATAAGAGATAATTCAAACATGCATCTATATACATACATACATAATACATATAATATAAAATATCAATTATAAAAAAAGCATTAGATTTTGTGATAAATTTATTAAAAAAAATTATTCTACTTATAATATTAATGAAATTAAATAAAAATGATAAATACCTAGGAGAAGAAAAATTAATAAATAAAAGATTGAAAATGTTAAGAGATAAATAGACATTGCATAGGAGGGGGGATGTCTATTTTCACCCTATACAGAGGTAGTCGTTAGATTGCACACAATCCTGCTTTAAATCATGCACGATACCACGACTTGCCATAGAACTCAATGTTTGTCGCTGGAAATTGCACGATTTATCCATTTCTGTTACACACAAATTCAGTTGTATGCTTTTGAATTTTCTTTTCAAATTGTGGCCCTTTTGGCTTTGGTTTTGGTATACTCAACTTTTTACTTCTTGGGGAACTTTAGTAGCCTAGTTGGTTGGCTATCTGAACTTTCACCTTGTTGGTGAAATTTTGATTTCCACCTTGTAATCCCCTCTCTGTTTCCCCTTTCCCTAACCCTAATTTAAAAAAATATTGCTTTCAATACAGTGTCTGAGGTCCATCAGCTTCCCTCACACACTCCTCTCTTTTCTCAAAAACTGTCATGACCCAACCCGCCATGAATGACACTCACCCGAATCCCCCGGATGAGCGAACCAGTCAACAACCCAACACTTAGCAAATCTAATAGCTCAAAACCAATTTGCATTAAAAATAAACTATCATTCACATCTAATCAAAAGCTAATAACATCCTGCAGAATTACCCCTAGAAACTGAAAGTCACCGTACCAATACATCTATCAAAATTCTAGAACGGAGATGCAACCCCAATAAAATAAGAGTTTAAGCCCAAAACAAATGGGCTACAACTAAACGGGATGAAGACAAGGTAGCCCGAAAGAATAGCTCACCCTTGAAATCTGAAATCGCCGCAACTACAATTGAGGTCGCGTGTCAGCCGCCGAAAAATATCTTGTATTCACAAAAGAAAAGCAAGTGCAGAATCAGTACACAACCATCGTGTACTGGTAGGATCATTGGCTAGCTCCAATAAACAAGATATGAACAATAAACTAAAGCTGCGTAAAGTAAGGTAAACATGTAATACAAGCCAGCAATAAAACTAGACTCTAAGTCTTTCCTCTAGCTTACCAATCACATGTAACAAGTCCAACAACAATTGCATAATACATCATGACAATAACAGATATTCCCTTCAAATAACGTGGACCAACTATGGATCCCTACGACGTCACCTAAGTGTTTAACATGCAATTCCAGTCTACACTATGACCAACCCCACAGTTATGTACAACCACCCGACCTCTCAAGGACCATCATGCAACAACCACATATCAAGAATACAACTCGTTCCACTCATGAAACCATCATCAGAATACAATCAATGCAAGTACAATCAAATCCGTACCAGGCATGGTACCCGAGTAAACCGATAAATATCCCATACCAGGCATGATACCCGAGCCAACTAATATATAACCTGTACCATGCGTGGTACCGGAGCCAACCGAATATCACATACAATCCAACAAGTCAATAAAATAATGAACACATCACACTTGTAAATCAACAAGCAACCAAACCCAGTTCATTTCACATAATTGACACAAGATAACTAGACATACATAATCCCATTCCCTAAGCATGCAAACTCATATAATACTAAATGATAGTACATGAACACATATTGCATATTGGAAAAAACAGTAACCATCACCTACCTCGAATAACTCAAAAGCTCTACTCCAGAGCCTTCCCATTTTCCGAACTCTTTGCTTGTTCTTGGTCTAAAAAATGATCACAAGATATACTAAATCAGTCCATTGGCCTATAATACCCGAATTATACAAAATTCCAATCCCCATGCCATAACTATAGTCATTCCATCCATTTCCGGGCTTTCCCATCACTAATTCACCTAAGTCTACTATTTTTACAGATACACTCAGTGAATTATGACGAATTAATCATAACCCAACAAGAATATTCAAGACTCAAGAACTTAACACCCTAGAATCCACCTTTTTCCGAATTCTACCGTTTCTAGGTCAATCCAAATCTTTCCCCAAGCCTGAAACTAGTAATTCTACTATGTAGGAAATATAGCATAAATTAGGGGAGTAAAATCCTTATCCTTGAGACGAAAAAATGATGAACAACGGAGTTGAAATCGCCCAAATCGCCCTCTCTCTTCTCCAAAATGCTCTTGAGGAAAAACTGAATGTTTTGGAAAAGTTTCTGCATTAAATACCGACTCAGTCCGCTATACAGATTCGTACACCGCTATAGCAACATCGCCATAGCGGACCTGACTGCTATAGCGGTGCTGACCACCGTTGAATTCCACTATAGCGGAAATTATTCTGCTATAACGGAGACTGCGATAGCGCAGTGTCAACCACTATATAGTGGTTGACACGGGACAGAATCTCAGAAATTTCCACAAAATGCCCATTTTACAACACACCTTAATTCTTGACGTTCTGGAATAATCCCTTTACGTCAACTTTATTACCGAGAGTTCTACTTACCCAAATTTATTTCCGAAAGTCCTCTGGACTCCTTAACAACTTGGCTAAAGGAAAAATTAGCTTAACACCCAACACGTTACCCAATTCTCACCTAGATTTCCCTAGACCATACCTCACTCAGAAAGTGTCTGAGACTAGCCTAGCCTAAAATTTTCAACTCTCAAACCGGAAGTTTTCTTATCCAAAATGTGGCACAAAAAGTTTTCCCGTAATGACGGATCTGATCATTACAACAGATACCAATTTATCCATTGTACTTCCCCGAATGATCAAACCCGAAATTATAAAGAAAAAGAGAGGAAAATGTAGTACCTGAAACCTCAAACAAGTGAGGGAACTTGTCCCGCATGTCCTTCTCAGTTTCTCAAGTGGCTTCCTCAACCGGATGATTCTTCCATTGAACTTTCACAAATTTGATCTCCTTTGTCCTCAACTTTCGAACATCTCGATCAAGAATCACAATCGGTTCCTTTTCATATTGAAGATCGTTGTTTAGCAAAATTGAATCTCACTTAATGATGTATTACCCATCCCTATGATATCGCTTTAACATGGATATATGAAAGACTGGATAGACTCCGAATAAACTGGGTGGCAGTGCTAGCCTGTAAACCACTGGCCCTACAATCTCGAGAACCTCGAATGGACTGATATATCAAGGGCTGAGCTTGACTTTTTTGCCAAATCGCATAACCCCCTTCATTAGTGACACTTTCAACAACACCTATTCACCAGCCTGAAATTCCATGTCTCTTACCTTGCGGTGTGCGTAATCTTTATGCCTGCTTTGGGCTTCTAGCAACTTGGTTTGAATTTTCCTTACTTTTTCCTGAGCTTCCCTTACCAAGTCTATGCCCAAAGTCTTCACATCGCCTACCTCAAACCACCCTATGGGAGATCTACATTCCCTCTCGTATAGCACCTCAAATGGTGCCATGTCGATAATGGAGTTGTAGCTTTTGTTATATGAAAACTCACACAATGGTAGAAATTGATCCCAATGACCACCAAAGTCGATCACACATGCTCTCAGCATGTCCTCCAATACCTGAATTATCCTCTCTGACTAACCATCTGTCTGAGAATGAAATGTCGTGCTGAAAGTGAGTTGAGTGCCCAACTCTTCGTGTAACTTACCCCAGAACTTAAAGGTAAATTGAGTACCCCTGTCTAAAATGATTGAGAGTGGGATCCCGTGAAGTCTTACAATCTCCTTAACATAGATTTTAACCAACTGTTGTGAATTATAGTCCACTCTGACCGAAATGAAGTGAGCTGACTTGATCAGCCTCTCCACAATGACCCAGACAGATTCATACCTTCCCAAGGTCTTAGGAAGACCCACCACAAAATTCATGGCTACCCTTTCCCACTTTCACTCGGGAATGGGCATTCTCTGAAGTAATCCTGCAGGCCTCTGGTATTCATACTTGACCTACTGATAGTTATGATACTTAAACACATAATCAGCTATGTCCCTTTTCATCCCAGGCCACCAATAAAGTTGCCTCAAGTCCCTGTACATTTTGGTTACGCTCGGATGAATCAAATACAACTAACCATGAGCCTCTGTCAACACTTTCTAAACTATGTCATCAACCCGAGGATCACAAATCCTCCCCCTGAAGCTCATCACCCCATCAGTGCCTAACGTGGCGTCTTTAGGCTCTCCAGATACCACCCTGCTCCGAAGCTTGTTCAACTGTGCATCCTGAGACTGCTTGGCCCTTATTTCTTCTATGAATGTGGATTTGACCTCAATACTGGCCAACACTCCACCCTATTATGAGATTCCCAATTGCATAAACTTAGATTCTAGAGCCCAAACCTCCTTAGCCAGTGGTCGTTTGGACACCCCAAACAAGCCAAACTGCCCATGCTAACCGTCTTCTGGCTTAATGCGTCTGCCACCACATTATCCTTGCCCAGATGGTACTGGATGGTAACATCATAATCTTTCAACAACTCCATCAACCTTCTCCATCTCAGATTCAAGTCCTTCTGAGTAAGAACATGATGCAGGCTACAATGGTCCGTGAACGTTTCACACTTGACACCATAGAGGTAGTGCCTCCAAATCTTAAGTGCAAAGACCACCGCTGTCAACTCCAAGTCGTGAGTTGGTTATTTCTTCTCATGAGGCTTCAACTGCCTCAAAGCATATGCTATAACATTCCTGTCCTGTATTAATACAACACCCAAACCCGAATGTGAAGCATCACTTTACACAATAAAATCCTTACCTTCGACCGACAATGAAAAGATGGGGGCTGTAGTAAGAAGTGTCTTGAGATTTTGAAAACTCTCCTTACACTTGTCAGACCACACAAACGGTACCTCTTTCTGATCCAACCTTGTCAAGTGAGTAGTGTTAGACGCAAAATCCTTGACAGAACTTGCGATAGTAGTTTACAAGCCCCACGAAACTCCTAACCTCAGTCACAAAGCTAGGCCAGACCCAACTTTTAACTACCTCAATCTTCTGGGGATCCACCATCACCCATCTTTCTGATACTACGTGTAATAAGAAAGCAACTGAAGTCAACCAAATTTCACACTTGGAGAACTTGGCATATAGTTTCGGATGCCTCAAAATATCCAAAACAATACGAAGATGCTCAGCATGCTCCTCCCTACTCTTGGAGTAGATCAAAATGTCATCAATAAACACAATGACGAACAAATCTAAATAATATTTGAATACCCCATTCATCAAACTCATGAATGTCGCCGACACATTGGTCAACCCAAATGACATCACTAGGAACTCGTAATGCCCATACTAAGTCCGGAATGTTGTCTTAGGGATGTCCTCAGCCCTAATCTTTAACTGATGGTACCTTGACCTTAAGTCAATTTTCGAAAATACAGACGCACCCTACAACTGGTCAAAGAGGTTATCTATGTGAGGTAAAGGATACTTGTTTCGGATAGTGACCTTATTCAGTTGCTTGTAGTCTATACACATCCTCATACTATCATCCTTCTTTTTCACAAATAACACCGAAGCACCCCAAGGTGAAGCACTGGGACGGATAAAACTTTTATCTAAGAGTTCTTGAAGCTGAGTCTTAAGTTTCCTCAACTCTGTTGGATCCATACAATAGGGAAGAATAGAAATTGGGCGAGTGCTCGATTCCAAGTCTATACAGAAGTCAATGTCTCTATACGGAGGCATGCCAGAAAAATCTTTCGGAAACACCTCTTGATATTCTGAAACTACCAAAACTGACTCAATCGATAGGGATTCCATATTTTCATCTCGGAGATGAGTTAAGAAAGTCAAACATCCCCTTTCCACTAACTTCCTAGCCTGGAAAAATGATATGAACTTAGCTGGCTTAGGCCTGTACACACCTTCTCACTCTAGTCTATCCTTACCCGGAATCTGTAGAGCTACAGTATTAGAATTATAATTCAACACAACATGATATGAAGACAACCAAGTCATCCCCAAAATGATATCAAAATCCAACATGTCCACAATAAACAAATCTACCCAGGTCTGCAGCCCCACAAACACCACAGGACAAGTACGATAAACATGGGTCACTATCACAAACTCTCCAACTGGGGTAGAAACATGAATAAGGGAATCAAGGACATCACAAACCAAATACAGACCCAAAGCAAAATTCACAGACATATATGAATAAGTAGAACCTATGTCAAATAGTACAGAAGTCATCCTATCACAGACTAGAATTGTACCACTGATCACTGCGTCTGACGCCTCAGCCTTAAACTTTCCCAGAAAAGCATAACAGTAAGCCCGATCATCAATCTGAGCAACTTTCCTGGCTGGTTGCGCCACACCCCTGCCCGCACTGCCATTCCCTCTGTCTCCCCTGCCTCCCTGAAGGTTACCTTGCCCACTCTGTGGATGACCCCTAGCATACCCAGCTCTAGCCACTGGAACCATAACCTTAGACTGCTGCTGAGCCTGATTACCTGCCTACCTGTGAGGGTACTCCCACTTGAAGTGATCCAGATCACCATAATGAAAGCATCTGCGATCAAAAATACGCCAACTAGTAGAAGTATAAGAAGCCCTCTGGCCTCTAGGAGCTGAGAACTGACTGAATTTTGGACGACCACCTATAGAAGCTAGCAAGGCTGACTGAATAGCACGAGCAGAATATACCTGGTTGTTGTGACCTCTGGAATATGAACCACTAAATTTTTCATCATTCCGGGACTTCTTGGCTAACACCTTAGCCTGCCCGACCTGTTTAACCCCCTCTAACTTCTTCACATAATCCGTTACCACATTGAAGCTCTTTCCCGCTGAAGCCATATGCACAGACAACACTTGCAACTCAGTATTCAAGCCCTTCACAAACAGACGAATCCTCTCCTCTTTTGTACCCAAAAGCTGAGTAGCAAAATAGGCCAATGCATGGAATTTGGCCTCATAGGCTGAGACTGACATGTTACCCTGCTCAAGTGACAGAAACTCATCCTTTTTATGGTCCCTCAGAGTGAGGAGAACGTACTTCTATAAGAAAAGAGCATGGAACTCCTCCCAAGTCAATAGAGGCAAAATTGATAGTCGACACTCCATATGAGACCTCCACCACTGTTTGGCATCCCCCTGGAGCTGGATAGTAACGAACATGAGTTTTGCCTAGCATCGAATGGAAGAAGTCATCAGTACCTGATGCTGCATCCATCCTAAGAGCCATTACAGTCGATGGTTTGGGTTCCCAGAACCTGATCTGCAGTACCTGTGGAGGTGGTTCTAGCACCAACCAGTTCACTCAAAAAACTCCACACTTGTTGAAATGCTTCGGGCGTCATAGAAGAAAGGCCTGCACCTCCAGCCGGTGCCGCCTCTGCTTATTATGCACCCTCCTCAACAACAACCTCTATTTCCTCCTCAACATGATCCTAGAGTGGGGGAGGGGTCGTTGCTCTCGCTCCTACAGCTGCCTGAGCTCCACCCCTGGCGGGTGCTGCTCTCCCTCTGCCTCTGCCCCTGCCCCTACCCCTTTCTCTGACTGCTGGTCCCGTTGCCGAAATCGCCGCTCTCACTCTGTTATTTCTGGTATTCATCATCTTCAGACAAAAGAGTGAAAGAGGTTAAATACCAATTTGTATCACCAGATACCAATTGAAATCGAGTTATAGAACGAAGGAAGAAAGAAGTGATAGTTTCCTAATGTCCTATAGCCTCTTTAGGAAAAGTACAGACGTCTCCTTACCTTTTCGCAAGCCTCTACTAGACCCATTTTGGTATGACAAGATCAACGAACCTAGGGCTCTGATATCATCTTTGTCACAACTCAACCTGCCATGAATGGTACCCACCCGAATCCCCTGGATGAGCGAACCAGTTAACAACCCAACACTTAGCAAATCTAACAGCTCAAAACTAATTTGCACTAAAAATAAACTATCATTCACATCTAATCAAAAGCTAATAACATCATGCAGAATTACCCCTAGAAACTGAAAGTCACCGTGCCAAAACATCTACCAAAAGTCTAGAACGAGAATGCAACCTCAATAAAACAAGAGTTTAAGCTCAAAACAAATGGGCTACAACTAAACGGGATAAAGACAAGGTAGTCCGGAAGAATAGCTCACCCTTGAAATCTAAAATCGCTGGAACTACAACTGAGATCGCGTGTCAGCTGCCGAAAGAGGTCCTGTACTCACAAAAGAAAAGCAAGTGTAGAATCAGTATACAACCACCATGTACTGGTAGGATCATTGGCTAGCTCCAATAAATAAGATATGAACAATAAACTAAAGCTGAGTAAAGTAAGGTAAACATGTAATACAAGTAAGCAATAAAATTAGACTCTAAGTCTTTCCTCTAGCTTACCAATCACATGTAACAAGTCTGACAACCATTGCACAATACATCATGACAATAACAGATATCCCCTTCAAATAATTTGAACTAACTATGGATCTCTACGACAACACCTAAGTGTTTAACATGCAATTCTAGTCTACACTATGACCAACCCCACAGTTATGTACAACCACCCGGCCTCTCAAGAACCATCATGCAACAACCTCATATCACTAATACAACCTGGTACACTCATGGAACTATCATCAGAATACAATCAATATAAGTACAATCAAACTCGTATCAGGCGTGGTACCCGAGCCAACTATTATAAAATTTGTACGAGGCATGGTATTCGAGTCAATGGATAAATATCCCATACCAGGCATGGTACCCGAGCCAACCAATATGTAACCTGTACCAGGCGTGGTACGCAAGCCAATCGAATGTCACACACAATCCAACAAGTCAATAAAATAATGAACACATCATACTTGTAAACCAATAAGCAACCAAACCCAGTTCATTTCACATAATTGACACAAGATAACTAGACATTCATAATCCCATCCCCTAAGCATGCAAACTCACACAATACTAAATGATAGTACATGAACACATATTGCATATTGGGAAAAAAAGTAACCATCACCTACCTCGAATAACTTAAAAGCTCTACTCTGGAGCCTTCCCATTTTCTGAACTCTTTGCTTGTTCTTGGTTTAAAAATGATCACAAGATATACTAAATCAGTCCATTGGCCTATAATACTCGAATTATACGAAATCCCAATCCCTAGGATAAAACTATAGTCATTCCACCCATTCTCAGGCTTTTCCACCACTAATTCACCTAAGTCTGCCATTTTTACGCATACAATCAGTGAATTATGGTGAATTAATCATAATCCAACAACAATATTCAAGAACCAAGAACTTAACATCCTAGAATCCCCTTTTTCCCCATATTCTACCATTCTTAGGTCAATCCAAACCTTCTCCCAAGCCTAAAACTAGCAATTCTACTACGTAGGAAATATATCATTAAGTTAGGGGAGTAAAATTATTATCCTTGGGATGAAAAAATGATGAAGAAAGGAGTTGAAATCGCCCAAATCGTCCTCTCCCTTCTCCAAAATGCTCTAGAGAAAAAATTGAACGTCTTGGGGAAGTTTCTACATTAAATTTTGACTCAATCCGCTATAGCGGTCCGTACACTATTATAGTGGCAGTGCACAGACCCGACTGCTATAGCGGTGCTGATCGCCATTGACTTATGCTATAGCAAAAATTATTTTGCAATAGCAGAGACCACAGTAGAATTGTGTCAACCACTATAGTAGTTGACACGGGATAGAATCTCGGAAATTTTTACAAAAGTACTCATTTTACAACACACCTTAATTCCTGACATTTTGGAATAACCCCTTTACGTTAACTTTAATACCGAGAGTTTTACTTACCCGAATTCATTACTAAAAAGTCTCTCGAACTCCTTAACGACTTGGCTAAAGGAAAAATTAGCTCAACACTGGACACATTACCCAATCCGCACCCAAATTGCCCTAGATCATACCTCACTCAGAAACTGTCTGAGACTAGCCTAGCTTAAAATTTTCAACTCTCAAACTCAGAAGTTTTCTAACTCAAAACTTGGCACGAAAGGTTTACCCGTAATAACAAACTCGGTCATTACAAAAACTCTCCCGAGGACAATTCTCTCAGTTGACATATTTACTTGATATATTTAGTGGATTAACTCCATGCAAGACAAGCACATAATGCTAAGATCTCTAATTCTGTTGTTGGTATAACTTTTGAACATGGAAGAGTTGTTTTTTAACGACCAGTTTCATCGTTATGGGTAAACCATTCGTGCCAAATTTTGGGTTAGAAAACATCCAGGTTTGAGAGTTGAAAATTTTGGGCTAGGCTAGTCTCGATCAGTTTTGGAGTGAGGTAGGGTCTAGGGAAATCCGGATAAGTATTGGGTTAGATGTCTTGGGTTGAGATAGTTTTCCTTATAGATAAGACATAGAGGAGTCCAGGGGATTTTTTCGGAATCGAATTCGGGTAAGTAGAGCTCTCAAAATTGAGGTTGATGTGAAGGGGTTATTCCGGAATATCGAGAATATAAGTGTGTTTTAAAATGGACACTTTTAGGGGACTTTGCGACTTTCTGTCTCATGTCAACCGCCATAGTGATTGACACACTGTTGTAGCGACCTCCGCTATAGTGAAGAAATTACCGCTATAGCGGAAGTCAACGTGGGTCAGCACCACTATAGCGGTAGGGTCTGCTATGATGGTACCGCTATAGCAAAGCGGGGACCATTATAGCAGAGCGACGTGACTAGAAAACTCAGAAAATGGGTTTTTTATTTCATTCCCTCCCATTCATCCCCAAAACAGACGAGAGCTTTTTCAAAAACCCTCCTAGGCTGCTCCAAGGCTTAGGAGCCATGGGGAGGAGGAATTCTGGTAAAAAGGACGCGAAACCACGGATTCGGGCATGCAGGACCGCCGGAATGCCTCCACGGAGCCAGAATGCACGGTTGCAGCTGCTTGGAGCCCAGGTAGGCTAGGTTTTCATTGAGTAGATAGACCTGCTTACATTCTGTATTTATTGTATAATGGTAAAAGAGAATACATGATTAGGCCTCCGGGCACGGAGTCTGGTGGATTCGGTGTTGGTTATGTAGGTGCTAGGAATTGGTTGGATTGAATTGTGGTTTATTGATAATTATTTGGGGTTGTTTATGTTGTCCTGGTATGATAAGATTATAGGGCTCAGGGACTGGGATATAGAGAAGGTTCGGGGAATCGGGAATTGCAAGAATAACTAAATGAGTATGAAAATGGAAAACTCCTAGGTGAGGTTTCGGGAATACGAAGGGCATGATAAGTAGTGTTGGTTTTGCTAAGGGATAAAGGGTGGTAATTCACATTGTTATTATATATGCAAGTCTAAAATCAATGTGGTTGTTAAATTATGCTAAAAAGGGAACCGTTCATTATTCGTAAATAAAGGGTGAGTGTGTTTGGCCTCCAGACAGAGGTCGAGGATAAGTTATATACCCGAAAAGAAGGGTAGGTGATGGCTTACGATTCCTGTGAATGTTGTATATTCTTGTACTCTTATCTAAGTGTTTGTATGATTTGCATTGCTTAGAAGAATTGTTTAGTATATCTAAGGGTTCTGTTTTACAGTCTGTGGATTGAACGGTGTGTTGCTTGTTGGTTTTACAAGTTGTTTGTTCATTATTTGACTGTGGATTGATTGACATTTGGTTGACTCAGGTACCACGCCTGGTATGGGTATAACAAATGGTTGGCTCGAGTACCACGCCTGGTACGGGTATAACAAATGGTTGGCTCGGGTACCACGTCTGGTACGGGTATAACAAATGGTTGGCTCAGGTACCACGCTTAGTACGAGATACTAACGGTTGGCTCGGGTACCATGCCTGGTACGGGTTTATTTTACTGCATCATGGCATTGATATTGTTGTAGTACATTGACTGTTATTGGTTCCATGAGTGGACCGGACTGTTTTATTAAAATGTGATATTTGTTGGTGATTCTTAAGTGACCGGAAATCCTGTTATATCTATTGTGAGTTTGGTCTTGGTATAGGCCGGGTTCCTATATTATGTTATTAGTTTGGTCTTGGTGTAGGCCGGGTTGTTATGGTATATTGTGAGTTTGGTCTTGCTATAGGCCGAGTTGTTATATTATGTTACTAGTTTGGTCTTGGTGTAGGCCGGGTTATTGTAGTATATTGTGAGTTGGTCTTGGTGTAGGCCGGGTTGCTATATTATGTTATTAGTTGGTCTTGGTGTAGACCAGGTTATTATGTTGGTTATTAGTTAGTCTTGGTATATACCGGGTTTGGCATGTTAACACTAGATGTGTGAGAAGGATCCGGGTGGGTCCGGACTATTTAAAAGAGCTTATGTGCTTATAAATTGATGTCATTAATTGTAATAATAGCGGTCATAAATTATCATGGTTAATAAGCTAAGGGTGGGTCTTGATATAGACCGGGGTAGTTTGTTGAACACTTAGGTGTAGATGGAGGACCCTTGGAGGGTCCGGGTTATGTGATGCAAGAAGGGATTTAGATGTAGCTCTATAGTGGTCATTGAAGGTGTCAATAGTTGTTAGGTGAATTGCATGTGATTGGTAGATATAGAGGAAAACTGAGAGTCTGGGTGTGGCTATTGGTTAATATAACCAGGTGGTAAAGTTGTCCTAGAGGTCCGGGAAAGTCCAGAAAATGGTAGGTAATACTTGGGTATAAGTGGTTTGGTTGGGCAGTGGGCCGGATTTAGTCTGGGTATTTAGTCAAGGTATTTGACTGGGGTGAAGGTTAACGGTGACTTGGGAAGTCTACGTGTCAAGGTGACTTGGGAAGTCTAGGTGACAAGGTGACTTAGGAAGTCTGGGTGACAAGGCGACCTTGAGAAGTCTAGTTATGAGTGAGACTTGGGAAGTCCTAGATGTCAGGGTCAAGGCTGAAGGTGAATGATGGAGCTATAATGTTTATTTTCATATTTTTCCCTATTTTCCTATATGATGGTACGTGTGGATTTGGATCGATCGATGATGCCTACCAGTACGTGTGGTTGTACTGACTCTACTCTTGCTATACCTTTTTGGTATAGTCTGGTTACAGGGTTGGTGATGTTTCATAGGTACATGACGATGGTGATCTCCAGCAACTTCTATCCTTCGATTCCATGATGGAAGTTGTGTCTCTTTTACATGTTCTGTATAAATCTTGTAGTAGCTCTTGTAGCGACCTACGTTATAGAAGAGAAATTATCTGTCCTGTGTCAACCGCCACCGCTGTAGCGACCTACGCTATAGAAGAGAAATTATCGCTTTAGCAGAAGTCAACGCGGGTCAGCACCGCTATAGTGGTAGGGTCCGCTACGGCGGTACCGCTATAGCAGAGCGAGGACCTCTATAGCAGAGCGATGTGACCAGAAAATCTAGAAAATGTTTTTTTTTATTTCATTCTCTCCCATTCAGCCCCAAAATAGACGAGCATTATTTCAAAAAACCTCCTAGGCTGCTCCAAGGCTTGAGAGCCATGGGGAGGAGGAATTCTGGTAAAAGGGATGCGAAACCACGAATTCGGGCCTGCAGGACCACCAAGAATGCCTCTACGGAGCCAGAAACGCATGGTTGCAGCTGCTTGACGCCCAGATAGGCTAGGTTTTCATTGAGTAGATAGACCTGCTTACATTCCGTATTTATTGTATAGTGGGAAAGGAGAATCTATGATTAGGCCTTCGAGCACGGAGTCTGGTGGATTCGGTGTTGGTTATGTAGGTGCTAGGAATTGATTGGATTGAATTTTGGGTTATTGATAATTATTTGGGGTTGTTTATGTTGTCCTGGTATGATAAGATGATAGGGCTCAGGGACTGGGATGTCGGGAAGGTTCGGAGAACCGGGAATTGCAAGGATAACTAAATGGGTATGAAAATGAGAAACTCCTAGATGAGGTTTTGAGAATACGAAGGGCATGATAAGTAGTGTTGGTTTTGCTAAGGGCTAAGGGGTGGTAATTCACATTGTTATTATTTATGCAAGTCCAAAATCAATGTGATTGTTAAATTATGCTAAAAGGGAACCGTTCATTATTCGTAAATAAAGGGTGAGTGTGTTTGGCCTCCAGACGGAGGTCGAGGCTAAGTTATATACCCGGGAAGGAGGATAGGTGATGGCTTACGATTCCTGTGAATGTTGTATATTCTTGTACTTTTATCTAAGTGTTTGTATGAATTGCATTGCTTAGAAGAATTATTTAGAATGTCTAAGGGTCCTATTTTACAGTTTGTGGATTGAACGGTGTGTTGTTTGTTGGTTCATTATTTGACTGTGGATTAATTGACATTCGGTTGGCTCGGATACCATGCCTGGTACGGGTATAATAAATGGTTGGCTCGGGTACCACACCTGATACGGATATAACAAATGGTTAGCTCGGGTACCACGCCTGGTACGGGTATAACAAATAGTTGGCTTGGGTACCATGCCTGGTATAGGATACTAACGGTTGGCTCGGGTACCACGCCTGGTACGGATTTATTTTACTGGATCATTGCATTGATATTGTTGTAGTACATTGACTGTTATTGCTTCCATGAGTGGACCAAACTATTTTATTGAAATGTGATATTTGTTGGTGGTTCTTAAGTGACCGGGAATCCTGTTATATCTATTGTGAGTTTGATCTTGGTATAGGCCGGGTTGCTATATTATATTATTAGTTTGGTCTTGGTGTAGGCCGGGTTGTTATGGTATATTGTGAGTTGGGTCTTGCTATAGGACGAGTTGTTATATTATGTTACTAGTTTGGTCTTGGTGTAGGCCGGGTTATTATAGTATATTGTGAGTTGGTCTTGGTGTAGGTCGGGTTGCTATATTATGTTATTAGTTGGTCTTGGTGTAGACCAGGTTATTATGTTGGTTATTAGTTGGTCTTGGTATATACCGAGTTTATCATGTTAACACTAGATGTGTGAGGGGGATCCGGGTGGGTTCGAACTATTTAAAAGAGGTTATGTGCTCATAAATTGATGTCATTAAGTGTAATAATGACGGTCATGAATTATCATGGTTAATAAGCTAATAGTGGATCTTGGTGTAGACCGGGGTAGTCTGTTGAACACTTAGGTGTGGATGAAGGACCCTTGGAGGGTCCGGGTTATGTGATCCAAGAAGGGATTTAGATGTAGCTCTATGGTGGTCATTGAAGGTGTCAATAGTTGTTAGGTGAATTGCATATGGTTGGTAGATGTAGAGGAAGACTGAGAGTCTGGGTGTGACTATTGACTAATATAACCAGGTGGTAAAGTTGTCCTAGAGGTACGGAAAAGTCCAAAAAATTATAGGTAATACTTAGGTATAAGTGGTTTGGTTGGGCAGTGGGCCGGATTTAGTCTGGGTATTTAGTCAAGGTAGTTGACTAGGGTAAATGTTAAAGGTGACTTGGGAAGTCTACGTGTCAAGGTGACTTGGGAAGTCTAGGTGACAAGGTGACTTGGGAAGTCTGGGTGACAAGGCGACCTTGAGAAGTCTAGTTATGAGTGAGACTTGGGAAGTCCTATATGTCAGGGTCAAGGTTAAAGGTGAAGGAGGGAGCTATAATGTTTATTTTCATGTTTTTCCCTGTTTTTTTATATGATGGTACGTGTGGATTCGGGTCGACCGATGATGCCTACCAGTACGTGTGGTTGTACTGACTCTACTCTTGCTATACCTTTTTGGTATAGTCTGGTTGCAGGGTTGGTGATGTTTCATAGGTACATAACGATGGTGATCTCCAGCAGCTTTTGTCCTTCGATTTCATGACGGAAGTTGTGTCTCTTTTACATGTTATGTATAAATCTTGTAGTAGCTTTTGTACCTGCTTAGAGGTCCTAGGGAGGGTATTTTTAAAGGTTGTAAAGGTTTTTCGCAAATTCTTTAAGTCGTCTATTTTATGAACATTTTCTGTAAAAGAATTTCTATATATGTATTCAGTGACGTATTATTTAGTATTTTATTCTGTAGAAATTTTGAGGCTATCTATAAATAATATATGTATTAATTATATATCCTATTTGGTATTATAGAGGATATAATTAATACATTTCAATCCTTGGTATTAGTAATGTTAGGGCCTTAATACATTGGGTAAATATGGGTAAAGACAAAAATATCCTAAAGTCTCTTTAAACCTTTTCTATATCCTTTCTAAGTTTTTATTTTCTTGATTTTCATGCTTTATATTTTATACTAGTACAGTATCCGCGCGATGCACAATTATTTTTTTAAAAAAATTATCTTTAATTTTTTTTATATTTTAGAACGCTCAATAAAATTTTAATTATTATCATGTGACAAAATTTTCTCTTAGGTCTAAAATAATTATCGATAATGAAATTTGCACAAGGAATATTAGCATATTGCTTTTGTATTGCTTAGGATCCAACTTTTTTCAAGTATGTTAATGCTCCTATTTATAGGCAACAAAGAAAATAAATTAACCAATAGAAAAGTTTTCCTAGAGTCCTAAAGTATTATGCCAATAAAAAATCTCCATATGAAAATACCATTTCGTGTGACAATTAATATTTCTTTGTAAATCGTAAGATCTTCTATAGATATATCTGGCGTATTTATTTATTTATTTGTCCTTTTCTGCTATTTTCAGAACACGAATCCTCTATTGACTTTGAGCCATGAGTTTCCACCTTTTCTCCGATCTATAGCAATACTGCTGATGAACTGTAAGCCAAGCTTTCTAGACAGTCTTTGATACGAACATTCGACAAACAAAAATATTATGGATATATCTTTCAAGTTTGAAATGTCACGTGTTGATTTCGAATACTTTCACGTAAATAAATTATTTTTTACCAATACAACTTCTTCATCAATATTTGCTTTTAATATTGCTGAATCTACACGCGACTTTGTTTTCATAATCTTGTTGTCTTCTTCTATTCTTAGACGAACAATCAGACCTTCAAGAGTCAACTCCTTGTGTTTATGCCTCAAATAATTTTAAAGTCCTTTCATAAAGGATATAACTTTTTGATAAATATTGCTACTTGAAACGCTTCATTAATGATAATACATTCAATGATTAATTTAAAATTAGAAACACGGTTAATATATTTAGTAATAAAAATATTAAATTGGATCATACCTTTTGCAAGGAGATCATGAATGATGACTTGTAATTCTTAGACTTGAGATATGACAGTCTTGTTGTCAACCTTTTTAAAGTCCCAAATTTCACAACCACGAATGTTTTTTAATTCAGCGTCTTCAGTCTTGTATTTCTTCTCAAGAATGGTCCACAACCCTATAGAAGTTTTACAAATACTGAAGATGCTATACAAGTCATCCTCTTAACATTTAGAATATAGTTCTTGTAAAGGAAATCTTAATATTTTCATGCCTTAGTCACCACAATTTGCTCATTATCAGGAGTTTCTTCGGTCAAAACTCGAACGCCCTATTGATAAATCATTGTAAATTGAGGGTGGTCTGATAGAAGAACATTTTCTGTTGTCACCGTTTGAAGTCAATACTCTTAAATTTTTCTAGCTTTTCTGTCGTATTTATTGCCAGTGCAATCGTTGTACGGCTTGCCGAAGCAATAGTTGTTGCCATAGTTGCACGGTAATACACAACATAAGCATTTTGTTGTTTTATTTCAGTGTCATTTTTCTATAAAAAAATTAACACAAATAAAATTTAGTGAATCGGTGAAATTTTTAATCTTTAAACCAAATACAAATAAATAGATTTATTCGGTAAAATTTTTATATCTTCAAATCGAATAACAAAATGAGTAAAAAGTCACAAGAACTTTAATCTAAATAAAAGAGTAAAAAAGCCGAAGATTAAAGTCTCCAAAATAAAACTTAACACATAAAAATTAAACAGTAATTATAATTCATAAAGCTTGTTATTATCTGTGTTTCAAACAGTTCTTTAACAAAAGATTTAAAATATTGTGTTTTAATGAGTTTAAGGGTTCGGTTGGCAAAGTGGTGAGTAGAAGGGTCTAACTGACAAACGGAGTCAAGTACAAGGGCCTCCTAGGCCATTTCGCCAATAAACTCTAAAGCATAAATGTAGAAGAAGCATAAAAAGTATTTTAAACCCACAAGTTGCTTGTATGTCCTTAAGGAATTATAACTCCCTCATTGTTGCTAAAAAATGGGTTACCTCCTCCCAGAATAGAACGAAAAAGTATTTCTGTAATAGCGCTAATGCAAATTATAGAACTTCAACAAACTCAAATGGTGAAGCAAAATCACACCGAATACTTACGTTTTTACCTTTGAAAAAGCGATAGAGAATGCAAAAGAAATTATAAAATATTTACTAATTATTGTCGGTGAAAAACTAAGGTGAAGCCTCAAAATTTATAACTATAAGATTGAGTATCGACAGGTGTAAACATGCCTGTTCGTTAAAGGCAATGTATGTTCAAAATTTAATTGTTATTTGAGAAGTTGAAAAAATCTGCAAATTTTAAATTAAAATATTGCGCGAAAAATATCAGAAATTGAAAAATATATTACAAAAATAATAAATAAATTTGATCTAAAAATATATCAATCAAATCATTTAACCATATTCAAAGTCAAAATCGAGTCAAACGACGATGACGTTTCGAGAGAAAACTTTCTTCTCAACTCTTTCCTTTATATTTCGTATCGGAAAATGTTTGATCAATTTAAGTATTTTTAAAATTATGAAATTATTTAGAAAAAAATAAGAGAACAATAATTTTATAATATTAAAAAATAAGGTGCATTAGGCGAGAAATAAAAAGATTAACGTGAGAAAAGTAGCAAACTTTTACAAAGCAAATACACAAAGAAAAGGATGAAAAAAATAAATCAAAGAAAAAAAAAGTTGAAAAGGAAGAGAGAGAAAGAGAGAGGGGACTTTTGACCTATTTTCTCAAGGTGAGACCCAATAATCCACATGGCAAGAAATAAAGAGATCCTCATACAAATTTTGTATGCCACATAATAAGTGTCTCTCATATATAATAATTTTTTCCCATTTTACACGACACCTTATTTTAAAGTCATCTTTACTCTTTTAAGTTCAAGCAAGTAACAAAGAGAAGAAAGTCTACTTTAATTTTGCTAGTATTGTAAACATTACTTTTTAAAGGCATAAGAGTCTATCAACTTTATATATATATTAGTATTTTAATTTTTAACTTTGGGGATTCCCACTTATTGTTATTGTTCTCTTATTGTTATTATTAGTTTCTCGTGTAATAAGCGAATTTGTAAAATAATACTTTCTCCGTTCATTTTTACTTGTCCAGTATACTAAAAATAGATATCCAACAATACTTGTTCAGTTTGAAAAATCAAAGGATAATTATCATTTTGTGTTCATTTTTTCCTTGCTATTAAATACTTTCATTACCCAATGCATTTCTCAAAGTATTAAATTTATTATATTCAAAGAGTGATATAGTAATTAGCCCATCATTTATTATTTCTTAAGATGTATGTCAAGTCAATAGTCGACAAGTAAAGATGGACAGAGGGAGTATTAACATTATTGAATAAGTAGTTACTCATGAAAGAATTACGTACAAGTTTCTATGAATGATCAATGTGGGCAGTTTTATATAATTTGTTTGTCAATATCAAGATGATTGGATATCGTCCCAATCTATAAAGATGAAAAATTAAAGTTTAATTAGATACATATATTTTTATTACTTATTTTAATTTTATGAGGGTACAAACATATCATAATGAAGCGTATATCACAAATATTCTTTTATAGATGCAATTTTTGGTGTATGTTGATTTTATCTATTTTGGATTGAATCGGTATATCAATACCATCGTTTCGATCCGAGCTCTTGAAATTGAAATAAATTCGACAGTGAATCACGAAATCATGTTGATCTTCTCCATCTAACGGATAGGAGTCCGTTTTAAAATTGTATGTCGTGCACCCACCTCCAAATATATGCTTCAACATGAATCACATAAGAATAGATTAGAAACCTCTCATTAAAAGCCTGCCCATAACTCAGCAAATAAACCACATCACATAACTTAAGGATTGACAACTTATCTATTCAGTGACTTTGAAAATGAATGTTTTCAAAATAAGATTTATCGCGTAAATTCAATACATGAGGGTTTTTTTTATTTGCTTGAATGAAGACTTCTATTTGAACTTGGAATCACTTGCAAATCAAAGTATGCATTAAACCACTTGGGTAACTAGATGATTAAAAAAACAAGGAGTTGTTGCATCACCAAGAAATGTAACTGTTTTTAATCTTTTTATATGTACTTGTCCTCTTTACAGCATAATGCACAATATCTAATCCTAATTTAATATTTTCACTTTGTAGACCAGCTTTACTTTTTTTTTCAAAAGAAAATTATGGGTATTCAGAATCCATTGGCTCAAGTACGATTAATTTAAATATGTGCTGTGTAAGAATTTAGAAGAAGATTCTTTATCAAAAAGTTTTTGTTCTTAGGAATTCAAACTCCAGACTCTAATTGAAGGTGAAGGAATCTCGTTCATTCCGTTACATCAATTGATGATGACCAATCTTTAGTTAAGTTCAGAATCCATTGGCTCAAGTACGATTAATTTAAATATGTGCTGTGTAAGAATTTAGAAGAAGATTCTTTATCAAAAAGTTTTTGTTCTTAGGAATTCAAACTCCAGACTCTAATTGAAGGTGAAGGAATCTCGTTCATTCCGTTACATCAATTGATGATGACCAATCTTTAGTTAAGTTCGAAACTTAAATGATGGGCAAAAACAAAAAAAGTAACCAAATTAATGTGTCAAAACAAAATTAATAAAAACTACATACATCACACTCTCATTAACCGAGTTTTTCTTTTTTAAGAATAAAATAAAATTACATAATGCACAAAATGTATGCGCTATGCAAATACATTTCAAACTATTACGATCTCCAATAACATAGAGTGCAGATACATTTCAAAGAACTTGAATTTCCAATGACAGAAATGCAAATACAATTAGTTGATAAATCTTATGTTTTTGGTTGTCTTGGAAAATAGTTATAATTTTTTTTTTGAAAAGAAAATTAAGATATTTAATTAATACGTACAACCTGAATATTATTTTTTGTAAGCATAAGTTAAGTCTTATATTTTTTGTTGTCTTAGAAATTAAATTATTATAATTATTTTTTTATAATAAAAAAAGTAAGACCTTTAAATTGACACAGAGTATATTTTGTTTACATATCAATTTAAGTGAAAACTTATATTTTTTATTGTCTTAAAAAATGAATATAATTATTTTCTCAAAAGAAAAGCAAGACACTCAAATTGATACGAATGAGATATTATTTTTCGTAAACATAAGCTAAATCTTATATTTTTATTGTCTTAAAAAATAAATTATATATTATAATTATTTTTTGCAAAGAATAGTAAGACATTTAAATTAATACAAAGAGGATATTATTTTCGTAAACATAAGTTAAGTCTTATACTTTTTGTTTCTTAGAAAATGAATTATTATAATTATTTTTTAAAAAAAGTAAGACACTTAAAATTGATACGAATGAGATATTATTTTTCATGTGCATAAGCTAAGTCTTATATATTTTATTGTCATACAAAATAAATTATTAATTTTTTTTTTAAAAAAGTAAGACACTTAGATTGATACGGAGTATAAAAAAAAATTAGTATCAATTTAAGTTAAATCTTATATTTTTGCTTGTCTTAGAAAATAATTATATCTATAAAAAAAAGTAAGATATTTCTAAGCTAAATCGTATCATTTTAGGTATTTATTTTTTTAGAAAATAATTATAATAACTTATTTTCTAAGAAAATAAAAAATTATAAGACTTAGCTTATATTTACGAAATAAAATATCTCCTTTGTATTAATTTAAGTATCTTACTTTTTTTTAGAAAATAATTATAATAATTTATTTTTTAAGCCAACAAAAAATATAAGATTTGACTTAAATTGATACGAAAAGAATATACCCTCGTATCAATTTAGGTGCTTTAGCTTTTTTAATTATACAAAATAATTAAATAATTTATTTGTTAAAACAACAAAAAATATAATACTTAGCTTATGCTTATCAAAATTGATATCCAGGTTGTACGTATCAATTTAAGTATCTTACTTTTTTTTTAGCAAATAAATTATAATTATTTTCAAAAACAACAATAAACATATTCTGTCTGTCCCGATTTATGTGGCAATTTTTTTTTAGTTCGTCCAAAAAAAAGTACACATTTCTATAGTTAGTGCTCCCTTCGTTTCAAATTAATTGACATGTTTTGACTTGACACAGAATTTAAGAAAATAAGGAATTTTTTTGAATCTTGTAGTCTTAAATTAAAGATATGTCAAATGTACCTATGTGCTCTTTAATCTTGTGGTGTTAAACATGATTAAAGAGTTGCTAAAAAAGAAAAGAGTCATTCTTTTTGAAACAGACTAAGACGAAAAATATGTCAAACAAATTAAAACGGAGGGAGTAATAATTTAACTTTAAAATGTCAATTTCACCCTTAATGATATAATTTACAGCTGCACAAACACCTGTGTCTTATTTTAGACCATAAGTTTCAAAAGTCTTTCTTTCTTAAATTTTGTACCAAGTCAAATTACATAATATAAATTAGGACCAATATTTTAAAAGGCAGATTTGGGACTCGCCACGGGATGGGGCACTGGCAAAACGCCCCGGGGCTCAAGTGTGGGACTTAGTTTCGTGAGACTTACGCCCCAAACGCCAGATTGTGCGCTCTAAACACGCCCAACGCCCAATGCTCGGGGCTCGCTTAATAGTTCTTACACAAATTGTGTCAAATTCCTTAGCCAACACTATTGATCCTCAAAATTCTTTATTAAATGAATGATGCCTAGTAGTTTTTTTCATATATGAAAGTAAGAAAATTGAGGGTAACTCAAATAATAAGTCATATTATTGCTTATTTACTATTTGAGAGCGGTGTTAGGGTGAATATCACTAAACATTTCTGTTTAAAGTATATACCCTAATTTTTACATATTTATTTATCATTGATTTTTATGTTTTTTTATCCTGTATAGCAAAATTATCATATTTTATTGTTTTGTTATTTGAAACTATTTTATTTTTATTCATAAAGAAGTGATATTTTAATTATAATAGTATACTTAATTGATTATTACTTTTGGGGAGGTAAATTGCACAATATGATAGTCATATATTTTAAGAAATTGTGATTCTTTTATTGTTTGAAAGTTAAGATTTTAGAGTTGAATTACATCCCATAATAGATTTTATATCATTGAATTATTTTACTTGTAAAATGATGTTAGACGTTTTGTTTTCTATGATTTTTTAAAAATCATGTTTAAAAAATTTAAAATTATTAATGTATTTTTTGTATTTTTGTATTTATTATACTATTTTTACTATATTATAAATTAAAAATTAAAGATTCACGGGGATTACGCTCCATGCCCCGAGGCTTATGTCTAACCCCATAATACGTAAAACGCCTCGCCTTACACCCCGTCTTTTAAAATACTGATTAGGACCGACAGAATAAGATTTATCTACTAATTAAAGTCCGTATAATTTTTTTAAAATCTTTAAACGGTAATCAGCTAAGCACAAAACTAGATATAAAGCGTATTTATATTTCTATGTCATTGGAAATTGTCGTTTAAGATGTATCTCTATTCTATGTCATCGGAGATTGTAGAATTTTGAAATGTATTTGCATACTGCACAGATTGTGTCTTATGTAATTCTTTTAAAAAAGAATTTTTGAAAAAGAAAATATGGTTAACGGATTTTGATGAGGGCCATTAATTAAGTCTCATACAACTTCTCTCAGTTCCTAAATAAATGATTATTTTATTTTTTTATTTTATTTTTAAATAAGTGATTATTTAGGCTTTCAAGGATAAATTGATCATATTCTTTCAAATTTGTCCTTATTTATATAATCAAAAATCATTAATTAGAAAATATCACATTAAATGTATAGTAAAATTTAATTAGGGGTAAAGTAGTAAAAATACCTTTTATTTCTCTAGATATGAGCAATTTCTTAAAAGGAACATGCTCAACCTAAAATGATCACGAAACAGAGTGAGTGTTAATTTGGATACTTTTTTGTTTTTGTCCATTATTTAGGATCCGTTTGACCATAAAAATAAAAAATGTATTTACTTTATTTAGTATTTTTAAAGTTGAAAATAGAGTTAGAGTTGTGTTTGACCATTGTATTTTCAAAAATATTTTAGACTATTAATGTATTTTTTTATAAATATGATTTATACCTTCAATTTTTAAAAACTAGCAAAATAACCCATATTAACTTTTACAACTCCACTATAATACAAAAAGTAAATAATATTACTATTAAACATTGAAAACAACCACATAGAGCATGTTTTCGTCTCTCCTAACATCACCAATAAACCATTACTATTGTAGTTGACATTGTTTTTAATTTGGTTGGTAGTTTTTGTACAAAATAAAAAGTTGGTGTAATATTTAAAAATAAAGTGAGGAAAAATTGAATTAAAAAATAGTAAATACACCTCAAGAGAGGTGTTTTTTAAAAAATTAAAAATTGTGAAAATATATTTTAAAATATATTTTTGATTTTTATGGTCAAACAAGTATTCCGAAATAAAATAAAAATGTATTCTGAAATATTATGAACAATATTTATGGCAAAACGCCTAAGATTCTGGACTCTTTTTTAGTTCAGGGAAATTGCTTCTCACCATGCCATCAAAGCGATGACATCATTCAGGTTCAGGCCAGTCTTGATTCTTGTTAACCAAAAATACTCCACATTTTATGGACCTCCAATGACTGTCAAGATACCAGAAAGCAAAAAACTTCCACTGAAACATAGTCAAAACTTTTCAGACACCCCCTCTTCCCCTGTATTCCAGTTACCCAAGTGAAGGAAATTATGAAGACAGCATAGAGTTAGTACTCCCTCTGGCCATCTTTACTTGTTCACCATACTAAAAATAAATATCTAATAATATTTGTCCAATTTATGAAATCAAGAGATAATTTTACACTTAGTTCCTAATTTATCCTTATTATTAATTATAGTTATTTCCCTATTACAGTTTTCAAGACATTATATTTATTATATTCAAAGGGTGATATGGTAAAATTACCCTATTTATAGTTTCTTAAGAAATGTGTAAAGTACAAGTATCGTTGGACGGAGGGAGTATTCATTCCTAGTCCTGAGATGGGTCACCTTGTATCCACTGTGGAGGTGGCAAAGCAACTAGTAGACAGAGAAAAACAACTCTCCATCACAGTTCTTATTATGACACTTCCAATGGAGACAAAGATTCCATCTTATACTAAATCATTGTCCTCTGACTACACTTCTCGCATAAGATTGCTTCAACTTTCTCAACCTGAGACCTGTGTTACTATGGGCAGTGGCCATCCCCTCAAATTTATGTCTTGAGTTCATTACCAGCTACAAGGGCCGTGTCAAAGATGCTGTTAATGAAATCTTTAGTTCGTCAAGCTCTGTGAAGCTCCCGAGATTTGTAATAGACGTGTTCTGTACTGCGATGATTGATGTGGCGAACGAGTTTGGAGTCCCACGTTATGTGTTCTACACTTCTGGTGCAGCTATGCTTGGACTCCCAACTCCCTTTTCAAAGTCTAACTAGCAGCCCGAAAGTGCATAATTACCTCGACTCTGAGTCACAAGTACCGATCTCAACTTACATTAATCCGGTTCCAGTCAAATGTTTGCCTGGGATAATCCTAGACAACGATGAAAGTAGCATCATATTCCTCGATCATGCACGAAGATTCAGGGAGATGAAAGGCATTATGGTTTACACTTTGGTTGAGCTTGAATCGCATGCTTTGAAAGCTCTCTCTGATGATGAGAAAATCCCACCAATCTATCCTGTTGGGCCTATACTAAACCTTGGAGGTGGGAATGATGATCCTATAATGAAGTGGCTTGATGAGCAACCTAATTCATCAATGGTGTTCTCTGCTTCAGAAGCATGGGGTGTTTCGAAGAAGATCAGGTGAAGAAAATAGCAAATGCTCTAGAGAGCAGTGGCTACCGATTCTTGTGGTCACTAAGGCAACCGCCACCAAAAGACAAGCTACAATTCCCAATCGAATTCGAGAATCTAGAGGAAGTCTTGCCGGAGGGATTCTTGCAAAGGACTAAAGGAAGGGGAAATGTGATAGGATGGGCACCCCAGGTGGCTATTTTGTCTCATCCTACAGTAGGAGGATTCGTGTCTCATTGTGGGTGGAATTCGACTCTGGAAAGTGTTTGCAGTGGAGTGCCGATGGCAACATGGTCATTGTATGCATAGAAACAGAGCAATGCATTTCAACTGGTGAAGGATTTGGGGATGTCAGTGGAGAGTAAGATGGATTATAGGAAAGGTTTTAACAACAGAAACCTACCAGTACGTGTGAAAGCGGAGGAGATAGAAAATGGAATTAGGCAGCTGATGAATTCAGAGAATAAAATCAGAGCCAAGGTAAGGGAGTCGAAGGAGAAAAGCAAAGCAGCAATCATGGAAGATGGTTCATCATATATAGCTCTAAGGAAATTTGTTGAGACTGTCATGGAGAGCTAATTTAGCTAGAGGAAGTTGGATGCACCAGTACTGTCATCAGTTTTGCATAAGTTCTTTAAATAAAGTAGAGATGCACCATATGTATTTGCAGTTCGGAGAGCAGCTTGTTCTAATTTCAAATTCAATACAGTTATTATGTTCCTTCATTTCCTTGTCCTTATTATGTTCCTTCATTTCCTTCTCTCAATTAAGAAACGATGTCTCTGCCTTTTCTTTTCTCAAGGAATGTCATATACAAATAGGGATGGCAATGGGGCGAGGTGGGGCGGGTGCAGGGAGAGTTTAATTAAACCCGCAAAATTCTCATCCCGCCTCATATAGCATTTTTTTTTCTATTCTCAACCCTCCCCGCCCAGCTTAAGTTTTTCCCACACTTTATTATTTACATATTTTGCCAAAACCTCCACAGAATTTCTGTAAGAAACAAGAAATTTGGTTTTCTTGGCATATGTTGTATTGTAGTACCTATGGTGCCCTGTGCCCAGTGCCAGAAATGGCACATAAGTGAAGCAGAAGCTGTAAACCCATCTTCAGGATTTGACTAAATCACACCTTTAAACTGTAAATTCTTCTAAAATTTATTCAAAATATGAAGTTCTGCAATACGTTTATTAATCATATCTATATTATTATAAAAGCATGAATATAAATGTTGATTGATGAAAATATCCTTTAAATGTTGAACGACTTTTATACTTTTAAATATTTATATAATTTAAGGATATAATTGTAAATCACCCTTAAAAACTTTTACCTAAACAAATATGGAAACCTTAATTCTACGTGTTGTTTTCGAATTAAGAATAATAAGTGTTTTCTACCTAAACTTTAGTTTCTGCCTAAATAAATATGAAATAATTTTGGTAAGTTTAATTAGGAATAATAATTTTTTTTATTCTAAGAATAGTACATACTACTTTATGCCATTTACCATTAATTACATACTAATTTTTCTTTCTTGAATTTGTTTTACATAAGGATCGCCGTATGGACAAAATCCCGACATATAATCCTTGGTTCACACATTGAGATGCCAAAAGACAGCAAGTTGCTCACAAATATATTTTCTTAATTTAACAAAATATAATATTCAATTACAAATAAGAAAAAATAACAATAGAGAACTAATTAATACCTTTCTAGAAATTTGCCAGATTTGATTATCCTCTTCCCGTAGCATTACAGTGCTTCAGCCAAAAAACATGGCAATATGATTCTTTTTTAATGATTCAATATAAATAAAAGAAGGGAAAAAAGCTAAATGACTATCATTGTTTATGTGAGTAAGATTTGCTTTCAAATATAACAAGGATGGTCTTGAGCCGATATTTTATTTGGCTAGAAACTTTTTCTTCGAGAGGAGAAATTTTTTTTAGGCCTTGTGCATTGGAAATTCTCGGGGAAATTTGCATCCCTTATCCTTCGAATGTTCACTGAGTAAATCCGCTTATGTGTAATAGCTTATAAATTACAAAGGAGATATAAATCACACACGAGATATAAATCACACTAGATAAGTTCGATACGACGGACTCAATTGAGAAAGGGGCAAAAGCTTTGTATTTTGAGTTATTCAGACAAGGAAAAAGGTCTTGATTTACCCCTCAACTTTCTGATTTGGAGCTGACATATTTCTGTTTAAAAAGTGGCTCACATATACCCCTATTAATATTATATAAATGGCTCAAATATGCCTTTTTTTCATAACGGACCAATATTTAATAAATTAAAATTTTATTTTTTTGGATTAATTGAGAAAATGTTATGTGGAACTTAAAATGACCCCACCCAATAATTTTTCTTAACGAGATATCTTAAATTTGAATCATGACATAAATAATTTATTATAAAAAATATTTTTCATTTATTAAATTTTTTCCCTTGAGCATGCTAATGCAATGGGTGATTGAATGAAATGAGTTAGGTTTATTTGCGTGGGTAGAATTTTTGTTTTCAGTTGGATCGGGTGGGTATGGTGAAAAATTATTTGATTGGGTTATTTTAAGTGGCACGTGATATTTTTTCAATTAAAGTAAAATAAAATAAATTTTTAATTTACTAAATATTGGCCCTTTAAGAAAAAAAGGTATATATGAGCCATTTGTGTAATAGTAAAGGTATATATGAGCCACTTTTAAAATGAGGCATATATTACCTCCAAATCATAAAATTGAGGAGTAAATCAGAACCTTTTCTCTTCGAACAATGTTGGGTAGTGAATTTTTAAGATTCACAAGAACAACAAATCAATAGATGTACAAACATGTAGAGTTGAGACAATACATTCACTAAAATTGCAACATAAAAAATTGCATTAAACACCAAAATAGATTTAAAAAATAGTAAAAATTGTACCTAAAAGAACTACACATGACTTCAAAAATCAATTTAAATAAGTATTATTG
Organism: Jaltomata sinuosa; assembly: GCA_003996215.1. Lineage (NCBI taxonomy): Eukaryota > Viridiplantae > Streptophyta > Magnoliopsida > Solanales > Solanaceae > Jaltomata > Jaltomata sinuosa. Next base: position 65,907 of record QJPP01000639.1, read on the forward strand.
GTATGAATTAATAATATTTTTGTATCTCAGAAAGAATATATTTGATTACAAATAAGCTAACATGATATTTTTTTCTCATGATTGACAGAGAATAACGTACAATGTGTTAGGATATACTATTAATCATGTGATTTTGATATAGTATTATTTATTGAATGATTATTTATTTATTTATTTAATTCAATAAAGTGTTACATTAAATAGATCATCTTGTCATATTTGTGTCCACAACTTATATAGTAGATGATTTGGTGTATAGAGTTTGAGCTTATATACAGAAGATTAAATCATCAGTTCTTATAAGTTAAGGTTATAGTTCACAATCGTAGATCGGAATTTGGACAAACCATCAGAATGATTGTAGCACGAGATTAAAAGTAATTTATCTTGATTACGAGAATGGTATAGTTCTAACTTCTCGTGCTAGTGCATTTTGTATGTATTGATCAGGATCGAGTAGAGATAGATGTTTTAGACTGACTGATAAAAACATATTCTCTAAACTATTAAATCTACTTATATTCTCAATCTTGATATAACTATTATGAGCTGTATATATTAATTATCATTTTGATTTATTAAAAGGCGAGATCCTGAGATAGGTCAACATGCATGATAGATTGGATGATAATAATATATATTGGTGAAATAATAAGTTAGTTGATGGAATCCATGTCTCGGTATAGAGATTGATGATACGCCTTTTATGAGAAGCTTATAAGTTTTCATGTGTAAACCCGACCGGTGGATTTATGAATCCGACATATGAAATAAGTTAAGTATTGCTCTAAAGGAAATTAATCATTAATTAAGTTCGTCAGTAATTTAATTTATTGATTAGTATCTGTAATTTAACATGGAAAATTACATAAATGTTTAATAGGGAATTATGAAATATAAATGGAGGAGTGCAATTACGAATTTCTAGTGGAATGATTTGTAATTTATTATGGTAAGAATAATTTAAATTAATATTTTAAATTATTTCCATAATAGGGAACCTCAGTAATTAATTATGTGGTCCCTACAGTGTTCATATCTAATTAGAACTCAGAATCCTATTTTCTAGGGGAAAAGGAATAAAACAAAAAAAAGGGAAAACAAGTATGTGTTTTCTAGTTGCAAAAGAAAAACATACGTATGTTTTTTTTTTCAATTTGGAAGAAGCACATGTTTTCTTCTTTTGGCTCTCCCTTTTGAATTGGGAGAGCTCCTCTATAAATAAGGGTTCTTCCAATCTAAAAAAAGACACACAAATAGTTTTTTGCACAATACTTGCCCACCCAAGTATTGAGAGAGTTCGGCTGTGAATTTGGGATCATTGGAGAAGACCGTAGAACTGAAGTGGGGGTTGCTTTAATATATCTGTTCACGCTTCAAGAGGTAATTCTTGGTTAATTTTCAGCATACTTGATGTATATTACGTGTTGGTATTTGTTGTCTATTATTCATGTAAGCAGTATGTTCTTGGATTGCTTCCGCTGCGTGTATTATTTTCCAACAATTGGGATCATGAGCCACACTTACATATAAATAGATAATAAGTAATAAATGTATGTTCAATTATGTGTGAGAATAGATGGCAACAGTGAATAATTTTTTCCTAGTAATTGTTGTAATATTCTAATTTTAATTGGGAGTCCTTTAATTTTGTATTATTGAACCCAAAGAAATTTGAATTTCGAAAATAAGAGGAAAAATCAATTGTTTGGTGTATTTTTTTGTTTCACATGAATGTCGACGGTGTCCCATGATTCTTGAAGAAATTAATTCTGAAAAGTTTTGAATTAATAAAAGCATATTTTAGTACAATATAATATTCAATGGATTATTGCAATATTGTTCTCAACATGTCATCGTTTTCATTGTGTGTATGATGCATGAGATGGTATGGAGACATTGATGTGATACTTTTTTCTGGAAAAGAATTTTATGAAAAAATTGTAGAAAGAAAAATTCAATTGGTCATAAAAGTTCGTTCTCATGATTACCTAGATTAAATAGTGTTGAAGTATTAAGTTTATGTGTTGGCTTAGACCTTCCTCCATATCGGATGAATTTAATACAAGTCAATACGTATTTAATTGCTAGTTTGATAATCTGTATTAACTCTCCTAACTGAGTGATACATGATTGGATCAATGTAACTGGAGTTTTAATTTTCACTTGGCTTAAACTAACAGTATACTCTCCATCTGAGTTAGATCTATGAAGGTTTATGGAGTGAATTATTGGTCATTATATATGTGTATACATATGTGTGTGAGATGGTATATTGAATGAACTGTAGAATTTGGTGCAATTTTTTTTGGAAAATTTTAGAGTACATAAATTTGAAACAAAAAAATTGTTTGGTGATCAGAAGGTTCATTCCCATAAATACCAAGATTAAATAGTAATAAAGTATTAAGTTTATGTGCTGGCTTAGACCTTCCTCCATATCGGATAAATTTAATACAAGTCACTACGTATTTAATTACTAGTTTGATAATCTGTATTAACTCTCTTTAACTGAGTAATATATGATTGGATCAATGTAACTAGGGTTTTGATTTTCACTTGACTTAAACTAACAGTAGACTCTCCATCTGTGTTAGGTCTGTAAGAGTTCATGGAGTGAATAATCGGTCATCATATATGTGTATTGCATGAGTAGTTCTCCAATCCCATCGATTGGCTATTTGAGATGCATGAATATATATGTATATGATGAGTTTGAATTTAATTATTCAATGTTTATATGACTGTTTTGCTGATCTATTGTAATTTTTTCAATCTTAGATTCAATATGTTTTCTGTTACCTTCCTTAGCACTATTATGAGTCAATATAAATTTGAGGGTCATAACTTTATTGAGAAAGGTTCTACTTCTAAACTGAAAGGTGAAAAGAAGAAGAAAAAGACTCACAATGCTAAGAAAGTTGTAGCTCTAACTGGAGGCATGAAAAATCCTAACCGCAAGTGTTTTCATTGCAAGATGTCAGGCCATTGGATGACACATTGTCCAGTTTTCTTAGCCAAGCAGAAAAACAAGCTGGGTAACTCACTTTCACTTATCGTTGAAATGTGTTTAGCGGCTGTTTCTACCACGTCATGGTTGTAGACTCAGGAGCCACCGATCACATCTGCACTACAATGCAGGGGTTTCAAGAAACACGCAAGCTGATTAGAGGTGAAGTTAGTATTTTTCAAGTGGATGGCTCAGAAGCTCCAGCTTTAGCATTAGGAAATATTAATATCTTGTTTGGTAGTCGTAGAGTTTTAATTATAAAAGACGCATTATATGCACCAACTGTTAGAATAAATTTGATTTCAGTTTCTAGAGCTTTAAGAGATGGTTATAATGTTAATTTTTCTGATAACGATTGTGTTATTAGTTATAATAAATATTTTATCTTTGTTGGTACATTGATTGATGGTCTTTTTATTATTAATGTCTCTCCTGAACTGCAGCAAACTATTGAACTGAATAATGTTAACCTTTCTAGTAAAAGAAAAAGATCTTCTGAATTTAATGAGACCTATCTATGGCACCTGCGTCTATGTCATATAAATCTAGACAGGATTTCAAGGTTGGTTCGAGATGGACCTTTAGGTTCATTAAAAGTGGAGGCACTACCAACATGTGAATCTTGTTTAGAAGGAAAAATGACTAAGAGACCTTTTCCCTCAAAAGGGAATAGAGCCAATGATAAACTAGAGTCAATTCATTATGATTTGTGTGACCCGATGAACGTTCAAGCGAGAGGTGGTTATGATTATTTCGTGACTTTCATTGATGAATACTTAAAAGATGAATATATTTATTTGTTGCGCCGTAAGTCTGAATGCTTTGAGAAATTCAAAGAATTTAAGGCAGAAACAGAGAAATGACATGAAAAATATATCAAGTCACTACGATCTGATCGTGGTGGCGAATATCTCTCCACAGAGTTCATTATTTACTTATCAGAACAAGGAATTACGTCTCAAATGTCTGCACCTAGAACGCCACAACAGAATGGTGTAGCAGAAAGAAGAAATTGGACTCTTTTAGAAATGGTTAGATCTATGATGAGTTACTCTGATTTGCCTTTTTTCGTTTTGGGGATATGCACTAGAAACTGCAAATTATTTTTTGAACTTAGTTCCTTCTAAGTCTGTACCTATAACACCCTTAGAACTGTGGACTGGGCACAAACCTAGTTTGAAACATGTTCCGATTTGGGGATGTCCAGCACATGTGCTGAAAGGGAAGGCAGAAAAATTGAAACCAAGAACAGAAGTATGTGTTTTTATTGGATACCCTAAAGGAACGAAAGGTGGTTTGTTTTATAATCCTAAAGAAAAGAAGGTTATTGTAAGCACCAATGCCAAGTTTCTAGAAAAGGATTTTTTAACAAATCACGTTCCTAGAAGTAAAGTAGTTTTACGAAAATCAAGCAAAGAGATAACAAATCAATCTACTAACAATAATAAAAAACAAATTCAAACCCCAGATGCTAGAATTAACATACCATTATACTTTAGTAGTGAGAGAGATGTTGATGAACATACAATTCCACGAGTACAAGTTTCCGAAAAATCATTGCATCAAAATAGTGGGAGTGGTATTGAGAAAATTGCACTAGAGGAAGAAGTCATTGATATTACCACACCGCAAGGTGCTGAGAATAATATAGAGACTCAAGATCCTATAAATGATGTGGTTCAACCACAAGATCATACTAGTGCACCTCTTTCAGTACATGCCCCTTCTATAGTGCCTCGTCGTAGTGGGAGAGAGATAAGAAAACCAATTCGGTATGCACTCTTGGGAGAGTCTTTTGACAGAATCCTTGAAGAGTTGAATACCGAACCCGTGAATTACGACTAAGCGCTACAGGATAAAGATGCAGAAAAATAGATTGTTGCTATGAAATCAAAAATGAAGTCCATGTATTCCAATAAAGTCTGGGATCTTGTAGAACCACCTGTAGATGGAGTCAAACCCATTGTATGAAAGTGGATCTATAAGAAAAAGAGAGGAGTTGACGAAAAAGTGCAAACTTACAAAGCTAGGCTTGTTGTAAAAGGGTTTACTCAAAAAGAAGGGATCGATTATGAGGAAACCTTTTCGCCAGTAGCCATGCTTAAGTCTATTAGAATTCTCTTATCCATTGCTGCTCATTATGATTATGAGATCTGGCAATGGATGTCAAGACAGCTTTCCTTAATGGAAGTCTTTATGAAAGCATTTTTATGCGACAACCAGACGGTTTCATTCAAAAAGGTCAAGAACACATGTTGTGCAAGCTTAAAAGATTCATTTATGGATTAAAACAAGCTTCTAGGGCATGGAACACTTGTGTTTGACAATGCGGATAAAACTTTTGATTTTGAGCAATGTCTTAATGAATCTTGTGTGTACAAAAAGTGGAATGGGGATAAAGTGGTATTTCTGATATTGTATGTAGATGATATCTTGCTCATAGGAAATAATGTGGGCTTGTTGAATTCAGTCAAGGAATGATTGTCCAGTAATTTTGATATGAAAGATTTGGGAGAAGCTGCTCATATCCTTGGGATCAAGGTTCTACGTGATCGCAAGAAAAGGATGTTAGGCTTATCTCAAGCTCTTTATATTGATATTATTCTTACCAGGTTCAGCATGCATGATTCCAAGAAAAGATTTCTTCCTTTCAGACATGGAATTTTTCTATCTAAGGATCAATGTCCTAAGACAGATGAGGAGACATAAAACATGAAGGAGGTTCCTTATGCATCAGTTGTAGGAAGCCTCATGTATGCGATGTTGTGTACTAGACCTGATATCTGTTTTGTTGTAGACATGGTTAGCAGATTTCAGTCTAATCCTGAACGAGAACATTGGACAGCAGTTAAGAATATAATTAAGTACTTTAAAAGGACTAGGGATTACATGCTAGTCTACCATTCGGATGAGTTAGTGCCAATAGGGTACACAGTCTCAGATTTTCAGTCTGGCAAGGACTCTCATAAGTCGACCTCTGGAAATGTGTTTACCGTGGGAGGTGCAGCCGTTGTTTGGAGGAGCATCAAGCAAACTTGTTGTTGATTCCACCATGGAAGCCGAGTATGTAGCAGCCTCTTAGGCAGCTAAGGAGGCAGTATGGATCAGAAACTTTCTAAAAGACTTGGCGGTAGTCCCTGCGATAGAAGCCCTACTTACTATTTATTGTGACAATAGTGGTGCGGTGATAAATTCGAAGGAACCACGAAGTTATAACTGGGCAAAATACATTGAGCGTAAGTACCATTTTATTCGAGACATAGTGCAGAAAGGAGATGTGGTAGTTGCGAAGATTGCATCAGAGAACAACCTGGCAGACCCTTTCACAAAAGTCTTTGCCACAAAAGTCTTTTGATAGGCATGTAGAAGGAATGGGCGTTAGAGTTGTAGGTGCATGGTTATGAGTCTAAGTGGGAGATTGTTAGGATATACTATTAACCATGCGATTTTGATATAGTATTATTTATTAAATGATTATTTATTTATTTATTTAATTTAATAAAGTGTTACATTAAATAGATCATCTTGTCATATATGTGTCCTCAACTTATATAGTAGATGATTTGGTGTATAGAGTTTGAGCTTATACACAGAAGATTAAATCATCATTTCTTATAAGTTAAAGTTATAGTTCACAATCGTAGATGAGAATTTGGACAAACCATCAGAATGATTGTAGCACGAGATTAAAAGTAATCTATCTTGATTACGAGAATGGTATAGTTCTAACTTCTCGTGCTAGTGCATTTTGTATGTATTGAACAGGACCGAGTAGAGATAGATGTTTTAGACTGACTGATAAAAACATATTCTCTAAACTATTAAATGTACTTATATTCTCAATCTTGATATAACTATTATGAGCTGTATATATTAATTATCGTTTTGATTTATTAAAAGGCGAGATCCTGAGATAGGTCAACATGCCTGATAGATTGGATGATAATAATATATATTGGTGAAATAATAAGTTAGTTGATGGAATCCATGTCTCGATATAGAGATTGATGATACGCCTTTTATGAGAATCTTATAAGTTTTCATGTGTAAACCCGGCCGGTAGATTTATGAATCCGACATATGAAATAAGTTAAGTATTGCTCTAAAGAAAATTAATCATTAATTAAATTCGTCAGTATTTTAATTTATTGATTAGTATCTGTAATCTTAACATGGGGAATTACATAAGTGTTTAATAGGGAATTATGAAATATAAATGGAGGAGTGCAATTACGAATTTCTAGTGGAATGATTTGTAATTTATTATGGTAAGGATAATTTAAATTAATATTTTAAATTATTTCCATAATAGGAAGTCTCAGTAATTAATTCTGTGATCCCTACAATATACATATTTAACTAGAACTCAGAATCCTATTTTCTAGGGGAAAAGGAATAAAACAAAAAAAAGGGAAAACAAGTATGTGTTTTCTAGTTGCAAAAGAAAAACATACGTATGTTTTTTTTTCAATTTGGAAGAAGCACATGTTTTCTTCTTTTGGCTCTCCCTTTTGAATTGGGAGAGCTCCTCTATAAATAGGGGTTTTTCCAACCTAAAAAAAGACACACAAATAGTTTTTTGCACAATACTTGCCCACCCAAGTATTGAGAGAGTTCGACTGTGAATTTGGGATCACTGGAGAAGACCGTAGAACTGAAGTCGGGGTTGCTTCAAGATATCTGTTCACGCTTCAAGAGGTATTTCTTGGTTAATTTTCAGCATACTTGATGTGTACTACGTGTTGATATTTGTTATCTATTATTCATGTAAGCAGTATGTTCTTAGATTGCTTCCGCTGCGTGTACTATTTTTCAACACAATGCACGTTTATAAAAACATGAATATAAATGTTAGTTGACCAAAATATCCTTCAAATATTGAACGCCTTTTATGCCCTTTAAAAGTTAATTTATTCTTACATTATTAATGTACAAAAAGGTCAAAATCAATCATTACGGAATTAGAATTAGCTAGAGTAAATTTGATGAAATAGAATTCTTATTAAACTTAGTTTAAAAGATTATTAATCAAATAGAATTTTGATAGGATACAACAATATCACATGAATAACAATTAAAGACCGTAATCTATCCAATAAAGACTAGCTAATAGCTCAATTTTTGCCAATTATAAATAAGGTTGTCCAAACTATTATTTTACCTTTACCCCTTCCAATTGTTACTCACGTAGCAAAGACACCCACTGGAGGTGGTTTACCTTTAAATGTGCGGTTCATGTAGCAAGTTAATATTCAATTATTATATTATTTTTAGCAAAGCTAATAAGGTGTTTGGTGTGCAATTTAAAAATTCGTATAACTAATACATATATAAGTTATAAGAAAATTTATGTATTATGTTCTGCAGGATAGAAAGTGAAATAAGTAATACATTATAACTAAACATTGTATAATTAATACCTGCATAAAATAAACATAAATTGCCTCATAATTAATTCATGCATAACTCAACGAGCTACCAAACGACTAGAGTTTTCAGCCACTCTAGTTCTGGTTTTTAAATTATTGTGTTTAAAGGGTCGTTCGGTAATTGATTTGGAGGTGAATTATCCAAGTATTAAATCTTGAATAGGTAATCCCGTGTTTGATAGTTGGTTAAGAGATAAATTATTCATGCATAAAATTCAAACGGTGTTTGATTTGCAATTAAGAAATCCTCATAACTAATACATGTATAAGTTATTAGAAAATTTATATGTATTATTTTATGCAAAAGGTGGAATAACTAAATACATGAATAACTAACCTTCCATAATTAATACCTGCATAAAATAATATATAAATTATCTTATAACTAATCATTGCATTACTAATTAATATCTACATAGCTCTAACCAACTACCAAAGTACCCCTAAGTATATAAAGAATATTAAAAACATGCATTCTTTTTCTTTGAAGTTTTTTTTGTTATTATTATAAAAACATAAATATAAATGTTGATCGACTCTATGGTTGCATAATTAATTCTAATTAAGTGATTGACTATATGCTTGCTTACAAAGTCTCAATTTTACTACAGCCATTCAAGCAAGTTTAATAATAAATATAGCAATTGATAACGTGTGAGGCACGTTCATAGAGGTTAATTTATATTATTATAAAAGCATGAATATAAATGTTGGTTGATCAAAATATCTTTTAAATGTTGAACGATTTTTATATCCCTAAATATTTCTATAATTTAAGGATATTATTGTAAACTTTTAGGTCACCTTTTCCCTCACAACTTATGTGTCCAATATCCCGTCTTTTCCCCCCTAAATTTTACCTTTTATGTCTCAAAAGTTTAGGAGATATTTTTTACTTTTTTTGTAACGTTTTTTTTATATTTTATGTGTCCCAAAAGCTTAGGACATTTTTTAAACTTTTTTTCTAATGTTTTTTTACATTTTCTTTTTCTTTTTTTATTAAAATTGTATTTTCAATCCCAATTTAATTTGATATGGGAGCTAAATACTCCTATACCCCCCCCCCCCCCCCCCGGTTATACATTTTTCATCATCGTATACTTTTCAAGCACTGCTAACTTCTTCAAAGGTATTGACTTTATTTATCTTGAATTCTTGATTCAATGCTACCAAGTCTTTGTTAATATTTATTAATAGCTATTGCCAACACAAATTGTCATTCATTATTAAAATATTATTAAATATTGACTTTTCATATTACCAGCACAACTTGCCATTCATTTATTAAAATATTATTAAATTTTGGCTTTTATTAAACCTAATATTTTTGCTTTTACTAAAGTGAATCAGCTTAAGAGTAGATATCGTTTTGCAGTTTTAGTACTACAAGTATTTTGATAAATGACAATGAAATCAGATTTCGCAAAAGAATTTGTGCCTATAAAAAATCTCAAAATATTCAATGTTGAATGGGTAATAAAAGTATTACTCATTGGGAGAGGACCGATAATAGAATATACCAACATAAGAGGTGATGGTATTATAAAAGCATGAATAACAATGTTGAGTGACCAAAATATCCTTTAAATATTGTATGACTTTTATGCCCTTAAAAAGTTAAATTAAATCGGGATAAAATTATAAAAAGACAGCAAAGAAGTATCCTAATTTATTTTGGATAGTGGTTCTTCAATTTGAATGAAAAAGGAATAAGCCAAAAAAAAAAACGTAAAGGTAAAAAAAATTTAAATGACAAAGGTATCCTAACTTATTTTGATACTGATTCTTGAATTTTTAGAGAATAAAAAAATAGGTTGGACAATCGTAGAGTTCTAATTTATAGGATACACAATTATATAAGTTTGAAGGGTAATATTGGACACAAATAATAAAGATTTAAAGTAAATTACTTTATTAAGGAAATATTTAAGTTTTTAAGGAAAATAAAAGTCGATTAACATTTTAAAATATTTAATAATATCTGATTACGTTAAATTTGGATATTAGTGACCAAACCATATACAAAAGTATAATTTATTATTTTAACATAAGTATTATAATAATCGACGAGTGATATTCATGCAACGCACGTACATAGAGACTAGCATGAATAACAATGTTGAGTGACCAAAATAACATTGAAATATTGAACGACTATCATACCCTTTTAATTTGAAATTTTCTCTAAATAATATTGGATAAAATCGTAGTATTATTTCCCTCCCTAATATCTTAGACTTCTAATTCAACTAAAATTTTAAACCATTATAACCAATATGAACGGACGTATTTCCTTGCTTCCTTTTTATTTTTATTTTCTTTTTAAATTTGAGTTAGTATGAGATAAGGACTTTTACTTACTCATTATATTTCAATCGTGTTTGTAATACTTTTTACCTCAAAAGAAAAATAAGAGAAAAGCCAAAATATTTTAGGTTTATAATACTTTTTACCTCAAACGTAAAATTTTGCATATTCTATTTTGGTTTAAGTCTAAATCTATTACAAATGCGTAAAAGGAAAAAAAGAATAAAAACATTTGCACATATTTTTCTTTCTTGTTATTTGGATTCCTCCTAATTACTCCTATCTTCAGTGAGTATTGATTACTTTAGGATATTAATTGCAAGGTAATATAAAAAAAATTAATTAATTCTCTCTTAATTTAGTAAAGTGGACAACTAATATGAGATAATTATTTTTAATAAGGTGATCAACTAATATGAGACAGAGAAAGTACTTATTATTTATGTATTTTTTTATTTTTTAAATAAAGGTAATACATTATCACTTTTTTCTTGGGTTTGCGAATTGGTCATTGAAATTTGCATCTGGGTGAAAATCGTTTACACCCCCTAACTTTGCTTTAAAAATTAAACACCCCCCTCAACTTTGAACAATAATCGTTCTCCCCCTTTTATCCTATGCAATGTATATTTTACCCTTAACATTTTTAATTTTTTATTTATGTAATATCTTTTTATATTATATATATATATATATATTCTTAACCTAGGTATTTACTATTTTTAGTTAAATTCATTAACATTATTAATAAAATAATCCTTTTACAAATTAATCACAAAATCTAATGTTATTTTTTTTTATTGATATTTTTATATTATATGCATTAAGTGGGCGTTTGGTCATGAAAATAAAAAAAATTATAGTTGAAGTTATGTTTGGCCATACCTTTTTTGAAAGACTTTTTTAGAATTTAAAGTGTTAAATACAACTAAAAAGTGAAAAAGTGAAATAGAAAAAAGTAAAAACAAGTATTTAGGTGTTTTCACTTTTTCAAATACAACTTGAAGTTGTATTTGAAATTTTTATGGCCAAACAATATATTTTTTTTGAATAATTTAAAGTGAAATAATTTTTTGAAAAATAGTGAAAAATTCTTATGACCAAACGGGCATATGTAATTATGTATATAGATGCATGTTTTTTTAGTTCTCTCTCTGTTATTCTCTAATGTCTATATAGATAAATGAGTTTTGATTGTCAATAATAAAATATTTTCTAAATTATAAAATTTAAAATTTATAAACAACAATCATTTAATTTTATAATTACCTGTTATTTTTACTTGTATAATTAGATACTAGAATTTTGATTATTATTAATATATTTTTTATTTTGCTCATTTATTTTATTATGAAATGTCATTAACTTACATACTCAATTAGTGTTTTTCAATTTTCTTTTTTTATCTAAGAAATAATATATATATATATATATATATATATATTTATACAACATATGTTATATAGATTTTAAAAAATAAAAATTGTGATTACAAAAAAGTTTTCTTAAAAAAGATATAAAGCTTGATAATACAAGGGCAAAATAGGTATTTAAAAAAATTAATTAGGATAAAGGGGGGAGAATGATTATTGTTCAAAATTGAGGGAGGTGTTTGATTCTTAAAGCAAAGTTCGGGGGTGTAAACGATTTTCACCCACTGAAATATTCTTGTGAGTTGATTTTGTTTAAGCTTTCAATTTTGATATTCCTATTCAAATTGATGATTATGTGCATAAGTTATGAAATTTGCCAAAGGAAAAAATAACACTCATTTATCATATTTCATATTGATTAGTTTCTGAAATAATAGTTAAAGCAGAATTTTTTTTATTCAAGGTGATAATTTAAATAGCTTATGTATTTGTCGATCGGAATAGTTATTGCACATATATGAACAATAATTATATGTGTCTTCCTAGGAACATATATTATTTCATTTTAATGTCAAATGTTTTGCAGCGATTCCTTTTTTTTGTATAGATTTTTTAATAAATATAGTGTTTTGCTTACATATAAAATAATTGACTAAAAACCTACGTGTGAGGCACCTACATAAAAACTAGTATTATTAAAAGTAGGAAGCTCCACAGTAAAAAATTAGATTAGCTTTTTACCCCTATACAAAATTAAAATATTATAAAATATCTATTTTATCAAATATTAAATAGTAATTATATCATATTATACTAAATAATAAAAGTGGGAAGGTGTTAAGTTAAAATTTGAAAAATTAATTATGGTGAATGTATTCAAAAGCCTTACATCTCCACAATTAACTATTCAAATTCACATTTAAAAACTTTTCTTTTCTATTTGTCAACAACTGAACAGAAGAGAACCGTCTTCTATTAGAAGAAAAATTAAATCGGTACAAACTGTAAATGGTACAATTAAATAGCGCATAAAGGATTGGATATGTACTATTGAACTGCACTTATTCCTATTTATTGCTCTATTGTTTCTATTGTAATTAAAACATTGATTCATGAACTGCTTTTATTTTCATTCCTATCCATATTTGCCATTAGAGGATGAACTGATTTTATTTTCATTCCTATGTTCTGCACGTTATTGCCTATTTGCTCTCTGAATATTTTCTGCATATTTTATGGGCATCATGTGATGCTTTTTCTTGCTTCTAAATGTTAGCGGTAATATTACTCATGTTTTATAGTGAAATTCATTTCTCAAAATTGTATAGTTCTTCCATTTTATTCAATATTCAATTTAACCCATATATAAATTTATTTAATCTAATCATTTGGTTTAGAGGGGCATTTGGCAATTGGAATTCACGACATTAACTTTTTAATTTTTTTTTTATTGCCGAGGAATATACGAGTTGCCATGGTTATAAGACGAAGATTATGATTTTTTTTTTTTTAGCTCTTTACATTCTTTTTTTGATTTTATGTCTTTTTTACGAGAGATTTTCTTTTTAACACATATGAAAATTGAAATGATTATTTTCTTCTATTTAAATTGTAACAGGGTAAGCGATCTCATTTCCTCGATTTATATTTTGGTATGAAATTGTAAGTGAATTTTTACTTTTAAAATATTCATCTTTTGAGTTCTCAATTTTTTTTATAATTGTTTATCGTCTTTTCAACCTTCTTTGTGCTTCCATAATTTCTTCTTCTTTTCTTTTATATTTAGAGATACATATTTTGGAAACTAATTCAAATTTATGTTCATGAAATATCTTGCAGGTAAAGGGAATGTCGCAAGGAATTCCCACAATTATCCTATAAAAGGTAAGTTTTATAGCAATTTTTTGACAATTATTTACAGTTATGTTTTCTTCATTGTTGGAAAATAATTTTTTTCCTTTCGTCTTGTTTTTCTTTTTTCTTCATTTTAAAAAGCCTGAAAATTGCATACAATATTCAACTACTATATAGAGGTACAAAATTGGTGCCAAAATATTTTAAAAAGGAATATATTACAAAAATATATAGGAGATTGTAAATTGTGCTGAATTTTTTTATATAATATAAGAAATTTTATTGAATTCTTTAATCGAGTTTAAAAAAATATAATTATCCTTATTTTAAAAGTAAATAGTATATCTATTTGGCAGTGACAAGATAAATATCACTTGAGTGCACTCGCTACTCATCAATTTGATGCGCTTGCATTTTTACCGTTTAAATTTTGGCTAATGCTTTACTTATTCTAAATTTTTTTATATCATTTGGAATTATTTTGTATTGATTTTAACATCATAACAAATCTCATACTTATTTTATGAGTGGAAAGCCCTCAAATTAAAAGTTGAATTACGAAAATATTCTTATAAAATCATAATATTTATGACAAAAAGAAAATTTGGATGATCATTTTACCTTTTAGTTTATAAATATCACAAAAATGTAAATATACATTATCATAAATAATAAAGACACAATTGAGCACATTCATTTTGTGTATAATTTTTGGACATTTACCTTATATCTTTCATGTTAATTCATTAATTGTGCACATTTTTCAAGTTGAGCTATTATCAATTACGAGTCACAATTAATAGTCAATCTCTTTTACTATCCAACATGAATATATATATATGCCGAATACATTGTGTAATTTATGATAATTTTTGTATTCACATAATATCTGATATAGTGCATATAAATAGGATATTAAATTTTTGATTGATTAAATGAAGGTAATAATAATCCATAACTGTAGGCTACTATTTAAAATATTATCTTTCACATTTCAATATTTGTTTGCTTGTCCTTTGAGTTTCTACTGTTACCATAACATTTATGCATAGCTTTTTTAGTTTACACTTTATATAAGTAGACCAAACACTAAATCAAAATATTATAATATAGCTAATCAAATAGTAAAAATTCTATGATATTTTTGTTTTAAAAGTATAAAAAAAAGTAAAAACATCTCATAATAAATAGAGTTTATCCTATTACTCCTAACGTGTCATTATATTTTTTTTACTCTTCTGCAGGAGCTCTCACTCTTTTTGTTCTCTTGGTGACTCGAACTCACAACCTTCGGATAGAAAGTGAGGATTGCTTATCATCCGAACAACTCCCTCTTGTCCCTATCATCTCATAATAAATTGAGCCTTTTCTACTATTCTTAACTTTTAATTATAAATAAATCTTTTCTACTATTTTATTTGGTTAAAATGTTCACAATTTCTTGAGTCTTCTTCTCCATCATCTTCAGTTTCTGGTACTTAATGAGGCGTAATAACTGGTAGCTTATGCTTCCTTATTTTTAGGTTTAGGTTGCTATACTAATATTTTTCACAAATGATGTTGTATTTTTCTTTTTGTGCTCGTTTGAGTCGAAGCAAGATTCTATACTTCTGACAACATTTGGTTGATCATGATGCAATTTATATATGTATCAGTTTAATTTGTATTTTTCATGCATAACAGTTAATTTTAAGAGATAATTATTTTTATTATATGCATATTTATATATGTTTGAGTATGTATCTATCTTTAAATTAAAATTTTATATATGTGACTAAAGTAACATCAAATTTGTAAGATTTTCTAACCTCAAGTTATGAGTTGTTACTTTTTTTGTATGTTAGGATTTATATTTCATAGTACAGAGAAAATCCAATAATATATGATACCATTTAAAATTTATCAGCTGCAATACAAAATTTGTATTAAATATTTTGGCATAAACGTGCAACGCACGTTCCCAGAACTAGTGTAGAAATAAGTTAGATGATAATTTTAGCTCTCCATTAATCCAAAACAATACACAAACAAACTATTTATGATATATAAACTATAAATGTGTAACTGGACAATTGATGTAAACAGAAAATTAATACGAATAATAGGAAGAGGATTAGAGATTCTACAGCCAGGACTTCACAAAATGAAGAGTCTTCTTTGTTATTTGAGATTTTTATCCAACAGGAAGCAACAGAGCTCAACGAAGGGAGGAGACCCGCCCCCGCGCTGCCCCCGCATAATTTTAAAAAACCAAGACTTTAACCTGCCCAGCACCCGCTTAGAGACTGATTCGCTCTGCCCCGCATAGCCTTAAACCCATCCCGCTCCACCCCATTGCCATCCCTATTAATACAGATGCATAGACCGCAGCTTAAAGAACATATACTACAAATATCTTTCTTAATGACAATCATCTAAAAATCTGATCTTGTTTAGGACATATTGATGATGAGTATTGTTGTCATGCAAAACCCCAAAGCTGATTTACTTTTTGCAGATAACAGAATGAGGAATACACAAATTAAATCAAAACCAAAATGGATTCTATTCAAGTGAATTGAGGTTCGAAACAATGGTGACGATCTTGGTTACAGTGTTATCAAAGGTGCACTTAAGCCCTGAACCAAGGCACAAAACATGCTGAGCGCTTCACCTTGATTAACGGGCGCTTTAGTGTCGTCATCATGGCTCTAAGACATACTTTTCCTTGCCAATGAGTGTATTCCTGAAGAGACGACACTAAACAATTGATATTTCACTTTATCGTATTTTTTTTCAATTTCTTTGTTCATATAATTGTTGTTCATGTTTATATTTATTAGTTTTAGACGACACATATATATTTGTATTTTTTTTCTCCATTTGTGCCTTTCTTCATTAAAACCCACGCTTTACTTGCACTTTGCGTTGAAAGCCCCAACAAACCTTAGAGCTTTTTGCCTTTTCGTAACACTACTTGATTATCAATTGAACAGGAAAAAGGAAGTCAATGTCTAGCAGCATACACAATACTGACTATTCATGTTCTGTTCATACAGATGTACTGCCTCAGCAATAGGGTTCTCACTAGAGCTATTTCATCACACGTTGCTTCCTTTTGATCACAGACTGCAACATTCATGAGTGGAGTTGATGGAACATTATAAAATGTAGAAGTTATATACACTAACCATGTACAGATCGTTTATACTATCAATGAACATTTAATATTTGATAGCAGGCCAGTTACCATATTTTGTCATATTACCCATCAATGTTTATTAAGAGATTTATATGTAATTACCTTAAAAGTGAGAGAGAAAAGGTTGCCTCCTTACGGGTAGCGTCACACCCCCTCGGGCCTCACACTACAAAAAATTACAGGATTACCCAGCACCAAAAACCGACCAAAAGTGGTGGGTAATCCTGAAAAATAGACCAAAAATCGTCCAAATTTGTTTGGACGGTAAAATGGTGGTAGGTAATTAAAACCGTCCAAATGTGGCCGATTTTTGATTTTCTATACCGACCACATTTGGACGGTTTTTAAAAAATAGGCGATTTGTTTTTTAAAAAAATACCGACCAACTTTGGTCGATTTATTAAAATTTTATTTTGATAATATAAGTAAAGTATTTAATTTATTTTCTAATAAGTCAATTTGATAATTTATTATAAAAAAGAAAATTGAAAAAATCGTCCACATTTGGACGGTTTTTTCAATTTTCTTTTTTAATTAATTTTCATAAAATCGTCCACAAGTGAACGGTTTTTTTAAAATTAATTAAAAAATAAAATGAAATAACCGACCAAACGTGGATGGTTTTTTCAATTTCCTTTTTTAATTAATATTGATAAAACTGTTCACATTTGGATAGTTTTTTTAAAATTAATTAAAAAAGAATTGAGAAAACCGACCAAATATGGACGTTTTTTTCAATTTTCTTTTTAATTAATATTAATAAAACCGTCCACATCTGGACGGTTTTTTTAAAATTAATTAAAAAAGAAAATTGAAAAAACCGTCCACATCTGAATGGTTTTTTTAAAATTAATTAAAAAAGATATTGAAAAAAACGACAAACTTAAGTCTGTTTTATAAAATTAATTAAAAAAATTATCAAAACCGACCATTTGTGGATGGTTTTTCTGGTAATTTTACCAAAACTGTCCACAAGAGGTCAGTTTTTCTGAGAATTTTATCATAACATACCGACCTCTTGTGGTCGATTTTCTAGAAAAAAATAGCAGCATAAAACTGCATTTCTTAATTCCACCTGCTCAAAATTCACAAAAACATCAACCCAAAGCAGCTCAAAGAGCTGCCAACAGATCATAATGATATTTACGCTATAATTTCAAATCAAAGTAAAATCCATTCGAATCAATCTAAAATACGATCAGAACACCATCAAAATACGTCTAAAGATAAATATAAAGAAGTATTCATACATAAACATGTCTAAATATGAAATAGTCTTAAAATATAAACAAGTCTAATCACTCCTCATCGGCCTCCTCATCGTCCTCCTCGGCCTCTGTAGTGGACTCATCAAGTGGGCCTTGACCTGCCGCACGTCGTCGTGCATCACCGGGACATAGAGGGATAAGAATCCCAGACTGTAAGAGTCGATCTAGCTGGTACTGAAGCGACTTCAACTTATCGTCCCTCTACCTATCCCTCTCGACAATAGCAGCATCCTTCTGGACAACAACAGCATCCCTCAACCTCTCCCTCTCGGCAACAGCAACATCCATCAACCTCTCCCTCTCGGAATTAGCAGCAAGATCTTTACTCATAGCAGCTATCGTAGCCCACATGTCATCTCTATCATCTACGCTAGAGGAGGAGGATCCACAGTGCAAATAAGACTTCGGTTTGTCGGAGACCTTTCTAGGAAAACCGTAGACTGAACCTCTAATCGGGTCACCTGCACACTCTTTCCAAAGCTGCTCAATTTCTTCTTGTGAAAGTGGGGTGTCCTTACTTTCAGGAGGTCGAGTACTACTGTATTCATCAATCTTTTGCAACTACTTATCCTATATTTAAATTGAGGCAAGTAATTAATAATGAAAAGATATCAAACTATTCAAACTTAATATGAAAAGATGCAAGTAAATAACATTAATCGTTAAAAAAATTGTAAGTTTGAATGAAGTTCTTACATGTGTCTCTTTTGCACGTTCCTCTACCCAACAATCTTCATCTGTTGGGTTCTTCTTATAATTCTTTACGTAGAAGTGCCTAAAATACTCCTCTTGAGTTAGCGGCCTACCCAACTCTTTTTCCTGCATATAATAAAATCATCAATATCTAAAAATAAGAACTTCTAAAAAAAAAGCAAAGAAAAAAAAACTATTGAATTATGAAAAAATACGTACCATTTTCCTCCGGCTAGCAACCCGACTGATAGCTCCACCAGTATGTAAACAACCTCCCTTCTTAGACGCTCTGGCTTTCTTCCCAAGCTCACTCCTCTTCAGAAACGTCGGATCAGTTAGCCAGTAATTTAATAAGCCACTCCAAAGAGATGCCAGCACCCATTTAGGCTTTTTAAGCTTCATCCGAGCATCATAAAGCAAGCCATGTAGTCTACTAGCGATTCTGGGATAAAAATTATTAGAGATGCGTTGTTCATTCTTGGGAGCCCACCAAAAATATTTCTGCAATAAAAATTCATTAATAAGATTCAATCTTTAAATGTAAAGTGTGTTAATTAATAAAGTTTTTACCCGAAATTCATTAAATATTTGCACTTGGACATGTGTTGGTACCATGCCCCAACACGGCCAGACACCTTTGTAATGTCGGGAGATGCATTTGAAGATGATCTTTGTAACTCTGTTATCTGGATTGTACCTGCAATACAAGATCAAACATTTAAGAGGTTAAATGAAAACTTAAATAATTTAACATATAGAAAGTTAATTATTATATATAGTTAATAAAATCATACTTGTCTTCGTCAGGCTCGATGAAGACCCTCCGGGCATCATCTTTATCACATGGCTGAGGTCTCTGTACACCTGAGTAGTCTGTAGGGAGAGTACTCGCACGCGTAGAACTTTCGTCTCAGAGACGAAGAGTGGAGAGCCCAACTGATCCACTAGTGCTAGCTGACCTACTGCTAGCTGATGGTATGACAGACGATGGACCTATATGTGTATAATGACCATTGAGTGTGGTGTATGTAACGACCGGGACCATCGTTACGGGTAGTCCAATCGTGCCAAGTTTTAAAGTTAGAAAACTCTGAGTTTGGGGGTTTTAAATTCTGGGCTAGGCTAGTCTCGGCCGGTTTAGGGGAGAGGTATGGTCTAGGAAAATCTGGGTAAGCATTGGGTTGGATGTCTTGTGTTGAGCTAGTTTTCCTCGTATCTAACACATAAAGGAGTCCGGGGGACTTTTCGGAATCGAATTCGGGTAAGTAGAACTCTCGAAATTGAGGTTGACGTGAAGGAGTTATTTTGGGACGTCAGAAAAATAAGTGTGTTGTAAAATGGACTCATTTTGGAAGTTTTATGACTTTCTGTCCCGTGTCAACTGCTATAGCGGTTGAAACTCCACCATAGCGACCTCCGCTGTAGTGGAGAAATTACCGCTACAACGGAAGTCAACGTCAGTCAGCCTCCGCCATAGCGGAAGACTCTGCTACGGAAGTACCGTTATAGAGGAGCGGACTGTTATAGCAGAGCATGACGGGATTTAATGCAGAAACATTCCCCAATACGTTCAGTTTTCACAATTTTGTTTTGGGAGAAGGGCAAGGCGATTCCAGGCAATTTTCCTCTGTTTTCCATTGTTTTTCTTCCCTAAGGTAAGGATTCTACTCCCCAATCTTCGTACTATTTTTCCTACACGGTAGAATTGCTAGGAGGAAATTTGGGGAAGGGTTGGAATAACCTAGGGATGGTAGAATCCGGGGAAGAAGGGGGATTCTAGGTATGAAAGTTCTTGGGTATTGTTAAAAGTAAGGTATTATGATTGTATGTTGTTAAATTCTCTATTTTTATCTGTGAAAATGATAGAAATAGGGAAATTAATGGCGGGAAGCCCGGGAAAAAGGGTAGGATGATCATGGGTGGCCTGGGGGTCTGGGATTTGGTGTAATCCAGGTAATGCGCAGGCCTTATTGTTAATTCAAAGTACTTGTATGTTGTTTTAGACCAAGAACGAGAAAGGAATCCGGAACACGGAAAAGCTCGTGTTGAGTAGAGCTTGGATCATTTTGAGGTAGGTGATGGCTTACGATTTTGGTGAATGTTGTATATTTTGTACTCTTATCTAAGTGTTTGTATGAATTGCATTGCTTAGAGGAATTGTGTAGAATGTCTAAGGGTCCTGTTTTACAGTCTGTGAATTGAACGGTGTGTTGCTTGTTGGTTTACAAGTTATTTGTTCATTATTTGACTGTGGATTGTTGATACTCGGTTGGCTCGGGTACCACGCCTGGTATAGGTATACTAACGGTTGTCACGGGTACCACGCTTGGTACAGGTATAACAAATGGTTGGCTCGGGTACCACGCCTGGTACGGAATACTAACGGCTGGCTCGGGTACCACGCCTGGTACGGGTTTATTTTACTGCATCGTTGCATTGATATTATTGCATTGCATTGATATTGTTGCATTGCATTGACTATTATTGGTTCCGTGAGTGGACCGGGCTTCTTATTTGAATTGTGATATTGGTTAGTGGTCCTTGAGTGACCGAGAATTCTGTTATGTCTGTGGAATTGGTCTTGGATTAAGCCGGGTTGTCTGTTTAACACTTAGGTGTTGTTTAGAAGGGATCCCAGGGTGGGTCCGAGCTAGATGAAAGGATGGTTTATTAGTTATGTGACTGTTGTTTATGATTATCGAGGCTGGATTTCATGCGGGAACAAGCTAGGTAGAGACTTGTAGTCTAAGGGAGCCTATTGACTCGTTGCATGTTTTTCGTACTTGTACTTGATTTGTTGTACTAAATTATACACTGTTTTATTTGGAACTGGCTGATGATCCTACCAGTACACAGTGGTGGTGTACTGATACTGCACTTGCTTTTCTTCTTGTGAGTATAGGCAATCTTCCTGTTGCTGAGACGCGACCTCATCTGTAGTACCAGCGTTTCCATACTTCAAGGGTGAGCCGCTTCGATCGAGCTGCCTTGAATCTATCATTAGGGTTGTAGCCCATTTGTTTTGGGCTTAGACTATTTCCTTATATTTTTGGGGTTGTATCCCCGCACTCTAGACATTGGTAGAATTGTTTGGTACTGCGACTTTCAGATTCTAGGAAAAAATTTCTGCAGGTTAACTTAATGAAGTTGTTTTATTATTATTGAATTGCTAGTTTACTTTTATGCACTGGTTTTGAGCTATTAGAACAATTAAGTTCGAGGAAGTGATGGTTCGCTCACCCAGGGGTTGGATGAGTGCCACTCACGGCAGTCTAGGTTGTGACAAAGATGGTATCAGAGCCCTAGGTTCGTTGATCTCGTCATACCAAACAGGTCTAGTAGAGTCTTGCGGAACGGTGCGGAGACGTCCGTACTTTTTTTTCGAGAGGCTATGGGGCTTTAGGAAAAACTGTCTCTTGTTTCCTTCCTTCGTGCTATAACTTGATTCCAATTGGTATCTGGTGATACAAATTGGTACCTAACCTCATTCACTCTTCTGCCCGCAGATGGTTAACATAAGGAACAACGGAGCTAGAGTAGCGATCCCAGCAGCGGGCCCGTCTATCCGTGGTAGAGGCAGGGGAAGGGGCAGGGGACGAGGTAGAGCCACACCCGCTAGGGGTGGGGCTCGAGCTGTTGCTGATGCGCGTGAGGCAACCCCTCCCCCACCTCAGGAGTATGTTGCTGAAGATGTAGAAGTTGTGACTGAAGATGGTGAGGCGCAGGAGGAGGCAACACCGGTTGTGGGTGCGGGACTTCCTATTATGACACCAGAAGCCTTTATACAGGCTTGGGATATTTTGAGTGGTTTGGTTGGTGCTAGAGCCATAATCGTAACTTTTGCAAACCATGCCTTGGATACTCAACCAGCGGTTAATACAACGCCTAGGATGGATGCAGCTTCAGGAACGAATGATTTCTTCAGGCCAGTGCTAGGCCCAGTGATGACAGGGAATGAGCATGAGATGTTGACCAAGTTTCTCAAGATGAAACCTTCTACTTTTCAGGGTACTGATAGGGAGGATGGTTATGAGTTTATCTTGGATTGCTATGAGAGGTTGCACAAGTTGGGTATTGTACGTCATCATGGAGTTGAGTTTGTCACATTTCAACTGCAGGGTGATGCTAAGCAGTGGTGGAGGTCTCATGTGGAGTGTCGGTCTTCTGTTCTACCCCCACTGACTTGGGAACAGTTCCACGCTTTGTTCTTAGAGAAGTACGTACCCCGTACTTTGAGGGACTAGAAGAAAGATGAGTTCTTGAACTTAGAGCAGGGTGACATATCAGTCTCTGCTTACAAGGCTAAGTTTCACGCCTTGTCTCATTTTGCCACACAGATGTTGGGTTCCGAGGAGGAACGGGTCCAGTTATTTGTGAAAGGGTTGAATACTGAACTGCAGGTACTGTCAGTGCATATGACTTCTTAAGGGAAGGGCTTTAATAATGTGGTGGATTATGTGAAGAAGTTAGAAGGAGTTAAGCAAGCGGGGCAGGCTAAGGCTTTAGCCAAGAAGCCCCGGAATGAGGGAAATTTTGGTGGTTCGTACTCCAGGGGCCAGAGTCAGCAGGCATACTCAGCCCGTCCTATTCAGCCAGCTCTGCCAGCTGCTACAGGCAGTCATCAGGGAGCTCATAATCAGTTTTCAGCTCCTAGAGGCCAGGGAGCGTCTTATACATCAGCTAGCAGGCCTACACTTGACCATGGTTGCTTCCATTGTGGTGATCTGGGCCACTTTAAGAGGGAGTGCCCACTCAGGCAGATAGGTAATCAGGGTCAGCAGCAGCCTAGAGCGGTGGTCCCGACAGGTAGATGTGGTAATGCTAGAGGTCGTTCACAGGGTGGGCGAGGTAACTTTCAGGGAGGTCGGGGCGACAAAAGGAACGGCGGCACGGGCAAGGGTGCAGCTTAGCCGGTCCAGGAAGTTGCTCGAATTGATGATCGGGCTCATTGTTATGCTTTTCCAAGGAGGACCGGGGTGGAAGCATTAGATGCGGTGATCATAGGTACCATTCGTGTCTGCGATAAAATGGATTTGGTATTATTTGACCCAGGTTTTACATATTCTTATGTATCTGTAAGTTTTGCATTGGGTCTGGAATTGACTTGTGATATACTTGATTCCCCTATTCATATTTCTACCTTGGTTGGAGAGTCTGTGATTGTGACTCATGTTTATCGTGACTGTTCTATTGTGTTTGTGGGGTTGCATACTTGGGTAGACTTGGTAATCCTGGATATGGTTGATTTTGATATTATCTTGGGCATGACCTGGTTGTCCTCTTATCATGCTGTGTTGAACTGTTACACCAAGACTGTGTCTCTAGAGATTCTGGGTAAGGATAGACTAGAGTGGGAAGATGTGTACCGGCCTAAGCCAGTTAAGGTCATATCATTTGTTCAGGCTAGAAAGCTAGTGGGAAAGGGGGTGTCTAGCCTTCTTGGCTCATCTCCGGGATAATAGTGTGGAGTCCCCATATATTGAGTCAATTCTGGTGGTTTCTGAGTTTCTAGAGGTGTTTCCAGCAGATTTGCCTGGTATGCCTCCAGACAGGGATATAGACTTTTGTATTGATTTAGAGCCAGGCACTCATCCCATTTCTATTCCTCCGTATCGTATGGCTCCGGCAGAGTTAAAGGAACTTAAGACTCAACTGCAAGAACTCCTAGATAAGGGATTTATCTGTCCCAGTGCTTTGCCTTAGGGTGCTCCTGTGTTATTTGTAAAGAAAAAGGATGGTAGTATGCGGATGTGCATAGATAATAGGTAGTTGAACATGGTGACCATCCGGAATAAGTACCCTCTACCCCGCATTGATGATTTGTTTGACCAGCTTCAGGGTGCATCGGTGTTTTCAAAAATCGACTTGAGGTCGGGGTACCATCAGTTGAGGATTAGGCCTGATGACATTCCTAAGACTGCTTTTTGGACTTGGTATGGGCATTACGAGCTCCTAGTAATGTCGTTCGGTTTGACCAATGCGCCGACAACATTCATAAGTTTGATGAATGAGGTATTTAAGTCGTATTTGGATTCCTTCGTGATTGTGTTTATCGATGATATTTTGATCTACTCCAAGAGTAGGGAGGGGCATGCTAGTCATCTCTGTATTGTGTTGGACATCTTGAGACGCCAAAAGCTTTATGCGAAGTTCTCCAAGTGTGAATTTTAGTTGACTTCAGTTGCGTTCTTGGGGCATGTAGTGTCAGAAAAGGGGGTGATGGTAGATCCCCAAAAAATTGAAGCAGTCAAGAGTTGAGTCCGGCCTAGCTTTGTGACTGAGGTGAGGAGTTTTGTTGGACTCGCAGGGTACTATCGGAGGTTTGTTAAAGATTTTGTGTCTATTGCTACTCACCTGACCAGGCTGACATAGAAAGATGTACCATTCATGTGGTCCGACAAGTGCGAGGAGAACTTTCAAAAGCTCAAGACACTTCTGACCACGGCTCTATATTATCCTTTCCGGTTGAAGGTAAAGACTTTATTGTTTACTGTGATGCTTCACATTTTGGTTTGGGTGCTGTGTTGATGTAGGATAAAAATGTGATAGCCTATGCATCTAGGCAGTTGAAGGTGCATGAGAGGAACTACCCGACTCACGACTTTGAGTTGGCATCAGTGGTCTTTGCACTCAAGATTTGGAGACATTACCTCTATGGTATCAAGTGTGAGGTGTTCACCGATCATCGCAGTCTGCAGCATGTGTTCACTCAGAAGGATTTGAATTTGAGGCAGAGAAGGTGGATGGAGTTATTGAAGGACTATGATGTGACCATTCAATATCATCCGAGTAAGGCTAATGTGGTGGCAGACGCATTGATCCGGAAGACAGTTAGCATGGGTAGTTTGGCTTATTTGGGGGTGTCCAAACGACCACTAGCAAGTGAAATTCAGGCCTTGGGGGCTAAGTTCATGCACTTGGGTGTTTCAGAACAGGGTGAATTGTTGGCCAGCATTGAGGTCAAAGCCACCTTCATAGAGGAAATAAAGGCCAACCAATTTCAGGATCCGAAACTGAGTAAGCTTTGAGGTAAGTTAATATCCGGGGAATCCAGGGACATCACGTTAGACACTGGTGGAGTACTAAATTTCAAAGGAAGGATTTGTGTTCCTCGAGTTGATGATATAATTCATAAAATCTTGGCAGAAGCTCAAGATTCGCGGTACTCAATTCATTAGAGTGTGACTAAAATGTACAGGAACTTGAGGTAGCGCTACTGGTGGCCCGGGATAAAAAGGGACATAGTCGATTTTGTGTCCAAATGTCAGAATTGCCAGCAGGTAAAGTACTAGCACCAGAGACCTGCAGGACTACTTCATAGGATGCCCATTCCAGAGTGGAAGCGGGAAAGGATAGCCATGGACTTTGTGGTGGGTCTTCCCAAGACATTGGGGAAGTATGACTCCATTTGGGTCATTGTTGACAGGCTAACCAAGTCCGCTCATTTCATTCCGGTCAAGGTAGATTACAATTCACAGTAATTGGCTAAGTTATACGTGAAGGAGATTGTGAGATTGCATAGGGTGCCACTGTCCATCATTTCAGACAGAGATACGCAGTTCACCTCTAAATTTTAGGGCAAGCTCCATGAAGAGTTGGGTACACAACTCACTTTTAGCGCCGCCTTCCATCCTAGACTGATGGTTAGTCGGAGAGGATGATCCAGGTATTGAAGGACATGTTGAGAGCATGTGTGATGGACTTCGGGGGTCATTGGGACCAGTTTCTACTTTGTCTAAATACTATACATAAGGAAGCGGGGGATAAATGCGGGGAAGAAAAAATTATAGGAGGGATTATTTGTCTTCCTAGTCTTCGACACAAGAAAGGGGTGTAGAAAAATCCTTTTTTCTTGTGTCGAAAAGAAAGAGTAATGATTCTTGATCCTGTTTGTTTAAAATTCCTAGTCTTGGTTTCAATTTTTCCAGATGTATCAGAAACCCTTTACCCTTCCCCCGACCCCTTTACGTATAATATAGAGTTCTCATACAATAATAGCTATCACTCCAATATTGACATGGCACCATTCGAGGCGTGGTATGGAAGGAGCTGCAGATCACCGGTTGGGTGGTTTGAGGAAGGCGATGTAAAGCCTTTGTGAGTAGAATTGGTAAAGGAAGCACCGGAAAAGTTAAGAGGCATTCAGGCTAAGTTGTTGGCTGCCCAAAGCAGGCAGAAGGAGTATGCAGAACGCAAGGTTTGGGACATAGAATTTCAGGTTGGTGAACAGGTATTGTTGAAAGTGTCACCAATGAAGGGAGTTATGCGGTTTGGTAAGAAGGGCAAGCTTAGCCCTCGGTTCATCGGTCCGTTTTAGGTTCTTGAGATTGTGGGGCTAGTGGCTTATAAGTTAGCACTGCCACCCAGTTTGTCGAGCGTCTATTAGGTATTCCATGTATCCATGCTTAAGCGATACCATGGGGGATGGGGACTACATCATCAAGTGGGATGAGGTGCTTTTCGATAAGGATCTTCGTTATAAAGAGGAACCAGTCTTGATTCTTGCTCAGGATGTCCGGAGGTTGAGGACAAAGGTGATCGATATGGTAAAGGTTTAGTGGAAGTATTGTACGGTTGAGAAAGCCACTTGGGAAACCGAGAAGGACATGTGGAACAAGTACCCTCATTTGTTTGAGAATTCAGGTACTACAGTTTCTTTCCTTTATTTTTGTAAATTAGGGTTTGATCATTCGGGGATAAACGATGGGTAAATTAGTATCTGTTATAACGACCGAGTCCATCATTACGGGTAGTCGATCATGCCAAATTTTAGAGTTAGAAAACTTCGAGTTTGGGGGTTTGAAATTCTGGGCTAGGCTAGTCTCGACCGGTTTAGGAGCGAAGTATAGTCTAGGGCAATCCGGGTAAGGATTGGGTTGGATGTCTTGTGTTGAGAGCTAGTTTTCCTCGTAGCTAACACATAGAAGAGTATGAGGGACTTTTCGAAATCGAATCCGGGTAAGTAGAACTCCCGAAATTGAGGTTGACGTGAAGGGGTTGTTTTGGGACGTCGGGAAAATAAGTGTGTTGTAAAATGGACTAATTTTGGAGGTTTTACGATTTTTTATCCCGTGTCAACCGCTATCCGCCATAGCGACCTCTGTTGTAGTGGAGAAATTACCGCTATAGCGGAAGTCAACATCGGTCAGCCTCCGCCATAGCGGACAACTCTGCTACGGAAGTACCGCTATAGCGGCGCGGACCGCTATAGCGGAGCGTGATGGGATTTAATGCAGAAACATTCCCCAAAATATTCAGTTTTTACAATTTTGTTTTGGGAGAAGGGCAAAGCGGTTCCAGGTGATTTTCCTCCATTTTCCATTGTTTTTCTTCCCTAAGATAAGGATTATACTCCCCAATCTTCGTACCACTTTTTCTACGCGGTAGAATTGCTAGGAGGGAACTTGGAGAAGGGTTTGAATAACCTAGAGATGGTAGAATTTGGGGAAGAGGGGGGATTCTAGGCATGAAAGTTCTTGGGTATTGTTAAAAATTAGGTATTATGATCGTATATTGTAAAATTCTCTATTTTTATCCGTGAAAATGATAGAACTAGGGAAATTAATGGCGGGAAGCCCAGGAAAAAGGATAGGCTGATCATGGGTGGCCTGGGGGTCTGGGATTTGGTGTAATTCGGGTAATGCGCAGGCCTTGTTGTTAATTCAAAGTACTTGTATGTTGTTTTAGACCAAGAACGAGAAAAGAATCTGAAACACGGGAAAACTCGAGTTGAGTAGAGCTTGGATCATTTCGAGGTAGGTGATGGTTTACGATTCTGGTGAATGTTGTATATTTGTACTCTTATCTAAGTGTTTATATGAATTGCATTGCTTAGAGGAATTGTGTAGAATGTCTAAGGGTCCTGTTTTACAGTCTGTGAATTGAACCGTGTGTTGCTTGTTGGTTTACAAGTTGTTTGTTCATTATTTGATTGTGGATTGTTGACACTCGGTTGGCTCGGGTACCACGCCTGGTACGGGTATACTAACGATTGGCACGAGTACTACACCTGGTACAGGTATAACAAATGGTTGTCTCGGGTACCACGCCTGGTACGGAATACTAACGGTTGGCTCGAGTACCACGCCTGGTACAGGTTTATTTTACTGCATCGTTGCATTGATATTATTGCATTGCATTGACGGTTATTGGTTCCGTGATTGGACTGGGCTGCTTATTTAAATTGTGATATTGGTTGGTGGTCCTTGAGTGACCGGGAATCCTGTTATGTCTGTGGAATTGGTCTTGGATTAGGTCGGGTTGTCTATTTAACACTTAGGTGTTGTTTAGAAGGGATCCTAGGGTGGGTCCGGGCTAGACGAAAGGATGGTTTATTAGTTATGTGACTGTTGTTTATGATTATCGAGGGTGGATTTCATGTGGGAACAAGCTAGGTAGAGACTTGTAGTCTAGGGGAGCCTGTTGACTCGTTGCATATTTTTTCGTACTTGTACTTGATTTGTTGTACTGAATTATACACTATATTATTTGGAACTGGCTGATGATCCTACCAGTAAACAGTGGTGGTGTAATGATACTGCACTTGTTTTTCTTCTTATGAGTACAGGCAATCTTCCAGCGGCTGAGACGCGACCTCATCTGTAGTACTAGCGTTTCCAGACTTCAAGGGTGAGCCGCTTCGATCGAGCTACCTTGAATCTATCATTAGGGTTGTAGCCCATTTATTTCGGGCTTAGACCATTTTCTTATATTTTTGGAGTTGCATCCCGCACTCTAGACATTGGCAGAATTATTTGATATTGTGACTTTCAGATTATAGGGGAAAATTTCTGCAGGTTAACTTAATGAAGTTGTTTTATTATTACTGAATTGCTAGTTTACTTTTATGCACTGATTTTGAGTTGTTAGAACAATTAAGTTTGGGGAAGTGATGGTTCACTCACCCAGGGGTTGGGTGAGTGTCACTCACGGCAGTCTGGGTCGTGATAGTGTAGCCTTGCGTAGGTGTCACGATGGGGGTTGATCGAGTCTGAATAGAGGGATAAAGTGGATGAAGTGGACCCATATGTGTAGTAACACTTTGTGCCTGCCGAGACGACCTACTATATGAAAGTGGGGCCCTATGTGGGATAGACTCAGGCTGGGACTCATGAATGTGAACCCCTGTAGGCCTTCTAGGATTAGGAGGGTTCTTTTTACTTTTGGTCTTTTTGACCTTTAATTTTTTTCCCCTTTCCTGATCACTTACCATCTACATTAATTAAAAGGCAAAATATAATTTGTGAAGATATATATATAGATTATCATTTATACGAAAAGAAATACGAGAAAATATTCACTACATTAGTCATTTTGCTTCTAAAAATAGTAGTAATGAATATTAATTAAGACAATAATACAAAGTATGCAAACATCAATAATTAAAAATAAAGAACACATGCAACAAACTAATTATATTGTTAATCCTCTTCTTCTGAAGTTTCCTCATCGTCTATCCATTCATCCTCTTCGGAAGTTTCCTCTTCGTCTATCCATTCAACCTCTTCTTCTATTGGTTCCTCATCATCCATATTTGCTAACATTTGTATCTCTTTTGAACTAACTTCTTCTAAAATGTGCTCAGGATGCTCCAAATTATCTTCTAAATCAGCATTCACAACTTGGTGAACATTCTCTATTTCGTTCTGATATGCAACATCCAACACATTCTCAACTTCCACCCACCCTATAGGCTTAGTTTTGATAACAACCCACCAATTAGACTTATCCGTACACAACGGATAAGGAGCATAGTACACTTGCTTAGCATTTTGGGCAATAATAAAAGGATCATAAGCCCTCAACAATCTAGTGTGTTTAACTTCAATGATGTTATATTTTTTAAGTTCTCTTGTGCCTATGTTTGGAGTTGGATCAAACCACTTGCACCGAAAAAGTACTATTCTTTTTACTGGCTAACCAGAATACTCCAACTCTAGAATCTCTTGTAGGACGCCAAAATAATCAACACTGTCATGTAGCCATTTTCACAACAATCAATTCTGATCGAGGAGAGTCCTAACTTAGACATTAATCTCTTTGTCTTATAGTAAGAATCAGGAACCTCTAGATCGGGGTCAACTAATTCCCTAACAAGGTCTGCCATAGAGTCCATTGCTCCTTGAGGAACATTCCAATCAGATTTGATACTTAAATATCTAACTGCAACAGACAGTTGAGAATGTGAACTCCTCTCATAGAAAGGACGACTAGCATCATGCAATTGTTCATAAAAACTATTTGCTTCTTTATTTGGAGCTTCTTCTACATTTTCCCCAAAATCAAGATTGGAATGCATTCCAAAAGCATCCTGAACCATTTCTGACATCCTATAATCTTGAACATTATTAGGTTCCGCATACCAACTACTTTACTTATTTTAAGTCACTAGTTCAAAATTTTAACTTACTACACTTCACAATTTTAAGTCACTAGTTCACAATTTTAACTAACAACTAACTACACTTTACTTATTTTAAGTCACTAGTTCACAATTTTAAGTCACTAGTTCACAATTTCAACTAACAACTAACTACACTTTACTTATTTTAAGTCACTAGTTCACAATTTCAACTTACTACACTTCACAATTTTAAGTCACTAGTTTAAAATTTTAACTTAATAGACTTTACTATTTTAAGTCACTAGTTCACAATTTCAACTTACTACACTTCATAATTTTAAGTCACTAGTTCATAATTTCAACTAGCAACTAACTACACTTAACTTATTTTAAGTCACTAGTTCAAAATTTTAATTTACTACACTTCACAATTTTAAGTCACTAGTTCACAATTTCAACTAACAACTAACTACACTTTACTTATTTTAAGTCACTAGTTCACAATTTCAACTTACTACACTTCACAATTTTAAGTCACTAGTTCAAAATTTTAACTTAATACACTTTACTATTTTAAGTGACTAGTTCACAATTTCAACTTACTACACTTCACAATTTTAAGTCACTAGTTTAAAATTTTAACTTAATACACTTTATTATTTTAAATAACTCAAATACCAACTTAGAATCTTAAAATCTTACTTACTTTATATGCATGATAATGATGTGCCAAACACAATCAGCAGCCCAATGACTCACAAATCAACCTATCGGCCCTGCACAGGCTCCAATCGCTCTACAGCATACATAACCAGCTCTATAATCGAGATATCAATGTCCGAGACTCACGGACATTCCCAAATAACTCACCATCTATGGTCCAGAGGCATAATCAAGGCCACACAGGGCCACAAGGGTAATACTACCAACTAAAACGAATACTACAACCATACGAATGAAATAAGGCGGACAAAAATAAAGCGGACAAGGTCTGGGGTGCCAAGCTAATAAAACTCAGCCCAAGGATGATAATTAGTACTAAGTATCAACACTAGGTGGACACAAATTGATCTTGCAAGAAAATTAATTTTGTCATCAATAGGATCAACTAGTGTTGACACTTATGCTAATCAACTACATTCTAATCAAATTAAAGACTAAGTGTCAACACTAGGTGGACACAAATTGATCTTGCAAGAAAATCAATTTTGTTATCAATAGGATCAACTAGTGTTGACACTTATGCTAATCAACCACATTCTAACCAAATGAAAGACTAAGTGTCAACACTAGGTGGACACAAATTGATCTTGCAAGAAAATCAATTTTGTCATCAATAGGATCAACTAGTGTTGACACTAATGCTAAACAAACACATTATCATGCTAATAATTAAACAAACTAAATTAAAGACTAAGTTCCCTATTCCAATTCATTACAAGTCACTACTTCACAATTTGAACTCATTATACTTCACTATTTTAAGTAACTAGTTCATAATTTCAAGTCATTATACTTCACTATTCTAAGTCACTAGTTCATATTTTCAATTCACTACTTCACATTTTCAAGTCACTAGTTCACAATCTTATTCACTACTTCACTATTCAAATTCACTAGTTCAACTCACAATTATGCACATTTTCAACTCACAAATACACAACTATAAGTAAGCATCAAGTCACTAGCCCAATTTTAACTCACATTATACCCAATTTAAACTCACATTATGCACAATTTCAACTCACCTAAGTTCATACACAGTTCTAGTTAACATTAATAAACCCTAATTAAATGGTAAATCCTAATTTAATAACTAAAATTAACAATGACAAACCCTAATTTAAAAATTATAATTAATTAACAAGTAAATTAATAAAATTAGATAAAACGACTTACCTTGGAGCAGTCTCCGGCAATGGCGACAGCAGCAAACGGCAGCGGCGACGGCAGGAGCGAACAACAGCAGCGGCGGCAGCAGCGAACAGCAGCAGCGGCACCGGCGGCAGCAAAACAAGACAGCAGCGGCAGCAACCACGAGCAACAACCACGACAACAACAACCATGGTCGGCGGAGGGACGGAGGACGGAGGGTTGCTGCCGGAGAGAGAGAGAGAGAGAAATGAGTTTTTTTATTTATCTCTAATATTATTAAACAGAAAAACCGACCAACTGTGGTCGATTTTACTAAAAGATATTTTTTTAATAAAGTATTTTTTGATAAAACCGACCACTTGAGGTCGGTTTTATTAAAAAGAAAATTAATTAATAAAAATTATTTAATGATCAACGTATTTCATAAACTCGGATACATTATTGATTCATTACATTACTCAACGATTATATTACTATACAATGTATTCCATACTACTTGGATGGATTATCGATCGATTAATTAATTAGCTTTTGAATACGTACTATATATGTACATCACTAGACAAGATATATATTCAAGACGACGGACCAGTAATATATAGGACTTGGTTAATTATATTACTTAACGATCGTATATTACCTCATATGTACATAATACAACGTATTCCACTACTTGGATGAATTATCGATTAGTTAATTAGCTTTTGAATATATGTACTATATATATATACGTACGTCACTAAAGACGAGACATATATACTCAAGATGATGGACCATTAATATATAGGATAGGACTTGATTAATTATATTACTCAACAATCGTATATTACCTCATATATGTTCGTAATACAACATATTCCATACTACTTGGATGGATTATCGATCGGTTAATTAGCTTTTGAATACGTACTATATATATACGTACAATTTCGCTACACAAAAACATATATTCAAGACGACAGATCATTACTATATATATAGGACTTGGTTATTTACATTACTCAACAATCGTATATTACCTCGTGTGTACATAATACAATGGTATTCCACTGCTTGGATGGATTATCGATTAATTAATTAGCTTTTGAATATGTACTATATATATATATATATACGTACATCACTAGACGAGACATATATTCAAGACGACGGATCATTATAATATATAGAATAACTTGGTTAATTATATTTCTCAATAATCGTATATTAACTCATATGTACGTAATATACAACGTATTCCATACTACTTGGATATGGATTATATATCGATCAGTTAATTAGCTTTTGAATACGTACTATGTATATACGTACATTACTAGACGAGACATATATTCAAGACGATGGACCATTATAATATATAGAACTTGGTTAATTACATTTCTCAATGATCATATATTAACTCATATGTACGTAATATACAACGTATTCTATACTGCGTACTTGGATATGAATTATCGATCGGTTAATTAGCTTTTGAATACGTACTATATATATATATATATACGTACATCACTAATAGCTTTTGAATACGTCCTATATATCTATATATACGTACATCACTATACGAGACATATGTATATTTAAGACGATGGACCATTATATTATAATATATATATAGGACTATTGGTTAATTAGTACACTTCTCAATGATTGTATATTAACTCATATGTACGTAATACGACATACGTATTTCATACTACTTGGATATGGATTATTTATCGGTATAATTTTGATCAATACTTAATATATACGTACATACATCGAGCTAGACGAGACATATATATATATATATATATATTCAAGACGATGGAGCATTAATATATATAGGACTTGGTTAATTACATTTCTCAACGATCGTATATTACCTCATATATATGTACGTAATACAACGTATTTCATATATACTACTTGTATCATTATCGATCGATTAATTAGCTTTTGAATACGTACATTACTAGACGAGACATATACTCAAGACGACGAACCATTAATATATAGGACTTGATTAATTAAATTACTCAAAAATTGTATACGTACGTAATACAACGTATTTAATATTATTGTTATGTTAATAAATAATAATATACATATATAAAAAATAATTTTATATTTTTTTTTAACAAAATCGACCTAAAGTGGTGGGTTTTATCAAAATAAATAGGAACAAATCGATCAAAAGTGGTCGGTTTTTTTTAATAAAAAAATTATTTTTTAATGGAGACAAAACCGTCCAAAGGTGGACGGTATTTTTAATAATAAAATTATATATTATAAAAACCGTCCACAAGTGGACGATTTTGTTAATAATAAAATAATTTATTACATATTATATAATAAAATTATATTTATATTTATTTTATGAATTTTTAAATTTATTTTTTATTTCAAAAAACGACCAAATGAGGTCGGTTGTTTCAATAAATTTTTGTCTGGAAATATTCCGACCATTTAAGGTCGGAAAATCATTTTCCCGCTATTTTCTTTTAAGAAAATCGATCACATTTGGTCGATTTTGTAGTTTAAAAAAAAACCCATAAAAACGGACCACTTTCGGTCGGTAATTACCGACCACGAATTTGTGATCGATTTTCTGTGGTGGGTTTTGCTATTTTTTTTAGTAGTGTCAGTAGATCCTGATAGTATAGAAAAACTTAACATTAAGGGCCTGTTTGGAAAGCCACCCTGGTAATTGGATTTGGTGTAATTGGGTGTAATTACACAGTCTGACATGTTTGGTTGGCTAGGTAATTACTTGGTCAGCAGGTAATTGGGTGTAATTGGCAGGGGGTAATTACACTCTCCAATTCACAGGGGGGGCTGTGAATTGCTGGTAACTACATGGTGTAATTACAAGTTGATTACTTTCTAATTTCGTCCTTTTATTTTTATTTTTATTTTTTCGTTTTAATTTATTTTTTTATTTCTATTATTTTAAATTCTTTTTTATTTTTATTATTCTAATAATTTTAAAAAATATATATTTTCTTTTATATTATTTAGATTTCATTTCCTTCTCATTTTCAAACATTTACTTTTTGTGATTCCATGTAATTGTTCGTACTATCTATTTTATATTTATTTTATGTTTATTATTTTCATTTAGTATAATTTAGTTAGTATTCTAATTTTTAAATTAAAGTAGAATTCATTGTTGAATAAGGTTATATACTTAAGTTTTTCTTTTCTTTTGAATCATATTTAGATACGTCATATTGAAATTTGACATAAGATATTATGTTAGCTTTTTTGTTTTGAATTTTGAACTTATGTTATATTTTCAGTTCCAATTTATTTGTTTTACTAGTATTTGCTTGATATTTCATATTGCAAGCCATTCATTTTTTTAGTTAAAATTGATAGATTATCTTTTCATCAAATATTTTAATAATTTTATGACATTATATTTATAATATTAATCTTTTTTGTTAAACATGCATTTCATGATGTTCTTAAAAATCATGTGATTTAAGTTTTTGTGATTAATTTAATTAAAATATACTAATTTGAAAAATATAAATTAATTATTTTTTTATAATATTAGTTAAAATATATATTTATTAATTAATATATTTTAAAAGACAATATATATATATATATATATATATATATATATATATTTAATTTAATATCATTTATAAAGGCCCTTATTTATTTAGTATAAATTTTTAATTTTTGATAATTAGCTTATATTTTAAAATTTTAATATAACCATGTGATTACACTTGTGCAACCAAACAGTACACTTGTAATTACACTGTAATTACATTGTGACAACAAAACAGGTCGTTGTAATTACTAGGCTTTGTAATTACTAGACTGATAATTACTACTCTAGTAATTACACCAATTTCAATTACTAAATGACTTTTCAAACAAACCCTAAATGAAAACAAAGAATGCACCAAAGGGTAGATCAAAGATGATGGATCCCTTTCCCAATATAATATTCTATCGAGAAAGACCGCAAGAAACAAGTGTATGAAAGAGTCAAATTTTGGTTTGAATAAAAAAACAAAAATCTTAATTTATCATGTACTCACAAGTTGCCAGGCTGCCAGCCAAGACATGACATCATTTACCACTCTTTCTCACCAAGTGTATTGGTCTTAATTTATCATATTGACAATATGATATTGTCCTTACAAGACATGACATCTTCATTTAGCATTCTTGCTCACCAAGGTCATATGGTACTTATAAGTTGGCAGCCAAAGGCATGACATCATTTACCATTACTTCTTGCTCACCAAGGCTATTGGTCTTCACTCCACCTAACAAGTCCTTTAGATCTGCATCTTATAAAATGAGTACAAATCAAGTTCGAGTTATGAGCCATAACAAATTTCATTCGATATCCTCTTCAAGCAACAAACATGGACCTGGTAAAGAAGAAAACAGAGTTGGTTTTCATTCCTGTTCCTGGTATGGGCCACCTTGTCCCCACACTGGAGATGGCAAAGCTTCTAATAGCTAGAGCTGAACATCTCTTCATTACAGTCCTCATAATCAAGCCGCCTTTTGACTCCAAACTCAGTTCCTACATCCAGTCAATCTCGAAAAACCCAAACTACAACACTCAAATGAAGTTCATTGAACTCCCTCAGGATGAGTCCACCTCACAGTTATCCACAAACAAAACTTTCATAACATTTTTATCCAGTCATAAGCCTCAAGTCAGAAATTCTGTGACTGAAATCCTGAATTCAGGATCTACTCGTCTTGCGGGCCTTGTTATTGACATGATGTGCACAGCAATGATAGACGTGGCTCATGAATTTGGACTCCCAACATATGTTTTCTACACGTCTGGTGCTGCCATGCTTGGTCTTCAGCTCCATTTGCAGAGTCTCAGAGATGATTTTGACCAAGATGTGACAGATTACAAAGATGACTCTGAAGCAGAGCTTTCTGTGACAACGTATGTCAACCCATTTCCAGCTAAATGTTTGCCATCTATAGCCTTTGAAAAGGAAGGTGGTTCCACAATGTACCTTGATCTTTCTAAAAGGCTTCGAGAAGCTAAAGCTATTCTTGTAAACACTTTCTTGGAATTCGAATCTCATGCTGTCAAATCCCTCTCCCTTGACGAGAAAATCCCACTTGTATACCCGGTCGGACCCTTGCTAAACCTTGACAATGATCGCGGTAACCATCAAGATTCGTCTCAACATCAAATTATCAACTGGTTGGATGAGCAACCTGCTTCATCAGTAGTGTACCTCTGCTTCGGAAGCTTAGGAAGTTTCAGTGAGGAGCAAATCAAGGAAATTGCATATGCTTTGGAGAAGAGCGGCTGTCGGTTCTTGTGGTCCCTAAAGAAGCCTTTGGCTAAAGATTCATTTTTCCCAGCTGCCTATGACAATCCAGAAGATGTTTTGCCAGAGGGATTCTTGAAAAGGACGGAACTGATTGGAAAGGTGATAGGATGGGCACCCCAGGTGGCTATCTTGAATCATGATGCTGTAGGAGGCTTTGTATCACACTGTGGGTGGAATTCGACCTTAGAGAGCATTTGGTTCGGAGTACCAATGGCAACTTGGCCAATATATTCGGAGCAGCAAGCAAATGCATTTGAATTGGTAAAGGATTTAGGGGTGGCAGTGGAGATTAAGATGGATTATAGGAAGGATCTAAGAGGGACCAACTCGAATGTTATAGTAAAAGCAGAGGAGATAGAGAAAGCAATAAAGCAGCTGATGGAGCCTGAGAATAAAACAAGGTTGAAAGTGAAAGAGATGAAGGAGCGGAGCAGGTTTGCTGTAATGGAAGGTGGCTCTTCCTACAACTCTGTTGGACATTTTATCGAGCAGGTGATGACAAAACTAAGTACGTATCACTAATAGAGAGGACATGACTATTGGATAGAGGACTATGAGCTTACAATAATAAATTTTCCTCTACAATTGGATGAAAATAGAT
This sequence comes from Jaltomata sinuosa, assembly GCA_003996215.1. NCBI lineage: Eukaryota > Viridiplantae > Streptophyta > Magnoliopsida > Solanales > Solanaceae > Jaltomata > Jaltomata sinuosa. The sequence goes on from QJPP01000639.1 coordinate 105,159, forward strand.
TGGGTCTTTGGGACAACTGCATTCTCATTTTAGAAATGTAATTTTTGTGTGAAATTTTTAGAGTGTATTTATTATGAGATATTATGCTTAAAAGAAGATTCGATAAAGAGCCTAAATTACCCTTCAAGTATTGAAAATGGTACAAATATATATTTCTTTTACTTTTGAGCTCTAAAATGCCCTTTTCATCCACCTTTGGACTCTAAAATATTCTTCTCATCCATCTTTGGGCCCTATTTTGCCATTTCCCTTAACAAACTCTTTAGGAAAAATGATGATTTTCATTTAATATGTAACAACATTTTATTTGTTGAAATTTTAATTAATCAAAACCTATTAACTCACAAACCCAATTCGGATCCCAAATTTAGCTCCCCTTCATTTCTTATCTCTCTATTTTTTTCAAGTTTTTATTTAGATTAGAGACATATGTCATAGATTTAATTTAATGACTGATATTTAGTAAATTAAAAATAAGTTTTAATTATAATTAAAATAATTAATTACTTTCATTTATTTACTCCAAAATATAAGGCAACCCCACAATTCTAGCCATTAAATTTATTTTTTATTATATTATTATTTATTTTATCAAATATTCAAATATATGATTGCTATATTATTTACAATACTGGAAAAAAGTTATAGTCCCTCCGTTTCATTTTATGTGGCATCATTTTACTTGGCACGATATTTAACAAAAAAAGAAAGACTTTTGAAATTTGTGGTCTAAAATGATCCTTGAATATTCGTGTGGTTGTGAATCATTTCATTAAGAGTAAAAGGAGAATTTTAAAGTTAAATTTTTTCTAATTATAGTAAGGTGACATTCTTTTTAGAACGGACTAAAAAAGAAAAGGGTGCCACATAAAATGAAACGGAGAGAGTACTAAATTTTAGTTGAATTTTTTTTTAAAGCGGGAGGACTTCTCTTCCAACATTGAAATTTCTTTCAACATCCAAAATTAGGCTAAAAATAATTTTAGTGAAAAAAATAGTAGCAAAAAAGTTAAAGTAAAAATGATGCAGGACAAAATTTACTCAAGCCTCAAGCCAAGTGAGAATATTTTTTTATATTTAGGAAAGATATCTTGTACAACTAAAATTGTGAGATTAAAATAATATTTTGAACGTAAATATATGAAAATAATTAATTATCATAATTAAAGCTTATTTTTAATTTACTAAATCTCAGTCATTAAATTAAATCTATGACAAATGTCTCTAATCTAAATAAGAACTTTGAAAAATGGAGAGATGAGAAATTAAGAGGAGCTAAATCTGGGATGCGAATTGGGTTTGTGAGTTAATGGTTTTGATTAATTAAAATTTCAACAAATAAAATGTTGTTACACATTAAATGAAATTCCTAATCATTTTTCCTAAAGGATTTGTTAAGAGAAAGGGCAAAATAGGGCTCAAAGGTGAATGAGAAGTGTATTTTAGAGCCCAAAGGTGGATGAAAATGGCATTTTAGAACCCAAAGGTGGAAGCAGGAGTGGATCTAGGGGGGCTGGAGGGGGTTCACCCGAACTCCCTCGGCAAAAAATTAAACTGTATATATAGGGTTGATTTTCTGTATTTATGTATATATATTACTTTTGAACCTCCTGAACCCATAAGTGAAAGGTAGCTCAGTGGTATTGCGCGACCCAAATGAACCCTGCGTCCTGAGTTCCCGCCAACAACACTTATTTTTTACATTTCGCTTCAGTTTTCTCTGGCTTATTTGCACGTTTATTTTTTAAATTTTTCGAACTCCCTGAGTGAAAATCCTGGATCTACCACTGAGCGAAAGAAGGGTATATTTATATCATTTTCAATACCTAAAAAATAATTTAGGTCCTTCTTCGAAGAAGATTATTTACCTTTTTTCTTCTTTCGTTTTCTCATATTATGGAGATGAATTAAGTGAACAGAAAAAAGAGATTAACTATCCACTAGCAGTGGAAACTCTTTTTCCACTGCCAAGTAACCTTTAATGATAATAGCTGGTTAAAATTCAATTTTAATCTATTTGTTATAAATATATTTGTATTGCAGTGAACATTTATTTTGTATGTTTCTTTAGGAAAAATTAGGAATTCTAACTTTGGAATCAAGTTAGATTTACCCTACAAATAAAGAGGTTAATCTTCATTGTAATTCATTCGTCAAGAGAAATACCAAGTTTTCTTCTCTCTTCTCTTTACTTATTCTTTTTCTTATTATTTTATTATTTCATAATACGTTATCAGACTCTGCCATCTTAAGTACTGACCTTAAATCCTAAAAGTTCTCTATAACTGCCAAAATAGAAAGCGAAAAGGATACACAAAAAACTAAGAAAAAACCCCATCGTCTGATTCTACTCTCCATTATTCACGTGTCGCTGGTATCGTTGTTGTCGCCATAGGGCAGTGAAAGCTTGAAGCCTAAAAGTGAATTCATTTTAGACTGAATTCTCTTATCTCTTTCTCTTTGTTTTTTTGCTTTGTTTGTTCACTTCATATTAAATTAAACTCATTAAAGCTAAATAATATGCAGTTTAATTTTAAAATTTTTGGTGATCCATTTATTTATAGAAAAGCTATTATTAATATTGCATAGTTTGATTTTAAAATTTTTGGTACACCCATTCGTCAAAAACAAATTCACTTATTCAATAATTGAATACCCTTCGTGAAATTTTTAGCTATGCCACTGCCAGCGAGGTTCCGTTCGAGGTTCAATTTCTAGCACCGGTTCAAGATTTCAGATTCAAATAATTTGTTGAAAGGAATTTTCATTCCTGATGTCTATCTCTCCATCTATTTTATTTAGAAATTTAGTACATGGGCTCTATATTTTCTTGCATGAATATTGTTTGTCCTTCTAAAAATATGCCCCTGGTTGTTTCTATATAATCATCAAGCTTAATGCTATTTGTATCCAAATTTGAGTACTATCGTTTCTAGAGATGCTAGCATGATATTTTGAGTTACATTCAGTAAGAGAGTTAGTGCAACAATGTCATTGGATTTAATTTAGAGTTTTTGGATAAAAACATCCTTAAAGTATGCTTACATTCTTAATATATATTTGTGTGAACAAATAACATCCTCAATGTTTTCAAAAATAAGTTTCATCCTTCAGCTAACTAGGCTATACAAAGTTAACGGTACTCCCCCAGAATGTCATCTTCTTTATAAGATCAACCCCACCTTTCTTCACCATCCCTCCACCACCAGCCCTATTTGACCTTTTCTTCACAGAACCACTAGCAAGATGCAACTTTTTTTTTTCTCAGTAGCTCTAGTATATCAAGGACATATGCAACATAAATAATATAACTACACGCAAGATTAAAGTGGGCGTTTAGACATAAAAATTGTGAACTCGGAAAAATGTAGTTTTTGGAAAAAAGTTGAAAATTGGAGTTGTGTTTGAATAAGAATATAAATTGAAGTTATTTTTGAATTTTTGTATGTGATTTGGAGTGAAAATTGATAAAACAGCTTTTGAATTTTTTGATTTTTCGCGCAACCTTATGAATATTTAATGATTTATGCTTGAAAATTGTTTGGAGCCGCCATGACACTTGGGCCATTCGAATAGACTACGTCAAGAACTGTAATTAATGAGATTTTATAAACCAGTTGACAGGTCAAAAGTTTTGAGTTAAAATTATTACCACTGATTATATATAATATGATATGTGCGCGACCAATACGAAAGTGTATAATAAGCTTTTAAAAATGCAATGACAAAACGTCTTTCTCAAGCGCCTTACAATTTTAAGGAGTAGTAGGAGTAACAAATTTGTAAACTACTTGTACTTTGTCCACTGTAGGGGTGTGCATCGGTCGGTTCGGTTCGGGTTTGTATATTATCGGTTTGGTTTATCGGTTATCAGTTTGTAAACATGCAAAACCGATAACCAAACCAATAAGATATTCGTTATCGGTTTTTGGTTAATCGGTTTTTGGTCCTTAATGGTTCGGTTATCGGTTTAACCGATAAGAAAATGCTCCTATAATATTTTTGATTTCTCTTATTTTCTTCTTCATATATAGACTACTTTCATGCATAAACATCTATAAAAATTACAAGCATAAACAAATTCAAATACGTTATTACTAAAATAAACTTATTTTCTTTCTTATTAAGTAGAAAACTTGAATACAGTAACAACGGTAGCAATTTCTCAAAAAGAAAAGCAACACTGATAGGTAGAATGCTATCAAACCAATGACTTTAGAAAGAAAACAACAACACTAAGACAACAACTATAAAATGCAAAAAACAATAGGGTATATGTTTAAAATCTAAAGACACTATTATACAATTATGAATAAAAATATAATCTAAATATAATCTTATTGGGTTATCGGTTTAACCATTAACTAAAACCTTAAAACCGATACCGAACCGATAGCCCAATAAAATTTTTTACAAAACCGTTTAAAAACCGTTAACCCAATAACTCAATACCAATAAACCAATAATATTTGTATCGGTTCGGTTTATCGGTTAAACCAATTTTTGCACACCCCTAGTCCACTGGAAAGCACCGAAATCCAATCTCATACCACAGTCCTCGATTGATGACGAGGATAGCAGAGCTTGTTTTTATTCCTTCGCCGGGAGCAGGTAGTTGAAATTGCAAAGCTCATTCTCAACAGAGATGAGAGGCTCTGCATCTCTCTTCTCATTATGAAGCTTCCAATGGATTTCGGCATTCAATCCTACATCGAATCACTCTCTTCTACACACCGATTGCAGTTCATCGACATCACTGTTGACGACAAAACTGCTGCTGCATTCTTGTCAAATAAGGAGACCTTCTTCATAAACTTCATTCAAAGTCACAATTGAAAGTAGCATACGACAGCTGATGGCGGATGGCGAAGAGAATGAAATCAGGAAAAAGGCAAAGGAGATGAAAGAGAAAAGCAGTGCAGCCATGAAGGAGGGTGGTTCATCTTATGCATCTCTTGGGCTTCTAATTGAGGATGTCATTAGTAATATTTCTTGATCATTGGTTGCTCTATCTTTAAAAAATTTCTATTACTGTATAGTGTATATTGAACGGTGAAGCTGGTATATCTGTTTTTGTATTACACTTTCACTTTTTTTATGCAAGTCTCTGTATTTCTACTTTCTAGAGAAAGATTTATTTTTTAAAAAAAAGGAATATAGAACTCTCAGTAATTCCATTTGTTACTTGTTAAAATGGCAAAGTAGAGAGAAATTAAAGGTCCTGCGTCTTGTCCTAAATGTCAAGTTATACGTTCCGGAGGACTAAGTCTATGCCTCTCGACTTTAATGGCTTCTTTAGTCATGTTTAAGCCCAGAAATCGTTTAACTTTTTTTAAGTATATATATGAGGTAAGCAGGAAAAATATCCAACTCTACAACTAGTATACATACAACTTTGAATTGGATATGAAAAATAAAAAATAAAAATTTTGGCAAAAACTTTCAGACTCACATGTCTGAAAGCTCAACCCATTTTTCATGACTAAAGTGCATATTTGAAAAAAATAAAAGTGTATTAAATGAGTTTGTTAGATTTGTGTGTTTTTGATAAATTGATGATTATGTTTTATTTTTTATGATATATGAAACTTATGTTTTAAATTTGAGCTTATTTAAAATATATTGAATGTTGAATTGTTGAAATTGAAAGAATAATTTTTTTTTTTTTAGTTCAGACGCACATGTATGAAATTTCAATCAATTTTTTACATGTATTTCAGTCATGTATGACTGAGGACAAACATACATGAAAAGATTCTGGCATACATAACTAAAAATTTGATCGATTTTTACATGCACCTCAGTTAAAAATGTCTGAACGTTTGCCTTTGCAAACCATACTAAACATCAGGTGAAAACGTCTGATGTTAAGCTTTCACAAGGCCACACTTTCATACGCGAATGCTGAAGTTGTCAAGTTTCAGACGAGATTATTTGCCTTTATTTCAAAGCGGGTAAACTTATAAACATAATTATGAAATGGGTATTAGTTAAATGGCGACATTAAAAGCGAATATCGGTGCACTTTCCCCGATTATAAATGAGTAAATAAATCAGTACGAACTATTGGGGTAGTTTATAAAAGTAGTCTCGAAGGTGGTAGTTTTGAACTTTTAATCTTGTTTTGCTCCATGGTCAAACATTTTAATTTTAACAAATTTTGACTTTTGATTTTAAGAGGTCATGTTGTTGACATTTGAAGAGGTCATGTTGTTATTACTAGGCAAATTTTAAATTAAACCATCACATATACATCCATGATCTAACTAGGGACGGACTTATAGTCTATATTACGGTGCACGTGAATTCATGACTTTCTACTAAATTAGATGTTTAATGTATATATTTTTTAGAATTGATCTAATATTATTTGTTGAAACTCATGCTTTCAAAAGGCTAAATGGTGCAATTGGTTGAATGCTAAGTTATTTACCTAGAGGAACAAAAATCAATTCCCACTTAATACTTATTTTTGTATCCTTTTTTTTAATGGTACACACATGTGTAAGAGAAATCCTAAATCCACCTAGATGATCTCCAATCCCAAAATCCATCAAAGATTTCTTGAAGGCTACTCTACCCTAAACTTTAGTTCATATCTTATTAAGGGGTACATATTCCCTAAAAAAACATCTCAATCTTTTTATAAATTTATTAAATATTCACAAAGATATCAAGATATCATGTAGGTGTTTGGCCATGAAAAAAAAAATATTTTATTTGGAATTCAAAGTTAGAGTTGTGTTTGGTCATACTTTTTGCAATAAATATTAGAATTTAAATGTATTTTTTTAATACATGAAATATTATTTAAACATGAAATATAATTTAAATGAGGTTATTTTATGAAAATAAAAAATTTAGGATTAAAAAATTAAAATGGTGAAAAAAGTGAAAACAAGGTTTTAGCCATTTTTCAAATTTCAAATGCAACTTCAAGTTGTATTTGGAATTTGTATGGCCAAATGCTGATTTTCAAATAAAGTGATTTTTTTTTAAAAAATAAAGTGAAAAAATTTCGTGACCAAACGGGTCCCAAATATTGTCTTTTGCAAAGTCGAAGTGATCTGGAGACACTCTTCTTCAAATCAACTTGAAATATCAAAATATTGTCCGACGTTCTTGACGATCAAATACATCGCAAGAAGGTTAGTATCATTCTACGTTCGTGAAATACACTATTAATGACCTTTGAATTACAAAGAACATTTAGGAGAGAAGAATTAAGAAAATACACATAATTCTATTTGCAGTTCTGATAAATGAAATTACTTCTTTTTTATTTGTTTTGTGATTACATTTTATTTTTCAAATAGAAAAAATTATTGCAAATTAATTGGCACAATCAATGGAACCAAATATACCTTCTTCTCTTCTCCTACATATTAGATCTGTAAAATCTGAAGTTAATTATTATGATGGCTTGAAGGAAGATCAACAACATTCCATGCAATAAATTATTTAACCTTTTTAGCCCAATTTTTTGAAAATTACATGGCATGATCAACTTTTTCAATGGCTCCAATGTCTACTGCCTTTGCCGAGCTGCAGCCCAACACGACCTATAGTTGATTTTTTTTATCCCTTTATTTAATGATCAGATACATTAACAGCCAAGATTAAGAGCCATTTGCTTACAAATCAAACTTCTCTTTAATAAAATATGCATAGTTTCTACTTGAAAAACACACTATAATTAATAAGAGAATCTACAAGTATAACTTTGTTTCATAAATTTATTGTGCCTAGCTTTAAATTGCTATATATGTATATATATTATATCATTATGTATAAGGTGTATAATAATATAAAAATATGTATAAATACTTCTTACATACTTATTATATGCGTTTGTGTATAATGTTGTATAAATTTTTATAAAGTAATATAATATTATATAAAATTATATAATATTATATAAAGTTGTATATCATATAAAAATAGACTATGCAAATATAATTATTTTTATGGATATGTAAATATAAGTATTCTTCCTAAATGGTATATTTTTAAAACTATTCCTTCTTTTAACCCATTATCAGTTCACACATGTTATAAATATCATACGAGCAGTTTTAATATTGATCCAATGTGATGTGGGAGGAATGATAAATAAATAATAAAGAAATACAAGAAACTTTTACAGAGATAAATTAAAATAAATTCATATTTATCATAACTAATACTCAATACTATTTCATTTTCAAAATATAATAATAGTTTCTTTACAAATTATATACAGTCTCCAGCAAATTTCACAAAATTAAGGTTTTTGGAGATCTTCCCTTTTTTTTTTCTTCTTGTCCTCTCTTCCGAAACCTTAGCCGTCGTTGTTCTTCCGCTGCTCCGCCACTATTTATTGCTTATTTGCACCGTCTGCCACTTCTTCTACGAATTCTTTTTGGAATTTTGGTGAAAAATCAGATGACTAGATTTGGTGGTTGTTTTTTTTTCACCTGAGTTTTCTTTTTCGACAGAGTTCTTTCACATGGCTACTATAACTTTTTCTCTCCATGTACACTTGTATATTATTGTGTGTCATATTGATATATGCCTGACATATATGAAATACACAAGACATATACATGTCTTACACACAAAATAAATAAAATACAGAATTATTGTAGTTTCTGTTTTGTTACTATCAGCTATTTTTGTTATTGTTTATTGTTTCTTGTACTTCTGTTTACTTCTTTTTTGGGACTGCTTTGGACTGTTTTTCTTAAGCCAAGGGCCTATCAAAAACAACCTCTGTGTACACTCTACCCTTCTCAGACTCTACTCTGTGGGGGACTACACTGGGTATATTTTTGTTGATGATATTGTATATCGTGTGTATATCAATCACTATATATACAGTGATACTTATGATTCATAGTAAACATGAACCAAATATTCAATGAAATACACCAAACATACTTTCATTTTCACCTTCAAAGCACCATCATATAATCCCAACAACCACCATAATAACCATCCACTCCATCATAGCAATGCATAAATCAAACCACGTTAAGAAGAAGAAGATTCTAAGTGAAGAAACTTGAAGCCCATTTCTTATTCAATTTCTTAATGTTATAAACCGAATAGTCCAAAAGTTGAGAAATGTTTTCATAACATAAAAAGCCATAGGGAGGTATGTCATGTGTGCTTGGAGTAAACGTTAGTGGATGGTTGTATAGTTATCCTATATTGTGAACAACCTTATCCCACGTGTTCCCTTTTATTCCGTTAAAATATAAAATTTACAATTCGTCGTGCTCTCCCAAATAGAGAGGTATGGAGACAAAAGCAGAGCTGGTTTTGATTCCATCGCCAGGATTGGGTCATGTCGCCTCCGCCGTTGAAATTGCGAAACTCATTCTTGATACAGATGAACGCCTCTGCATTTCTCTCCACATCACGAAGCATCCCGCTGATTTCGGCGTTCAATCTTATCTCCAATCACTCCCTTCTCAGTCCCGCTTGCGCTTCGTCGATGTTTCAATTGACCCAAAAAAAGCTGCTGAACTCTTGTCTAACAAGGACAGATTCTTGTACGATTTCATCGATGGTCATAAAAAGAAGGTAAGTGAATTTGTTATTAACAACATTACTAGTAATAGCAGCAGCTCCAGTTTTGGCTCTACTCGGCTTGCTGGCTTCGTCCTTGACATGTTCTGCATTTCCATGATTGACGTGGCCAATGAATTTGGTGTTCCCAGTTACATTTTCTTTACTTCTGCTACTGCTTTTCTTGCATTGTCTCTTCATTTTGAAGCTCTGAGGAATACCTCCAATTATGACTATTCCGAGTCTGATGAGGAATTGTCCATTCTTGGATTTAAAAATCCATATCCTGCTAAAATTTTACCTAGGCCAGCTAAATCAGTTACTCCAAGCTCGATTATGTACTTCAATGGAATCCGTCGTTTCAAAGAGACGAAAGGTATCATTATCAATACCTTCGCTGAGCTTGAACCTTTTGCTCTTCAGTCACTCTCCGATGCTAAAATTGCTCCTCCCATTTACCCAATTCGTCCTCTAGTCAATTCAGATGACGATAACAAAAAACAGGAAACGGAGAGTATCATCAAGTGGTTGGATAAGCAGCCAAACTCATCTGTAGTATTCTTGTGCTTTGGAACCTTGGGAAGTTTTGAACCCGAACAGGTCAAAGAAATAGCAATAGCATTAGAGCGCAGCGGCCACAGGTTCTTGTGGTCCTTACGAAGGCCTCCACCAAAGGGGAAAGTAGAGATGCCAAGCAATTATGACAACTCTGAGGAAGTGCTGCCAGAAGGGTTCTTGGACAGGACAAAAGGAATTGGGAAAGTGGTAGGATGGGCCCCGCAAGTGACTGTACTTTCACATCCTGCTGTGGGAGGATTCGTGTCACATTGTGGATGGAATTCGACACTAGAGAGTGTGTGTTGTGGCGTGCCTATTGCTGCTTGGCCCTTGTATGCTGAACAGCAGATGAATGCGTTTTTGTTGGTTAAAGAATTGGGATTGGCAATGGAGATTCGGATGGACTATGTTAAGGACTTCGAGGGGAAAACCCCAGTTGACATAGTTAGTGCCGAGGAAATTGAAGGCGCCATACGGAAGCTTATGGCAGACGGTGAAGAGAATGAAGTGAGGAAAAGGGTGAAGGAAATGCAAGAGAAGAGCAGAATAGCCATGGAAGAAGGCGGATCATCTTATACCTCTTTACGACTTCTAATTCAGGATTTCATCAGCAACATTTCTTGAACCAGGTTTTTCACTGGATAAATTTAGTTTTCCTATGCTCTGAACAAAACTTTTAAATGCATTATCAAGGGCACAAAAGTTTTCAATATAATGTGAATATGTTGATACTTGTGGTTGTTGCATATTTATTGTGAACAAGGATTCAATTTCTCAAATGGTCACGCAACTTGTAGAAATGTTCCACTAAAATAACTTTTGAATTATTTTTTTTGAGACAATATGGTTATTGAACTTGTAGAAATATCTCATTAAACTAGCTTTTGATTTTTTTTTGGATACAGTATATTTTAGTGAGATACTTCTACAAGTTCAAATGACCATTTGAGAAATTGGCTCAGTGAACAACGAAGTGTGTGATTAGAAGAAAACTTCGTTGATGATTGTGCCCTGCGGTTGGGGATTTGGGGGCGGGGGGGGCAACCATTGGTATTATGTGAATAAATCATATTATAGAGAAGACTCTAAAAGCAGCTTATGAAGCCTGGAAATGGAATTAGGATGAAGTTGATTAGGTGAAAGATATGCAGGGGGTGGCTCTTCGTACGCCTTTTCTTGGACGTTCAATCAGGATATCATGGATAATGTTCACCAATTGGCACTTGTGTAACCAAAAAAAAAAACTAATTGGCAATTATTAGTGATGTGCTCACTCCGTTTCAACTTGTTTGGCTCATTTTTACTTGATACGGAGTTTAAAAAAATAGAGAAGACTTTTGAATCTTGTGGTATTAAATTAAAGATATGTCAAATGTATCAAAATTTCCTTTAATCTTGTGGTCTTAAACATGTTATGTACAAAGTTAAAATTAAAAAAGTTGCTAAAAAGGGAAATAAGTATTCTTTTTTAAATGGACTAAAAAAGAAAGTATGTCAAAGAAATTGAAACGGAGGGATTATTTGAATATACAAAATGTTGTTATAAAATCAATAACAAGAATCATATCATATATTATTAAAATTGGGAAGCTCCAAAGTGCAAAGTTGAATTACCATTTTATCCATACACTAAATATTTAATTAGTTAAATATAAATAATAATATTATATTAAATTACCTAAGAAAATTGACCATTTAATTTGGGCCTATATTAAATGGTGTGTTATGATATATAGCCGAACTTGGGAGTTAACAATTTACACTACCAAAACATTTTCATTTTCTACCATTAACTTGGTCTTTACATTTTGCTTTTTTCATTAAATTATCATTTTGTGTTACATTTAACGTGAATATAAAAAATTGTTTCATCTACCCATAGTTATTGGAGGTTTAAATTTGCGTAGTTATTACCCAAAGTTATTTCCATGTGTATTGTTAATTTCTTTCATCTTCCACATTAATTTAATTTTCAAAGATAAGGAAAATTGCAACAGTTAATAAAAAAATATGAAACATTCCAGCAATTAATGAAAACAATGTGATAATTACGATGGTAATAGAGGTATACCATACCTCTTCACATTTCATCCTATTCCATCTTTCTCTGTTATATGTTTTCCTTTTCATGTTCATCCCATTCATTTTCTGTGTGTTTATTATGGTTAAATTTGTTAATTTTTCATTCATCTAAATTATTGATATTTCAATCACAATTTTTGTGAACTTGAGATTTTCTGTGTGCAGATATAACTAAGCATTGATGCTAAAGTTTCATAGTTGATAATGCAATAAGTGAAGGCGAAGCAATTCAAAATAAACTTTTTCAAGTGGGATATCAATTTTCACGTAATAAAATTATTATTTCTAATATGCAATGAGATATTTTTATATACGTAATTAAGTTGATTTTGTTGCTTCTTTTTTAATGTTTTGATTTCTTTTTTATAGCTCAAGAAAGTATCAAATATGTGTATACTGTTTAAAATTTGTCGTATTACAATTGTAACACCCCGGAAACATATCCAGCTATCTAGGTTGAAGCCTCAGAAAATTTTCATGTTTCAGAAACGACGGATCCAAACCACGGACCGTGGTTCAAACCACGAGTCGTGGAAAAGAATCCGTGGTTCAGTATCTGCAAGGTTGGCCTCTGGTCTGAGAACCACGAGTGGGTTCTACGGACCGTAGTTTATTCTACGGGTCGTGATTCCACTCGTGGAATCAGACTTGTAGGCTGACCATGCTCCCAGGAACCACGAGTTCAAACGACGACTCGTCGTTCAAACGACGGGTCCGTCCGGTTGACTCGTGGAATGAGTTGAGAGGATTGGCATGTTCCCAAGTTTCACGACTCGACTCTACGACCCGTCATTCCAACGACGGACCGTAGTCTTGAGTCGTAGTTTGACCAGGAGTCAACTGAGCTCCATGTGAAGACTCCTCCAAATGACGACCCGTCGTTTAGTCTACGGGTCCGTTCTGTTGACCCGTAGAAATTCTTCTGCGACCTAACCTCTTAGCCAGGAACCACGGGTTGGGACCACGGGTCGTGGTTCAAACGATGATCCATAGAATCCAACCGTAGAACCTGAAGCCGACCAAATTTTTTGATTTTTCTAAATTAAGTCCCGGGAGTATTTTTGTCTTTTCCCACCCTTTTAACTCCTAAGTGAGGTCATTTTGGCTATTTCATATAGGGTTTCCACCCATATTATCCTAAGTCTCTTCTAAGCTCCTCACTCACCTCCCAAAAGAGAAAAGCTCCTCTCAAGCTTCAAGTATTCAAGCTCCAAGTCAAGCCTCCTAAGTCTTTTCCATTGAAGTGGGTTATCTTCTTCTAAGGTATGTGGGTTTCCAACAATGGGTTCCTTTCACCCTTATGCCCAAACTCCCTAATTCTTATGTTAAATTATGAACTTATAAAATTAGGGTTTTGATCTAAAATTTGGAGAAAGTTTATGAAATCGATTTCTATGTCTAAATTCATGGCTTCTTATTGATTATGCATGATTTGTTCATGATTCCTTCATTGATTTTAAAAGCCCAAGCTTGAAAGTTGATTTCTAGCATGAACCCATGAAATTGCATGTTTTCAAGAGAAAGTTGGCATGATTAGATATCATGGCCTTTATGTATTTATGAAATTGCATGCCTAATTCTTCAAGTATGATTTAGAAAGAAAAGAATGTTTTGAATTATGGCTTTGCTAAGCACTATGAACTATGTTATGAAAGTTGCATGATACCCGATGTGTTTTCATGCATTATGAATAAGATTTGGCATGAGAGTATGCTCTTATGAGATTATGAGCTATATGTGCATGTTTTGGGAGTAGTACTTAGCACCGAGTGGACGGGGTGAGAGTGCCCTTAGTCCCAGAAACTACGTTGCCAGCGTAGGTTATGATATGATATGATATGTGCCTTAAAGTCTTATGAGAGTGGATCCACATATTTATGTATGGTGTCCTTGCCTTAGCGGGGCATAGGACAGCTTTGCCAACTAGAGTTATATAGTTGGGTATGGTGACTTGTTCCTCAGCAAGGTTCAAAGTCAGCTTTGCTAACTAGGGTTATATAGTTAGATTCCATGTAGCTCACATGGTCTCATGTCGGTTATAAGAAACTCCCTTATGTAAGTTTTCATGTTTTCCAAGCTTTTTGAACTCTCTTATGAACTATGATTTTGAAGTTGGCTTTGGCCTCATGATTTAGCTTTTTATTAAGATATCTTGTCTTGATACTCTATTATGTATGGATTATGTTTAAGCACGTTTTAAAGCATATTTTATCATACTTATGCATTGCCCACATACTTAGTACATTCCATAGTACTAACGCATATTGCGCTGCATCAGATTCAGGTGTCCCTTCACTGATACGTGGCTAGAGTTCCCGACCACTCTCAGTCAGCCTTGGTGAGTCCTCATAGTTCGAGGACTAGACTTTACTCTAGCTTTATGTTCCCTTTCTTTTCAGATGGTCGAGTTAGTTAGGGTATTGTCCCATCAACTCTTTATGCTAGTTTTAGAGGCTTTTCAGACATAGATGTTATGGGATGATCTTTGAGTTATATTCCTTATTCGACTTATCTATCTATGATTATGTTTCCTATTTTGGATTTTCTTATAATGTTTCCGCTATATTTTCCTTTATGTCTGTTTGAGAATGCTATGACCAAGGGTTAGCTTGGGATCCTTGTGGTCCCGAGTCCCGTGTTACGTCTAGGGGGTAACCTCGGGGCGTGACAAACTTGGTATCAGAGCCTCAGGTTCAAGAGTTCTAGGGTGTCTGAAAGCCGTATCGAGTAGTGTCTCTTTCATGGGTGTGAAACGCGCCACACTTATGAGAGGGAGGCTATGAGGTATTTTAGGAAAAACTTCACTTCTTTGTGTTCAATACCGTGCGATAGAGTTTGACTCTACTTACCCTTCTAATTCGTTCCGTACGCATTTCAGATAATGTCTCTGCGAAGGAACCTCCCGAGAAATGCTAATCCGACCACTCCAGATCATGAGGTTATGAATGCGGAATTTCGTGAGGCCATCTGTATGTTGGCTCAAGCCATGACAACTCAGTTGAATGAGAAAAAGAAACTAAAGAAGAGGAAGAGGAAGAACAAAAAGATCGTAGCATGAAACCAATCATCTTCTCAGCATAGGTCATCCAGACCAACCACATCTTCAGTTAGCACGCCTGCCCTCGATTCTCAGTCTTGTCACAATAGGGCTCTGAAGACCTTGAGGTACCCTCGTTGTAGTAGATGCGGTAAGTTTCATCTAGGTGAATGTCTTGCGGGCAAAGAGGGGTGTTTTAGGTGTGGTCAGTTAGTCCATAGGATCAGGAATTGCCCTTCATCTAAGCAGAGCAACTGTGGTGTTCTGCTCCAAAACCAATTCCTTTCATTGCCTAGCCAACCGGGTCAAAGTATTCCTCCAGAAGTTGAATCAGGTACGTTAGTAGATTTTCTTCCTGTATGCATCCATAGTCCCCGGACCCCTACTCTTGTTTGGTTGTGAGTTGTCTTGACCTAGAACTAAGTGAGAATAGGAGGGTTGAGGCCTATACTTTTAGGAGAAGGAGAGTCTTAGACTATAGAAGGAAGTGGGTATTCGTGCTAGATTCTGGAGTAGTATATGTTCTGTTAGGGTAAAATGATCATAGTTCCTTTGAGAGGTTGGTGAGAGGTCCATTTACTTAGGAGGGTGGTATGAACCTAAGGGGGAGATGGTGGAGTGTAAAATCGGTCAGATTTTGGAGACTCGGGTAGCGATGCTTGTGGGTGTTAGAACAAAGTCAAGAGGGTAGGCAGAAGCTTATTTCCATCCTAGCATCCTAAGTATACTTCTGCCATTATGATATCTTTCCATGCCTTGTGTGTCAGAGCCATGGTCCTATTTTAGATTCACACCCATGTTCAGGTTCTAGAATGGCAAGTGATTGCTTCAGGCAACGATTCTACTCTTATCCTGCGATTTTATAAATTCCAGCTTTATGCCCTGAGGTTTGTTATCAATGTAAACTCATGTCTCTTAGTATGCTCGGTCCTATTTTCTCAGTTCATTCCTCAGATATGCCTCAATGGCTAATCAAATCATGTTATGCCATGTATATGCTCAGATCTGATTCTTGAAATGATTCACGCTTATGACTTCCTTATTCTAAAGCCCTTTGATCTTTGCGTTTGATGACGAGGGGTGGTGATCCCCACTAATTCATGTCTTACGTGCCCAGTATGTGAAGTGCTCATGCCTATTGCGCTCAATTTCCCAAGCCCCACCTTGAGGGGCTTGATCACGCTAAGTGTAAGTCAAGATCAATCAGTAGTCTTTCATTTGTGACGCTCATGCTCTCGCTCTTTTCTTTCGATGATTCTGGTTTATGTTGTTATAAGTTTTAGGGGAGAAGGCCTTATAGTAGCCTAGCGGGGAGGTAGCATATTTCTTTTCCTTGTTAGTGTACTTGTTCCACCTTGGCTTCTAGGTGTGGATGAATTATGAGATAAGGATTATTCATGTGAAATAGTTAGATGAGGAAGGTTAGTATGTCCCTCTGTATAAGTTCTTGAATTTGCGATTCCTAGTTATGATGGGAAAGAGGAGAGAAGTCTTAAATAGGGTAAGCTACGAAACCATAAGGTGACCATAGTTATAAGCTTGAATATTATGATGGGATACATGTGGATAATTGTTTTTCTCAACTAGTGACCCTTTGGTTGGGAGCCCTAGGTTAGTTAGTTGTTGTGATAAGAGGGGATGCTATCCTTAGAAGACGTTCTAGATGCAATAGATCTGGTTGAGATAAGTTTGAACATGGAGAATCGGGTAGTTAAACTCAGACCTTAGTACCTTTATGTGCGCTGTTGAGGTTGTTAGTTGCAAATGGTAGGAGCGGTATTCAGGAGAGAATAGTTTCCCCGTGTATCTACTTCTCTCAGTTTGGTGTCCCTTTCAGTTAACTGTGATTTCTAGAGTATGTTTGTTCTTTATGAGTTTTAGCCGAGTCCCTACTCTCATCCCAGGCCAATTATCATGTCGAATGACCAGTTCCTGTCCTATTGGTCATTTTTAACTTCTCAGCATATATACGTGTCTTATGAACCCAGCTCAGTTTTTATCAGAAGTCGGTTACCACGATAGTACTTCAGCTTTACAACTCAGTTGAAGGAGCTACTGGGGGAGCAGAATCATCCATGAAGGCCAAGTACCCTCATCCTTTTCTTTTCGATACAGTTTCAGCTTGAGGAAGTAGTTCCATCCTTAGTATGTCCCTCTGATTCTAATCCAACCGTTTCTCTCACGATCCTAGCATGTATTCATATTTTCGAAGTTAGTTTATCATGTTTTCAAGTTGAGAAGTTCAATTTTCATGATGTTTCCTTGAATTCCATGTTTTGATGTTTGGTTGGGCTGTTTTCCCCCTTAGTTTTCCTTGTTTAACCTTCATTCGAGGATGAATGATCCCAAGGGGGAGATATTGTAACACCCCAGAAACATATCCAGCTATCTAGGTTGAAGCCTCATAAATTTTTCATGTTTCAGAAATGACGGATCCAAACCACGGACCGTGGTTCAAACCACGAGTCATGGAAAGGAATCTGTGGTTCAGTATCTGCAAGGTTGGCCTCTGGTCTGAGAACCACGAGTGGGTTCTACGGACCGTAGTTCATTCTACGGGTCGTGATTTCACTCGTGGAATCAGACTTGTAGGCTGACCATGCTCCCAGGAACCACGAGTTCAAACGATGACTCATCGTTCAAACGACGAGTCCGTCTTATTGACTCGTGGAATGAGTTCAGAGGATTGGCATGTTCCCAAGTTTCACGACTCGACTCTACGACCCGTCATTCCAACGACGGACCGTAGTCTTGAGTCGTGGTTTGACCAGGAGTCAACTGAGCTCCATGTGTTGACGACTCCAAATGATGACCCATCATTTAGTCTACGGGTCCGTCCTGTTGACCCGTAGAAATGCTTCTGCGACCTAAACTCTTAGCCAGGAACCACGGGTTGGGACCACGGGTCGTGGTTTAAACGACGATCCGTGGAATCCAACCGTAGAACCTGAAGCCGACCAAATTTTCTGATTTTTCTAAATTAAGTCTCGGGGGTATTTTAGTCTTTTCCCACTCGTTTAACTCCTAAGTGAGGTTGTTTTGGCTATTTCAAGTAGGGTTTCCACCCATATTATTCTATCTCTCTTCTAAGCTCCTCACTCACCTCCCAAAAGAGAAAAGCTCCTCTCAAGCTTCAAGTCTCCAAGCTCCAAGTCAAGCTTCCTAAGTCTTTTCCATTGAAATGAGTTATCTTCTTCTAAGGTATGTGGGTTTCCAACAATGGGTTCCTTTCACCCTTGTGCTCAAAATCCCCAATTCTTATGTTAAATTATGAACTTATGAATTAGGGTTTTGATCTAAAATTTGGGGAAAGTTTATGAAATTAGTTTCTATGTCTAAATTCATGGCTTCTTATTGATTATGCATAATTTGTTCATGATTCCTTCATTGGTTTAGAAAGCCCAAGCTTGAAAGTTGATTTCTAGCATGAACCCATGAAATTACATGTTTTCAAGAGAAAGTTGGCATGATTAGATATCATGGCCTTTATGTATTTATGAAATTGCATGCCTAATTCTTCAAGTATGATTTAGAAAGAAAAGCATGTTTTGAATTATGGCTTTGCTAAGCACTATGAACTATGTTATGAAAGTTGCATGATACTCGATGTGTTTTCATGCATTCTGAATAAGATTTGGCATGAGAGTATGTCCTTATGAGATTATGAGCTATATGTGCATGTTTTGGGAGTAGTACTTAGCACCGAGTGAACGGGGTGAGAGTACCCTTAGTCCCAGAAACTACGTTGCCAGCGTAGGTTATGATATGTGCCTTAAAGACTTATGAGAGTGGATCCACGTCTTTATGTATGGTGTCCTTGCCTTAGCGGGGCATAGGACAACTTTGCCAACTAGGGTTATATAGTTGGGTATGGTGAATTATTCCTCGACAAGGTTCAAAGTCAGCTTTGCTAACTAGGGTTATGTAGTTAGATTCCATGTAGCTCACATGGTCTCATGTCGGTTATAAGAAACTCCCGTATGTAAGTTTTCATGTTTTCCAAGCTTTTTGAACTCTCTTATGAACTATGATTTTGAAGTTGGCTTTGGCCTCATGATTTAGATTTCTATTATGATATCTTCTCTTGATACTCTATTATGTATAGATTATGTTTAAGCACGTTTTAAAACATGTTTTATCATATTTATGCATTTCTCACATACTTAGTACATTTCATAGTACTAACGCATATTGCGCTGCATCCTTTGATGATGCAGATTCAGGTGTCCTTCACAGATACGTGGCTAGAGTTCCCGGCCACTCTCAGTCAGCCTTGGTGAGTCCTCATAGTTCGAGGACTAGACTTTACTCTAGCTTTATGTTCCCTTTCTTTTCAGATGGTCGAGTTAGTTGGGGTATTGTCCCATCAACTCTTTATGCTAGTCTTAGAGGCTTTTCAAACATAGATGTTATGGGATGATCTTTGAGTTATATTCCTTATTCGACTTATCTATCTATGATTATGTTTCCTATTTTGAATTTCCTTATGATGTTTCCGCCATGTTTTACTTTATGTCTGCTTGAGAATGCTATGACCAAGGGTTAGCTTGGGATCCTTGTGGTCTCGAGTACCGTGTTACGTCTAGGGGGTAACCTTGGGGCGTGACAATAATATAGTTTTTTCTAAATATTTTGGGATAAACGTGCAACGCACGTTCTTGAGAACTAGTAACAATATAAAGATGAAGATAAGAATAATATAACACAAGAAGAATAATAGAAGATAACTTTATTCTTTCAAGTGTGTATAATATAATTCTCAAGATATCTATTTATAAGATTACATTAAGGAACATCAAAGGATATTATAAACATGTCATTAACATGACATTAACCATTGAAAATGTGAAAAATATTAAGGAGTTGTGGGGAATCAATGAGGAGGTAATTGAGGTGTGTATATTACTATCATAAGGGTAGAAATTACACCTAAAAATTATGGGCATCCATAATAATAATATGTACTACACTCCCCTCTTGGATGACTATTGATCGATAATGTGTTTCATTAAAATATTACTAGAAAAAATTCATGTGAAGAAAAAAGAGTACACATACCTGTAATATGCGTTATTTATTGCCTCGTTAAATATTTTGCCTGAAAAATTCATCAGGACAAAAGATAGACTAAGAAAAAAAGAGTGCACTGCGTATTTTATTCCTTTAATACACACTTTACTTAATATCCGAAACGACATATTCCAATCTTGTCTATCAACTTATCAAATGTTGAGGTTGGGTAATGCTTTATTGAACAGATCCGTCATCACTATCAACCGGCGAATTTGTTGAACATTTATTTCACCTTTCTTTTCAAGATCATGAGTGAAAAAGAATTCTGGTGAAATGTCTTTTGCTCTATCACCTTTAATGTATCATCTCTTCTGTTGAGCTATACATACAATAATGTCTTCATACGTTGTAGTTAAAATATCTTTTTTCAAAGAAAAATCACATTTTTTTTAATATGCCGAGTGATTGATCTCAACCAAACACATTCTCGACTTGTTCATGAATGACAATTATTTTTATATGGTATCGAAGAAGTGGAATCTATTGCTTGCTTCAATGAATTTCAAGATATAATTGTATCTCCATATGTAAATAAATAGCATATTATAGATCGAGCTTTATGTGAATCAGTCAATTATTCTACATCTGCATAATCAATTATTTTTTATTTGAATTCATTAGAATAAAATAATCTCATATTAATGATTCATGAATATATCTGAATATATACTTGACACAATTTCAATCTCTTCTTGCCTGAGAGAAGTTGAATCTTGCCAATAAATTTACTATTAAATAAATATTTAATTTGGTATTATTGGCAAGATACATTAGTGCTCCCATTGTATTGAGATATTGAGTTTCATTACCAAGATGCTCTTCGTCATCTTTTGAGGTCGGAATGAATTTTATTTATGTCAAGCAATCGCACAACCATTAAAGTACTTAACGGGTATGATTTATCTATTGCAAAATCGCTTTAAAACTTTTTCAGAGTATGTTGATTGATGAGCAAATATTTCATTTGTCAAATGCTTAATTTGTAGGCCAAGACAAAATTTTATCTTATCAAAATCTTTTATTTTAATTTTTTTTCCAAACACTCAACAACTTTTGAAAGCTCTTTAGAAGTGTCAATGATGTTCAAGTCATCAAAATACACAATTACTATAAAAAATTCAGATCTAAACCTTCTTATAAAAATACAAGGATAAATATAGTCATTTTGTACCTTTTTCTTAGCAAATATTTGCTAAGATGATTATACCACATCCACTCTAAAAGATTTAATTCGTATAAGAATTTTTGAAATTTTATTTAACAAGTTCTTTTGTGAACTTTTATATGCTTCAGGCATTTTTCACATCCTATTTTGATCATCCCAGTTAGCTAGTACTTGTTTTAGTATTTATTTTGCATGAATATTCAGTATTAAATAATTTTAGATATTTTTTGCTTTTTTTGTTTTTGCTTTTATATGCGGACATACATGACTGAAATTTTAGTTAATTTTTTCAAGCACTTCAGTCATACATGAAAAAATAATTAAATATGCTAAAATAATTTGTTAAAGTAATTATTGTTTTGACAAATTAATGATTGAGATTTGTCTTTGTGATATATGAAACTTATGTTTCAAATTTGAGATCATTTACGAAAGATTTTGGTGTTGAATTATTTTTTTAAAAAAAATGGAGGGAGGAAAGAGAAAATGGGGGAGGAGATTATAAGGTGGAGATCGAACTCTCACCAACAAGGTGAAAGTTCAAATAACTAACCAACTGAGCTACTAAGATTCCCCTAGTCTTTAATTGTTGAAATTCGGGAGTATATTTATTTTTTTGGCAAAATAAATTCAGACACACATGCCTAAAATTTGAGCCAATTTTTACTTGCACCTTAATAATGTATAATTGAATAAAACGCGAATTTTGAACCTTAATCATGCATGTCTAAATTGTTTCCAAAGAGGGTAAGCTTGTAAAAAAAAATTAAAATAACTATAGAGTAATGGCTTAAGTCATCGATAATGCCTTAAAGTTATTCACAAAATTCACTTAGACGTTTCAACTCAGCCTTAAACTTAGTAACACCTCTATCACTTTGAATATAAACCACTTAAACACTTTTCGCTGACATATCTCAATGAATGTAGTACACTAAAATTGGCGCGTGAAATGTGTTTGTTTTGAGAAATTTCCCTTTTATGTGTTTTCTTCTTCATTATATTCTTTTTTCAGATCTGTCACCATTATCCGCCACTTTTTTAGCCGGGAAAAATGAAAATCATCACCCAAATCTTATATTTCCTCTCTCTATCTCTCTTCTTCTCTCCCTTCTCTCTTCTTCCTAACAAAACAAAACTAAAACAGGAAAAAAAAGAAGCAGCAAACATCTGTAAAAAAGAAAAAGAAAGAAAAAGAACATATTTGAAAAAAAATAATCACAAATTTAAAGAGTAAGAAATGAGAAAGAAGACATAAATATTAAGAAAGATGATGGATTCACATTTAGGTACTCCCAAAGATTTCATTTTTTTCAACCCAGTTTTTTTTATTGATCATTAGATGAAAATACTATTTTGTTTATTTTAATAATTTGTCATTTTTTTACGCTAAAGATTGTTATTTCTTTGATTTGTTCAATGAATTTTGCATTGGTTATTGTTTTAGAGTTTTATGTCATTGTTGAGCTTGAACTGGGGAAGATAGCTTCGGCCAAAGGCAAATGATGGTGGCGGCTAGTGGAGGGGGTGGTTCCAACTTAGGGTTTAAGTTTATAATTTTTTTTCTTTTTTTACTCATAATTATTTTTTAAATAATTTTTTTTGGACTCATCTATCGCATATCCTTCTTTAATTGGTCATTTTTATTATGTCACCGTGAATATATTATACACATTTTATATTTTTGGCTTATTATCAAAAAATATCTAATATATAAATTTTTGAGTGACGTAAGTGTTCAATAGATACAAAACTGAGTTAGAGTTTCTAAGTTAATTTTTGGAGAAAACTTAAAAAGGCCGCATATGATTTAAGCATAGATTAATCAACTGACACCCAAAAAGCCTTACAATGCTTATCCACAACATTTTTATGATTAAAGGCATGACATCATTGCCATTCGTAAAGATCTGTACTTTGACTCCAAAATGACTTCAGATCAGACCCGCAGTGCAAGGCAATTATCCTCATATATATATATATATATATGCCTCGTAATTAGCTGGCTTATGCCCAAACACCCAGTGGTAGAAAAGCCCATTTTCCTCTTCAAAGCCTATAAGATCACATTCACACTAAGAGGTGAAGGATATAAAATCAAGCAATGAGTGAAATCAAGAAGGCAGAGTTGGTCATCATACCATCTCCTGGAATGGGTCATTTGGCACCTGCAGTGGAGATGGCAAAGCTCCTTATAGCTAGAGAGGAACAACTCTTCATCACTGTCCTTGTCATGAACATGAACCTCGACTCCAATCTCAATCCTTACATCCAATCACTTTCCTCAAATGCTAATTGCAACTCATCAAGATTGAAATTCATACATCTCCCTCGAGACGAATCCGTTTTGCAACTCCTCAATAACAATACATTCTTTTCTGGGTTTATTGACAGCCATAAGCCTCAGGTCAGACATGTTGTGACTCAAATTCTGCAATCTAAATCAGCCACAGAGTCCGAATTTGGTCTCCCAACTTACATTTTCTACACGACTAGTGCAGCAATGTTTGGCCTTCACTTTCATATGCAGAGCCTAAGAGATGATTTTAACACGGACGTTACCAATTACAAGGATGACCCTGAATCAGAACTCTCTGTACCTTCCTACTTAAATCCATTTCCAGCGAAATGTTTGCCGTTGATATTCTTGGACAAGGAAGGTGGTTCCACTATGTTCCTTGATATTTCTAAAAGATACCGAGAAACCAGAGGAATCTTGGTGAACACCTTCCAGGAGTTGGAAACTCATGCTATGAAATCGCTCTCTCTGGACGAGAAAATGCCACCCGTTTAGCCAGTAGGACCACTGCTGAACCTCAACATTGGTGTATGTGATAAGAAAGAGTCGTATCACCAGGAAATTATCAAATGGTTAGATGGGCAAACTCCATCCTCTGTAATGTTCCTCTGCAAGTGAAGGAAATTACGCAGGCTCTAGAGGACAGCGGGTATAGGTTCTTGTGGTCTCTAAGAAAGCCGCCACCAAAAGATTCATGGTATCCAAGTGACTACGAGAACCCGGAAGATGTCTTGCCGGAGGGGTTCTTGCAAAGGACGAAAGTGAAGAGATGAAGGAGAAGAAGGAAGGTGGCTCTTCCTACACATCTGTTGGACGTTTCATCGAGCAGGTTATGGGCAATTTCTGTTCAATGGAAAACTAAGAGCAGTGCATTTTCCCCTTAGAATTGCCTTTTTACTTGATTCTTCAATTCAACTTCACTTAGTATGCGAACATCAATCTCAGTTTTTAGATGTGACAAAATCCGTTAGTATGATATGATTAGCTGAAACCAGTAACTCTAATGTGACATAATCCATCAGTATAATTTTCTGGTTACATATCTAAACGCCATACTTGTTCTGTTGTTCATTAATGTTTCTCTTACCATTCCAGCGACATTGTTATTGAGTTGAAAATATATAAATTTTATAAACTAAATTAGTATTATTTGACTTAATATATGCAACATTTGACCAATAATTTTATCCACTAACACCATCAAAACAACATGGCCTGAGTAACGGTTGTTGTTTTTTCATAAAAAGAACAAAATCAATATAATATAAGAAATTTAAATAAAGCATGTAACATAGCAGAGTGCAGAGATTTGTTCGTTCAAATACATATAACATATTTCTCAATACTTTAACCAAAAAAAAACAAAACATATTTCTCAATACATATATTTATAGAATTACTTTTGAGGAATACAAGAAGTTGTTACTAATATAGAGTTAACCATTTAAGATCCAGATGAGAACTCAGAATTACAAAACATGATGAAGATGAGTAATGAGAGTTAATAGTCATGGAAATATTATGCAACAGTAGTGGGAGTTATATTTCTCGAGTTGTGGGTGCAGATGGACATCTACTTTAAATTATTTTATAACACTTTCTCTTGAATGTCCATGTATTGATAAATATTGTGTCTTGTTAATACTTCAAAAATTTCTAGTTTAGGAGAAAACCACATAAAGTACTAGTAATCAAATTTAAAATTTTAAAACTTATTATTAATTTACTAAAATAAACTCCTAATAAATATTTTTTTGGGATAAGTACAAAACTAGCCACTTGGCTAAAATAATGCCATGCCAAATAGCCAATGAATTAGAATTCTATTTTTTCGGTCATTCTCTTGTCGCTACTGCCTACTTCTTCTTCTTTTCTTTTCTTTTTGTGTTGCGGTTCGTTTTTTTTTTAAAAAAAAACTTTTATTACTCTCTTACTTGCAGTTCTCTTCCCTTCTTGCTTTTTAAATTTTTTTTATTACAAAAAATGTTCATTGCTATTTTTTTCACTGCTTTTTTTGGCTCTTTTTTTCTTTTTTTATTGTTCTTTTTTTAGAATCATTTTTTCATCTGAGTATTCTAAAGTATTAATATATATATATATATATATATATACTAGCCTTGGGAATGGGTGTTGCACATTTATCTCAAAATGTTTAATATAATTTTTGTATTGCAAATGATAAATTTTAAATGATACATATATTGTTAGACTTTTTTTGGCTATAAAATAAAAAATAAAACATACAAAAAAAGTAACAACTTGTAAGTTGAGGAATAATACAATAATGATATAATCTTTGCACTACTTGAACTATACAATGAAAAGGATAACCTCAGGTAAGGGTCTCATGAAACAAAAAAGATAAATTTATATAGATAAAAATGAAGGAATACCAAAAGATATCTTAAAATTTTAAATTACATATTTGAAGGATATGAATATAAAAAGTATGAGATTATGGATATTAAGAGTAGAGAATATGTAATTAGATATATGAGTTATGAAGGTGAATATTTAAAGAAAATAGAAGAGAAAAATAATAAATAAATAAAGCACAGAAAATAATTAGTGCAAATGATATTTAAATATTATAGCAATGTGGGGTTTTACAAAACCGATCTGGCTCTGTTTTCCTTTATTACTTAATTATATTAAGAAAATTGAAGGAGATAAAATAAATACAAAAAAAAAAAAAAAGAATGTAACTAATTTAGTTTTTAAAAGAGTAAAAATGTCTAACAACTTTCTGTAGATATTTTTATCTTTCAATTTTTGGCTCAAACACCTTTTCAATTTTAGTATTTAGTATAGTCGAATATGATATGATTATTATTTAATATTTAATTAATTAGATATTTTATAATATTTTGATTTAATGTAGTGATAACATAATAGTCTAACTTTGTACTTTTGGAACTTTTCACACTTTTCGAATAATATAGATAGATAGCAAAGTGAAACACTTTATCCGTAGCCAAATAAACATGGTACATTTCATTCGAGGCTTCATTAATTAAATTTAAAATAAATAATACCAAAAAAATACTAATGAAACATAACAAAACAACAAGAAAAACAATATTATACATGTATATCACTCTTTTCACAACACAAAAAATTATAATTGAAAAACATAACCACATAAAAGAATATATTGTTGTCACAAGAATAATGCATGCTAAATAATAAACCAAAAAAATATTACATTAAGCCAGAGGTAGAGAGAAGCGGGTGAATTATTTTTTGCTATAGTAATTAAAGTTAAATTTTTTAATTTCTTTTTTTGCGAGATAAGAACTCACCCTCTCCTACCCCATCCCATACTGCTTCATCTTCATGTTTACATGAGAAAAACAAATATATATCTTAAATTTTTTTCAAAAGTAATTAATCTGAAATTTGCAGAAATTCATATGGCATATGCCATCTTGGAGGGGCTTCTTTTCATATGTCTCTATGCAGTGACGAAGTCAAAATTTTCACTAAGGAAATATAAAATTAAAAAATATACACAGAAAAAAGACAAAAAAAAAACATTCAACATATGTAATGTAATTTTCAAACATCTCCCATGCCTCTATGGTTGTGAATTTCGTGGTGTTAAGAGAGCTGCCAATTATATGTCCAAACAGAAAACAGAGGTAATTGTAAGACAAAAGTAAAGTTCAAGACCAATTAGCAGCAACGCTTGAATAGTAGAAATCAGAGGAGAAGTTTCATTTTCCTGGGCATTTTATAGCAGTTGGATATAATGTGCATTAATAGAAGAATTTAATTTGTATTAAATTAATCAATTGAATGTAGGCTATTAATAATTTGTATTGAATTGGTCAATTGAATTTAGTCTATATTATCTTAGTTAATGAAACTTTTCAACTTCTTCTGTTACTTATTTACGTTTATATTGTCATTTGATCATTGTAATTATGATTTATTATTTTTTAATAGGTAATTTAAACATTATTATTTATATTTAATTAGTTATTTTATTATATTTTTGTTTAGCATAAGGGTAAAATAGTAATCCAATTTTCAACTAAGTGGCTTCCCACTTTTAGAATAGTATAGATATACAATATAATACATATATGATACATATTAATACAACTTTTATACACATCTTATACAAATACATATCTTATACAATAATGATACAATTTTTATACACATCCTATAAAGCTTCTATAGAAATCTTATACAAATACATATTCTATACAATAATTATACAAATTTGATACACATTCTATACAGTTTCTATAGAAATATTATACATATACATATACATATTTTATAAAATAATTATACAATTTCTATACATATATATACCCGAAGGCTATAAATTGAAAATAAATATGTCGAAGGGCTATTTTTATCCAATTTGCAAACTTTGGCTATTTGTTTTAAAATTGGTCACACAGTGTCCTTTTTCCAAGTATATTTACCCTTAATAGATCTTCAACGCAAAGTAATTACCCTTGAGCCCTCTCCCTCAATTACATGCTATTCTCCTTCTTCTTTTCTCCTACTTTGACTTAGCATTTAATATTTTATACATTTGTCTATTAATTTATCATTTTGCATTTATTGATTTATACTGGGTATGTTGTTGTTGTTGTTGTTGTGCATTTATTGATTTATACTTTTTCATTTATTGCTTTGTCTTTTTTTCTCATTTATTATCTTTATTTTTTTTATCTTCTTATATTCTTTACTTAAGTTATCATTTGATAATATTTTTATTATTTCTTTTCTTCTTTTTATTTTATTTATTTTCTTTTTTATCCCTTTTGTCTTAATTTTATTTACTTTTTTATTAGTTTATATTTTTTTTAATTTTTTATCTTTTCTTTTGTTTTAAAGAAATAATTAAATATTACATAACTAGTTTTAAATTAATAAAAATATAGAAAAATTAAATAATTAGATTAAAAGAATAAAAATTTGTTATTATAATTATTTTTTCTTTTTATGTTTTTTCCTTTTAAAAAATCTAAAAAATAAAAAAATGAAGTAACTATTTTTATATTATAAAAAGATAACTAGATAACAATAAGAAATAATTAAGAAAAATACTAAAGTTCACTAGTTTATTCATTAAAACTAAATTAATGAAAATATATTTTTATTTTCTTTTTACTTTTACAAATAAAAATAAAACTTGCACTTAAAATATGACTCTATTTTTGTAATTAATTTTACAAAAATTACTCGTAACTTGCTAAAATTGATATATAAATTAAAATATCAAAATTAAGCATAAATTTTATGATACCTTGTCAGTATATGATATGTACCACGTGAGAATCATAGAGAACTGGAAAATGCTAAAGTTAGCTTAAATGATATCATGTCGGTGCATAGATATACTATAATGGTATCACGAAGGATTGAGAAATGTCTCATTGAAGAAATGAAAAATACCTCAATGATACCATGCCAATATATAAATATATTGTAATGGTATCATGAATGATTGAGTAATCTCATTGAAGGACTGAAGCAAATCTCAATGAAAACACTGCTCAATTAATCTTAAATACCATTAGAGTATATTATACTTTGATGGTATTAAAGAGGAAGAAGAAATCCTTTAATGAAGACACTGCTCAGTTACTCCTTGATACCACCAGAGTATATTCATATATTGTAATATACTATGATGATATCAAAGAAGAAGAAACAGTCCTTCAGTGAAAACACTGCTCAGTTACTCCTTGACACCACCAAAGTATATTCATATATTGTGATGATATCAGAGAGGAAAAAATAGTCCTTTTGTGAAAATATTGCTCAGTTACTCTTTGATACCATCAAAATATAATCTAGTCTGATGGTATCAAGGAGAAAGAAACAGTTCTTCAATGAAAACACTGTTCAGTTACTCCTTGATATCACCAGAATATATTCATATACTGTAATATACTGTGATGGTATCAAAGAGGAAGAAGCAGTCCTTTAGTAAAAACACGGCTCAATTGTTCTTTGATACCATCAGAGTATATTATACTTTGATGGTATCAAGGAGGAAGAAACATTCCTTCAATGAAGACACTACTCAGTTACTCCTTGATACCACTAGAATATATTCATATACTGTAATATATTGTGATGGTATCAAAGAGGAAGAAACAGTCCTTCAGTGAAAACACTGTTCAGTTACTCTTTGATACCATCAGAGTATATTATACTTTGATAGTATCAAGGAGCAAGAAACAATCTTCAATGACGATAATATATTGTGATGGTATCATGGAGGGATGATGAGTGTCTCATTGAATGATTGAAGCAGTCCTCCATGATACTTACATGGTATCACATGGTATCATAGAAGACTACTTTAATCTTTCAAAGAGATATTTTTCTGTCCTTCATGATACCATGTCAACATATAAATTGTGATGGCATCATGGAGGACTAAAAATAAACCGCAATGAAATGAGCATGAAAAAAATGAAGAATAAAGAAAATGAGCAAAAAAGTAAAAAAAATTAGATTAAGGAGAAAAATAAAAGAAAAAAGAAATTAAATAAAATCAAAGAAAAAACAAAAAAAGTTAAAATTGAGTATGAAATAAGATTATGGTAAAATAAATTAAAAATAATATGATTTGAGGAAAAAATAAATAAATAAAAAAGGAGAAAAAAGATAAAGAATAAAGAAAAAAAAAGAGAAAAGAAAAAAATAGAGAAATAAAAAATGAAGAAATTTTATCATATAATTTATTTTTTAAAATTATATATATAAAAAAAAGAAGAAAAAAACAACAAAAAAAGACATCAATAGAATTAGATTATGGCAGAAAAAGAAAAAAGAAAAATTAGAAAGAAAACAAGATATAAATAAATTAAAAACAAATAGGAAATAGAAAAATAAAAATACAAAAATAAAGAAGTCAAAAACTAATTATAAGAAAAAAAATAAAAAATAACATAATTTGAGAACAAAAAAAAGTGAAGAAAATATAAAGAAAAAAACAAAAAAAAGTAGAAAAGAAAGAAAAAGAAAAGGAAAAGGAAAAGGAAAAGAAACAAAAAAAGTTTAAATCTTTCCCAAAATAAAACAAAAAAGATAAAGAAAAAAAGAAAACTAAAAAAAGGTGAACGCTAACATCATGATGACGTTAGCCCAAATTTTTCTTTAAAATATATATGGAAAAGGGCCTAAATTACCCCTCAGCTATTGAAAATTATACCTCTGACATTCACTTTTGAGTTTTAAAATGCCCTTCAAGTCAATAAAAAATGGAAAAGGGCCAAAAATACCCCTAAACTATAGGAAAAAGTCTAGAAATACCCTCCACCCACCCTTTTGGCTCACTTATACTCTTGAAACTAACAACCTTCTCTATATTTTATTTTTTAAAAAATTACTTATTACGTGTCTTTTTTTATTTAATGACATAAAAATCTCACTCCACCAAGCTGATGATATGACAAATAAGATTAACTAAAAATTACATGTCAACAAATAAAAATAAAACTAGTTAAGAACTAGAAAAAGAAAAGAGATAAAGGGAAGTGAAGATTCAACAAAGTACCAACTCTTTCGACAATTAAATTTTATCGAAAATTTAAACATACAAGTGTCACCTTTATACTTACTAGTGTTATGAAAATTAAATTTTTTGATTGATTATCGAAAATATATTGTCAAAATAAATGAAGATGACCGGAGATAAACACATCAACCTTGTCACGATCCAATCAGTCGCGAGTGACACCCACCCAAATCTCCGGATGAGCGAACCAATTATCTACCAATACTTAGCGAAACTAACAGCTCAAAATCCAATTGTATTAAGTAAACTAGCATCCATAGCTAAAATAAAAACTAAACATAATACTCCTGCAAAATTTTTTCCTAGAACCTGAAAGTCACCTTATCAAAATATCTACTACTGTCTAGAATACGGAGATGCAACTCCAAAAATAAAAGAGTCTAAGTCCAAAATAATGGACTAGAGAATGTACTAAAGAAACCATGGTAGCCCGGAAGAAAACAACTCATCCTTGGAATCTGGAAACGCCCGGACTACAGCTGAGGTCACGTAGCAGCCGCTGAAATATGTCTGTACTAAAAAAAAAGAAGGTAAGTGCAGAATCAGTACACAATCACCATTTACTGATGGAATCATAGGTTAGCTCCAACAACAATGTATGGACAATAAACTAAAGCTAAGTAAAGTAAGACAAACATGTACATACAGACCAACAACATAATCTCAGACCTTAGCTTCCTTCTAACCTTCCAGTCACATTTAACAGGTTCAACAACCATCACAACAGTAAATAATGAAAATAAGCATATACCCCCTTTTTGATGATCCGGACCAATCAAGGATCCCTATAATGACACTTAAGTGTTCAACATGCAATTCTCGATCCACATAAGGACCAATTCTACAATTAAGTATAATTATCCAGCCTCTCATGAACCAATATGCAGCCATCAGAGGTCAAAAATCAACTCGGTCCACTTATGAAACCTTCAACAAAATGAAATCAACAAACATAAATAAAACCCATATCAGGCGCGATACCCGAACCAACCAATATAGAACCTGTACCAGGTGTGGTACCTGAATCAACTGATATAGAACCTGTACCAGGCGTAGTACCCGAGCTAATCGATAAGTATCCCGTACCAGGCGTGGTACCCGAGCCAACCATTATGTATCTCGTATCAGGTGTGGTACTTGAGCCAACTGAATGTCACACAAAGTCCAACAAGTCAACAATCAATGAACAAATCACACTTGTAAACCAACAAGCAATCAAACCAAGATCATTTCACAAGATTGATGGCCGGACACTTAGGCACTCATAAACCCACTCCCTAAGCATGCAATGTACATACAATACTAAGCTATAGTTATATGAACACATATTGCATATGGAAAAATAATAACCATCACCTACCTCGAATAACTTGAAAACTCTACTGGACAAAAGCCTTCCTGTTTTTCGAAGCTTTTGCTTGTTTTTGGTCTAAAAACAATTACAAAATACTACAATCAATCCAAATGGCCTAATAATATCTGGATTATACTCAAATCTTAATCCACAGGCCAACCTATGATCATTTCACCCATCTCAGGGCTTTTCCACCATTAATTCACCTAAAACTATCATTTTTACGAATACATCAAGCGAATTATGATATTTTAAGCATGAATGAACAATAATAATCATAACTCAAGAATTTCACACCCTAAAATCTCCTTTTCCCCTAGATTCTACACTCTTAGGTTAACCCAAACCTTTCCCCAAGCCCGTAGTTAATGATTCTACTGTGTAGCGATCATAACACTAAGTTAGGGGAGCAAAATTCTTACCTTAAGGACAAAATTTGGTGGAAAACTAATTTGGAATCGCCAAAATCGCCTCTGCCCTTCTTCAAAATGTTCTTGAAAACTTTTGAATACTATTAGGGAAGTTTTTGCATTTACCCTAACTTATTCCGCTATAGCGGTACGTACAATGCTATAAGGGCGCCGCCATAGCAGAACCGACCGCTATAGCAGTGCTGACCGGCGTTGACTTCTGCTATAGCGAGAATTTCTCCACTATAGCAGTAGTCGTTGTAGCACAATGCCTAGCGGTTGACACGGGATAGAACCTCAGAAAATCCCCCTAAAGTGCCTATTTTACAATGCACTTCAAATCCTGACGTTTCGAAATAACCCTTTCATGTCAACCTTGATATCGAGAGTTTTACTCATCCAAATTTACTTTCGAAAAGTCTCCTGGACTTCTTAAGGTCTTGGCTAACAAAAAATTTAGCTCGACCTACAGTATTCTATCCAATCCTCACCCGGATTGCCCTAGACCATACCTCGCTTAGAATCCATCCGAGGCTAGCCTAGCCCAAAATTTCCAACTCCCAAACCCGAAAGTTTTCTAACCCAAAACTTCACATAAATAGTTTACCCATAAGGACATAATATATCATTACAATAGATACCAATTTACCCATTGTTCATCCCTGAACGATCAAATCCAAAAAAGATGATTTAAAAGAGAGAAAGTATAGTACCTGAATCTTCAAACAAGTGAGGGTACTTGTCCCGTATATCCTTCTTGATTTACCAAGTGGATTCCTCAATCGGATGATGCTTCCATTGAAATTTTACCGACCTGATTTCCTTTGTCCATAATTTTCAAACATCCTGATCTAGAATCACAATTGGCTCCTTTTCGTACTGAAGATCCTTGTCTAGCAAGATCGAATCCCACTTAATGATGTATTCCCCATCCCAATGGTATCGCTTTAGCATGGATACATGGAAGACTGGATGAACCCCGGACAAACTGGGCGATAGTGTTAACCTATAAGCCATTGACCCTATAATCTTGAGAACCTCGAATGGACCAATATACCAAGGGCTAAGCTTGCCCTTCTTGCCAAAACGCATTACTACTTTCATTGGTGACACCTTAAACAGAACTTGTTCACCAACCTAGAATGCCATGGCCCTTACCTTGCGATCTGCATACTCTTTCTGCCTGCTTTGGGCTGCTAGAAACTTGGTTTGAATTTCCCTTACTTTTTCCTAAGCTTACCTCACCAAGTCCATACTCAAAGGTTTTATGTCGCCTGCCTCAAACCACCATATGGGTGATCTACATTTCCTCCCATACAGTGCCTCAAATGATGCCATGTCAATACTGGCATGATAGCTGTTGTTGTATGAGAACTCATACAACGGTAGAAATTGGTCCCAATGGCCTCCGAAGTCAATTACACATGCTCTCAACATGTCCTCTAATACCTGAATCGTCCTCTCCGGCTGACCATCAGTCTGAGGATGAAAAGCTATGCTGAAAATGAGTTGAGTGCCCAACTCTTCATCCAACTTGCCCTAGAACTTGGAAGTAGACTGCGTACCCCTGTCTAAAATTATGGAAAGTGGCACCCCATGCAATCTCACAATTTCCTTAACATAAATCTTGGCCAACTGCTGTGAATTATAATCCACTCTGACCGAAATAAAGTGAGCTGATTTGGTCAGCCTGTCCACGATGACCCAAATAGAGTCATACTTTCCCAAGGTGTTAGGAAGACCAACCACAAAATCCATGGCTATCCTTTCCTACTTTCACTTGGGAATGGGCATTCTCTGGAGCAATCCTGCAGGCCTTTGGTGCTCATACTTAACCTGCTGACAATTCTGACACTTAAACACAAAATCAGCTATGTCCTTTTTCATCCTAGGACATCAATAATGTCGCCTTAAGTCTCGGTATATTTTGGTTATGCCCAGATGAATGGAATACCACAAACCATGAGCCTCTGCTAGCACATTCTGAATTAAGTCATCAACCCAAGGAACACAAATCCATCCTCTAAAACTCAGCACCCCACACGCGTCAAGTGTGGTATCTGGGGCCTCCCCAGACAATACCTTGTTCTGAAGTTTGTTCAACTGCGCATTCTAAAACTGTTTGGCCTTGATATCCTCTACAAACGTGGGTTTGACCTAAATAATTGTCAACACCCTACCCTGTTATGAGATGCCCAACTCTATGAACTTAGATTCTAGATCCCAGATCTCCCTAGCCAATAGTCGTTTAGACACCCCCAAGCAAGCCAAACTCCCCATGCTAACTACCTTCCGGCTCAATGCGTCTGCCACCACATTAGCCTTTTCCGGATGATACTGGATGGTCACATCATAATCCGTCAACAATTACATCCACCTTCTCTATCTCAAGTTCAAATCCTTCTGAGTAAATACATGTTACAGGCTGCGGTGGTCTGTGAATATTTCACACTTGACACCATAAAGGTAGTGTCTCCAAATCTTTAGCGCAAAGACTACCGTTGCCAACTCCAAGTCATGGGTTGGGTAATTCTTCTCATAGGGCTTCACCTGTCTTGAAGCATAAGTTATAACATTCCTGGCCTGCATCAACATAACACCTAAACTTGAATGTGAAGCATCACAAAGCACAGTAAAATCTTTACCTTCAACCAGTAATGATAGGATGGGAGCTGTAGTCAGAAGTGTCTTGAGCTTTTGGAAGCTCTCCTCACACTTGTCAGACCAAACAAAATGTACCTCCTTCTGAGTCAATCTTGTCAAGTGAGCAACAATGGACGTAAAATTCTTGACAAACCTACGGTAATAGCCTGTAAGCCCCACAAAACTTCTAATCTCAGTCACAGAGCTAGGCCGGACCCAACTCTTGATTGCCTCAATCTTTTGGGGATCCACTGTCGCCCCCTTTTCTGAAACCACATGCCCTAAGAAGGATATCGACGACAACCAAAACTCACACTTTGAAAACCTAGCATACAATTTTTGGTGCCTTAATATCCCCAGAACAATGCGAAGATGTTCGGCATGCTCCTCCTTACTCTTGGAGTAAATTAGAATGTCATCTATAAACACAATGACGAATGAATCCATATACGATTTGAAGACCTCATTCATCAAACTCATGAAAGCTACATGCGCATTGGTCAACCCAAACGACATTACCAGGAACTCATAGTGCCCATACTGAGTTCGGAATGCCGTCTTAGGTATATCCTTAGGCCTAATCTTTAGTTGATGGTACCCTGACCTCAAGTCAATTTTTAAAATACAGATGCATTTGCAACTGGTCAAATAGGTCATCTATTCGGGGTAAGGGATACTTATTTCAGATGGTTGTTCAGTTGCCTGTAGTCTATACACATCCTCATATTACCATCCTTCTTCTTCACAAACAATAAAGGAGCACTCCAAGGTGAAGCACTGGGATGAATAAATCCCTTATCTAAGAGTTCCTGGAGCTGAGTCATAAGTTCCCTCAACTCTGCTGGAGCCATACGATAAGGAGGAATAGAGATTGGGCGAGTGCCCGTCTCTAAATCTATACAAAAAACAATGTCTCTATCTGGAGGCATGCCAGATAAATCGGTCAGAAATACCTCCTGAAACTCGAAAACTACTAGAACTGACTCGATTGAAAGGGACTCCATACTAACATCCCAAAAATGTGCCAAGAAGGCTAAACATCCCTTCCCCGCTAGCTTTCTAGCCCGAACAAAGGATATAATCTTTGCCGGCTTGGGACTGTACACACCTTACTACTCTAGCCTATCCTTACCCAAAATTTCTAGAGTCACTGTCTTAGCATTACAATTCAATACAGCATGATATAGATACAACCAGGTCATACCCAAAATAACATCAAAATCCAGCATGTCCAGAATAACCAAATCTACTTAAGTCTGAAAACCCACAAAAATCACAGGACAAGTACGATATACATAGGTTACTACCACATACTCTCCAATCGGGATAGAAACATAAATAGGAGAATCCAGGACATCATAAACCAAATCCAGACCCAAAGTAAATTTCATAGAAACATACGAATAAGTAGAACGTGGGTCAAATAATAAAGAAGCCATCCGCTCACAGACTAGAATTGTACTTGTTATCATTGCATCTGATGCTTCAGCTTCAGATTTCCTCGGAAATGCATAGATTGGGCCCTATCATCCCTCCAAGCAACCTCTCTAGCTGCCCGCGCATCTATTTCCTCTGTTTCCCAACCTCCTTAAAAGTTACCTCACCCATTCTGTGGACATCTTCTGTCATTGCCACCCACACCTGCCAGAACCACAACGTATAATTTTTCTAATATATGAATTATATGAATAATTTTTCCTCTGCCATTTCCTCTCTGGCTGGCTTCGCGCAGTACCCAAAGAAACCAAATAATTTTTCTAATATATGAATATTAAAAAATTAGTCTTCAAATACAAACAGTTTGGTACTTTTCGATTGTCAAACTTCTACCATTTAAAGAAAATTGATCTCTTTATATGGGGTGAGTAACATTTTTAAAAATATTTTGTGTACTAAGTACTTTTATATGTATATATGCATTTATCTTTTTGTCTTTTCATTAGTCAATTATTAATACTTTAATAATTTTCTTGATTTAAATCTAAAAAAAATATATTACAAAAATAATATTCACCCCAAACTTTAAATTACAAACTTAATTTTGCACAATACATATTATTACGTACTTGTAGAAAGAGTATCTCATGCTATAATACCACACGTGGTTGAATGTATTCATTTACGTTAAAGTGCTAAGAAAGGGGAAGTACAGCTTAATTGTACTCATCTTTTTTTTAAAAAAAAATTGTCTTTTTCTCTTCCTCACATTTTTCATCTTCCCCTGCCTCATTACTTCCCTTACTTTTGCCTGAATTATTCTCTTCCCCTTTCCCTTCCTTTTACATTCTCTCTTCTTCTTCTTTTGCCTTTTTCCCTTTTTATTTTCTACCCTTTTATTTTCAAATAAAAAAATAAATGAATTGAAAATTATTATGTTTATTTTTTATTATAATTTATAATATTTTTTATATAATTTATAATTATATAAATTTCATTTTAATAATTTTATATACAAATTTATACTGAAAATTAGGTGATTTCATTCTTGTACTTTAAAATTATATCATACAAAGTGAAATTAAAGAAATATTATTTTTTGTGTTTCCCTTTCAAATTAAAAGCTAATTACCAAATGATAAATATAATTTTCATCAACCTCCATATGAAACCGTCCTCCAAACATGAAATTTAGACTAATAGAAAACTCAAATAGAAAACGTAGTTATTGATTCTCATCTAAGTGATTAATGTAATAAGTTATAACCAAAAGCTTTATTTTAAGAATAATAGATTTGACATGTATTTGACATATACAATATATATACCTTTAATTTGCACTGTCATCAAATCCTTAACAATCATCGGTCCTAATCCTAATGTTATATAAAGCCATGATCGACAATTACGAAGGTACATTTAAATCATCATTCAAAATTGTTATATCGAGTTGTTACTTTAGACTGAGTTCATGAAAAAAATGGTACAACTTAATAATTTTTAGATAATCAAAATATTATAATGAAACTCGATTTTCTATATTTAACTTAGATAACAAATAAAAGATAAAATATTACAAAAGATCATAGAATAAAAGAAACTCTCGTATAAATTGATACAATAACTAAAACATAATGCACCAACAAGTTAAAGGGAAAAAAATAGCCTACAATGCCAAAAACAGAAAAATGATGATCACGTGATCACTTATTTGTGGCGAAGAGAAGGGGTGCCAAAAAAAGTGAAAACAAAAGACACATTAAGGTAGATAGTATAAATATTTAAAAACAGTAAAATGTTGAAGTAAGTTTTGCTTACGCTTTCTCCTTTAGATTGGATGCTGTGATATGAAGTTTCTGCCTTCCTATAGCAATCTTGAAGAATTAAAAGAAATATAATAATACAAAATATATTAAAACGAAATTATGAACTCTTGCAAGCAAATGACTAAATTATACTTTCATTTGAAGTTGATCTTACAATGAGTATATTGAGTAGTGATAGTAACATGACTGCAATTGAAATGAAAGATCATTTTTTTCTAATATTTGGACATGTAACAATTGGTCATTAGTTATAGGGGTTTCGGAACCACCAGTGAGGATGTCTTTTTAAAGAATTTTAAGATAACTATTATTCATAAATCATAATAAAACTTTAAGACAATAAATGTCATAAAAAAGCTACTTTCACTTAAAATCAATGTGACCAATCATTTTCCTTTAAAAGTTACTTTTTTTTATTACAATAATAAATGAAAATTGGATATAAAAGGTAAAAAAAGGAGAAAAAAATAAATAGGTTTCTATTGAAAATGAATAGTCTTGGTAACTTATTTTCTTAAATGTCTTGTTGGTAAACTTATTTTCTTAAATGATTTCCTCATTTAGTTGAGTGATGTATGAAATTTTTAAATGTAGTATAATTGACATAATTAAGAGAGTTAAATAAGTTATTTTGGAGCTTTTTAAATATAGCACATAAATAAGAAGAAAATAGAAAAATGCCAAAAATAGATCATTGTGTTTCTCGATAGAGAGAGGTGCCACCTCACATTTTTTTTATTTCTAACTGTACAAAAATTCAAGAAGAGTTTTCTTTGAGTTTTTATTTATCATACTTCCTTCTTAACAGTTGAGGACAATCGATCACCACAAAACTCATTTTATCTTTAGCATCATCGACGGGCGAATTCATTGTTACAATACCTAATTCATCTAATTCAGTATATTCATGTGAAATATAAATTTATATGTAAAAAAATATTAAAATTACAATAAATAATAGATATGAACTCATAACTTTAAAAATATAACGGGTTAATGCTATGAACACTAACCATAAAACTATGGATCCTCCTCCATATCTCCATATTGTATAACTCCTTGCTCCCACAAAAAATATAAATAGCATTACTAAACATAGATTGACGTCATGTTACCTTGTCTATGCCTATCAAAATAATATTGCATTGTAAATGAATAAATCTAAAAATTTCTGCAAATAGTAGTTGCCTACTAATCTTTACATATTAGTGTTTGATCCATGTAAAAATGAATTTTAGTTTCTTAGAATATCATAATAAAAATGAAACATAGGAAGATATTTGTAATGACCGGTTCGTTGTTACGGGTAAACCATTCGTGCCAAGTTTTGGGTTAGAAAACTTTTGGGTTTGGGAGTTGAAAATTCTGGGCTAGGCTAGTCTCGACCAGTTTTGGAGCGAGGTAGGGTCTAGGGCAATTCGGGTAAGGATTGAGTTAGATGTATTGGTTCGAGCTAG
The DNA here is from genome assembly GCA_003996215.1 of Jaltomata sinuosa. Taxonomy (NCBI): domain Eukaryota; kingdom Viridiplantae; phylum Streptophyta; class Magnoliopsida; order Solanales; family Solanaceae; genus Jaltomata; species Jaltomata sinuosa. Next base: position 145,610 of record QJPP01000639.1, read on the forward strand.
TTTTTCTTGTAGCTAAGACATAGAGGAGTCCGGAGGACGTGAAGGGGTTGTTCCAGAACGTCAAAAAAATAAATGTGTATAAAAATGGACTGATTAATGATTTATCTTAATTTCCGCAAGTTACCTGTTGGACGGGTGGTGAGGGTTCGTCTATCTAGGTGGTTAGAGTAGGCGTCTGCACTGCTTGGTAGGTTGGGTCGTGACAAATGGTATCAGAGCCTAAGTTACCGGTCTCCCAGTACAAGAGCAATGTGTCGAATAGAGTCCTACGGATTGGTGTATTAACGTCCACATTAAATCTTTGGGAAGCTATGAAGCACTCTAGGAAACATCTCCCTTCTTTCATTCTTTCGTGCGGTTGTTTACTTGCTTGTATGGGTTGAGTCCAATTGGTATCTCTCGATTCCAATTGGTAACTCAATGAAGTGAAGGAGGTATTTGTACTCCGGTTGCGATAGACAAGCAAGAGAAATTGGAACCAGGAAGGTTCCAATTGGTATCTGGCCTGAGAGGCTGCGGTAAGACATGGATGATCGGCTAATGGCAATCCATGGGACGAATAGAAGGTGAATGTATGTGACTTGATTCTTGCTGTGACTTGAACTGAAATGTTGTGTATTGCTGAGTTGTATAACCTACTTGAAATTTTGTGTATTTGGTTACCTTGATGTGAATTATTATCTATCGTGCATGTAGAGTCTGCAGAGGGTTAGTAAGTGGAAAACTTTGTGTACCTAAGGTTGTGGTAAGCTGTTAAATGTTTTGATTTAAAAGAGTAGTACTACATGTTGAAAAGGGCTTATCATTGGTTAAGATGATAAGTGATTGGGAACTGTGACTGTAAGGAAGCTTCGATTTCAGGACAGTCGGGACTTGATTGGGAACCGTGGTAACAAAAGAGTCATTAGTGTAATAGCGGGAAGGTATTGTAGAAAAACAATTGTTGTTGTGATTTCTTGTAATTGATAGTGTGTTATGCCTGATTGTGATATGTTTGATGCCAGGAATGGTCTTGAGGGTGATTTAAGACCATGAAGGAATTTACAGGTTTGGACAGTGGTAACCGGGAAGGGGGATGAGTTCATGTAGCTGAAAATCAAATTTCTGTACTGGTCACCGTCGAGACCACCATAACGGACGGCACCACTACGGTGCTCCCGCTATAACAATTTTTTCTCCACTACAGCAAATCCGCTATAACAGAGTGGCATCCGCTATAGCGGAGATACGTGAGGCAGAAAGCCTGCTCTATTTTTTCCTAATTTCATTCCTTCTCCGGGGGCAATATAAAAGCAAGTATTAAGTTGCAAATTGCTAGGTAAGACAAGGAACCAACGATTTAGCTAATATAATATACGTATAAGGGGAATTTGTCAGAAATTTAGCATCCATGCCCGATAAAAAGGAAAGGATAGATATGGTAGCCCGGGATATTGATAAAATTATGATGGACCATTGGTGGGAATAGTCATTCATGTAGAATTTGACAAATGACCCGTAATTGGCTGAGTAGTGTGGGACAATGCTCATAGGCTTATATTGTGAGGGCAATTATTGACTTGTTTTATTATTGATGACTCTTAGTGGTAGGGTCGGTTGGGGGAATGGGGTTATTAAATGAATCCCTTAACATGGTTATTCCTTTTATCGGTCATGATAATACCGGTATTACCGTTCTTTGAGTGGTGAGGATGTGCTCACCATAGCATTGGTTAGGGTGTAATTGCCCGAATAGAATTTTTCCTAAGGTGAGAGTTGACAAATCTCAGGCTAGGATGTGTTCCAATGGAATTTTTGTTGTTGTGTGGTTTAGAGGCACGTGGTGTCTCGGGGTATAGTGTTGATAGAAGTAAGGTGATAGGATGATAAGTGAGGGGCATTGTACCTCGTAGGAAGCTTCCGGAATAGAGTTCGGGTTAGTAGAACTCCGGGTATAGCAGAAAAGGGGTTGCCATGGTGGGATCTGGTTCCCTTGTCATAGAAATTATTTTGGGTCATTCGTTGAGTTTCTTTCGCTCTGGAGTTTCGATGAGGCTCCGGATTTCTTGGGCACTCGAGGAGGGATGATCTAGTTTCCTTGTGCAGCTCGAAGGAAGGAATTCCTTGATAGAGCGGAAGTGATTTAAATTTTTGGATGATTTGGGTATACCAAGGGATTGGGAGGTTTTCGGTGGTTTGCGTAAGGTTATATTTACGCTGTCATGGTAGAGCATTAAGTTTGAGGGATGGGCTTGTTCTTTCCCTCCACCGTAGAGATCGTTCGGGGATGAATGATGGGTAAATTGGTATCTATTGTAACGATCGGGTTCATCATTACGGGTAAACCATTCGTGCCAAGTTTCGAGTTAGAAAACTTTCGAGTTTGGGAGTTGAAAATTCTGGGCTAGGCTAGTCTCGACCAGTTTTGGAGCGAGGTAGAGTCTAGGGAAATTCGGATACGGATTGGGTTAGATGTCTTGGTTCGAGCTAGTTTTCCTTGTAGCTAAGACATAGAGGAGTCCGGGGGACTTGTCGGAATCAAATTCGGATTAGTAGAGCTCCCGAAATCGAGGTTGACGTAAAGGGATTGTTCCAGAACGTCGGAAAAATAAGTGTGTATAAAAATGGACTGATTAATGGTTTACCTTAATTTCTGCAAGTTACCTGTTGGACGGGTGGTGAGAGTTCGTCTATCTAGGTGGTTAGAGTAGGCGCCCGCATGGCTCGATAGGTTGGGTCGTGACAATATTAAAATTGAAAATAAAGAAAATAACAAAATACATACCTTCAATTATCTCTTCGTGACTTTTAAGATGAGTATTCTCAAACTTGAAAACAAAAGAATTATATGTGATTATCTACAGAGTCATAGAAATACAACTTTAATCCTCATAAAAAGAATAGATCAACAAAATTTCAACATAATACTACATATACAAGAAAATAAGAGATATAATTAGCAAAATATTTCCACACAACTGAATGAATCCTAATACCTTGGAAAATCACCAAAATGTATAATTTATAATTGATTTAAATGTGATCATCATGTCCATTCATTATTCCACACAATTGAATGAATCCTAATACCTTGGAAAATCACCAAAATGTATAATTTATAATTGATTTAAATGTGCTCATCATGTCCATTCATTATCATTATTGTATTTAATATTTTGTATTTAATGCTTGAAAGAGTATGTAACCGTCTGAATACAAAATCGTGGATCACTTAAAAGACTAAGCTAATTAACATAGCACATTTAAAATAATTAAGTAAACTTAATGAGTATGGTTGGGATTTAATGTATAAGGCTTTTAAAATTTAATTAGTAAGTAAATTAGGAAGAAAAAATTGCCAAAAGATGGAGAAAAAAGATAAATAGGAATGGAGATTATATAGAGCGTCACATCACCATTCCTAAAATCCTCGTTTATATATATATATATATATATATTTAAACTTTCATCCATTAATTTTTTTCCTTTTCTAATGCTAACCTCAACCATTTAAGCAATATTAATTCATGATGTTTTACTGAATTTTTTAGTTTAAATTTTGAAGTTTGGCGCTATTGTTTTTTAATAAATTCGAACAGGTTATTTGTAATGCTTACACACTTGCTGGAGAGCCAATTCCTATCAACAAATGCCATAAAGCTACTCAGACTTTTAGTGACCCAAAAATTGTATCTCAAGTTTTATGATAACTTTAAATAAGTCTACCTAAAAACTATTGGATACCTATGAAAGGAATAAAAGGCAAAATGATCTAATGAACCCTTGTACTTGTCCGAGTTTGTATTGTGGACACCTCTACTTAGTCTTTTGTCATCTGAACCTTTTAACCCATCAGAACATAAGGTTTAAACCCTTTTTTTGACATGACATCCTATGTGGCATAAATCACCCAGGAGCGTGTGATACAAATAATAAAGGAGCGTGAGACCTTGTATAAAGGGCCCCAACAATCAAATTAGGGCTTATATTAGCCATCTTCTTTTCCATTTGCTTCCAACACCATTGTCGGACAAATTTGAGCTTTTTTATGCCTTGTTCTCGATCTTCTCTCTTTCCAAATTTATTCTTTATTAATTTTTTTTGCTATCATTATACTCCTCTCTTTTTTGTGTATGTTTAGTTCAATTTTAACCTCATTTTTTGTCATTCACCGTGACAGTTAGTGTTTATTATTGTGGACTTTATGCTGAACTTAAAATGTCAAGAACACCAACTAATCCTTGAAGAATGTTTTGAGGCTATCAAAAATATGCAATTGATAATGATTGTGAATTTTTTCGATCAGGTGATGCAAATAAATTATATTACATGAACAAGCCATCAACAAATTTAGAGCAAGGAAGACAAGAAAGACATATAAGTCAAGGAAGGCATGTAAGGCATTCAAGTACTAGTATTGATATCACTGTTATTATCATTATTGTGATTTGTTTCTAGCTGTTGTATTTAAGATGTCTTGATTTGTAGTTGCAATGTACAATGGTAATGAAATTTAATGACAAATATCATTTTACCAAAACACAAATCTTTAAATAAGCTCTTATAATTATTGAGAAATGCACCACAAATTCATAAACACGAAAACTAATTGTCTTAACAATAGTTGGAAATGAATGTTTTCGGGAAAAAATGACTTTTTATTGAAAATCATTTTAAAAATCTAAGTTAAATTTTCCAAAATATTTTCAAATAAAAGCAAGAGTCGCCACTTAGTTTTATAAAAGTAAAAACCAAGAAAAACTTATAAAAATCTTTTAAAGTCAAAACAGATATAACTTTAAAAAACTAAGAGATTTTGGGTAAGAGGCTCCTATTAATATCCCGAGAAAGTTTTAAAGGCACTCGGGATATCCGCTAACTCGCGGTTATCCGAACTTGTTTAAAACTAACTTATTTTGACTAACTTTGAAAAGATCTTGTATTTTGATTTAGAACATCTTGTTTTTAATTTGATTTAGGAAAACATAGCAAAGATACAACTTGATGATATTTAGAAAGAAAGGAAAACACATAAGGAATTTGTTTAAGAGAAAACATGCTTGTTAACAATTTAGAGATGCTTAACTATTTTTTAACATGATAAAATCAATAAGTGATTAAAAGAGATTTAAACAAGAAACATTCATATCTTTTGAGGATAATTCAATCGAGTTTAGAATTAGAGTTAATTATACAAATAATTCTAACTAATACAAAGTAAATAAAGGAGAAAGAAGTGATTAAGTTGTTGGCTTAATTAGCAATTGGATTTTAGCCCAAGACCTGTCCTAGATCTAGTTTGTGGGCCTAAGCCTTCTTAGGCCCACCGCCATTTCATTTGCAGGAAATTACATGGAGTGTCCTCAAAAGTGAGTGGTATTCAATTTATGCCCCTCATAAGAAAAGTCTTTAAAAAATACCCTTCCTTCCTTTTTATGTATAAAACATATACATTTTTGCCCCTCTACACCATAACTCTCCATGTTCATTTGTTTCTCAACTCTTAATTTTTATTTTTATTTTTTCTTTTATCTTTTTAATTTTTTATCTTTTTTCTTTTTTTTTCTTTTCTCAATTTTTTTTAATTCTCGTTTTCTTTTTTCTCAACCTTTATTTTCTTTTTTTCTCTTAACTTTTTTTTTGTTCTTTTTTTTCTCAACCTTTATTTTTTTATTCTTTTTTTTCTCAACTTTTTTTTTCTCTTTTTTCTCGCTTTTTTTTTAATCTTTATTTTTTTCTTTTCTCTTTTATTCTTCTTTTTTTTCTTAACCTCTATTATTTTTTGCTAATGAACAAAAAAAGTTGGATAATCCGCAAAGAAGATCTTCTTTCTTTGAAATCGAAGTAAACTTAAGAGCGTGCTTTGTTGTTTGGAAGTCCTTTGGAACAAGTCTTGCCCCTAAGACAAATGTTATAGAACATCTCATAAATCAAGACACAATGAGGTAGTGTCAAGCCTTGCTCGTGGAGCATAACTTGTTGTTTGAAAAATTTTTGAGCTAAGTCTTACCTCTAAGGCAAGAGTTATAGAGCATCTCATAAATTAAGACACAATGAAGTAGTGTTAACTCTTGCCCATGGGGCATAACTTATTTTTGGGAGGCCCTTGGGCTAAGTCTTGCCTCTAAGGCAAACGTTATAGAGCATCTCATGATCAAGACATAATGTGCTAGTGTCAACTCTTGCCAATGAGGCGTAACTTGTTGTTTGAAAGTCTTTGAGCTAAGTTTTGCTTCTAAGGCAAGAGTTATAGAGCATCGCATAAATCAAGACATAATGTGGTAGTGTCAACTCTTGCCCCTGGGGCGTAATTTGTTATTTGGAAGTCCTTGGGCTAAGTCTTGCCTCTTAGGCAAGCGTTATAGAGCATCCCATAAATCAAGCACAATATGATAGTGTCAACTCTTGCCCATGGGGCGTAACTTGTTGTTTGAAAGTCCTTGGGCTAGAGTTATAGAATGTCTCATAAATCAAGACACAATGAGGTAGTGTCAAGTCTTGCTCGTGGGGCATAACTTGTTGTTTGAAAATCCTTGAGCTAAGTCTTGCCTCTAAGGCAAGAGTTATAGAGTATCTCATAAATTTAGACATAATGAAGTAGTGTGAACTCTTGTCCATGGAGCGTAACTTGTATTTTTTTAAGAGGTCCTTGGGCTAAGTCTTGCCTCTGAGGCAAGTGTTATAAAATATTTCATAAATCAAGACACAATATACTAGTGTCAAGTCTTGCTCATGGGCGTAATTTGTTGTTTGGAAGGTTTTGGGCTAAGTCTTGCCTCTAAAGCAAGAATTATAGAACATCTCATAAAAAAAATAAAGGTCAAAAAAATTGATCAAAAAAAAGAGAAAAGAAAAATTAAAAACCAAAGAAAAAATAAAAAAATAGAAGTTGAGAGAAAAAAATAAATATTGAGAAAAAAAGAAAAAAACGAAGAAAAAAAAGACAACAAAAAATAAAGGTTGAGAAAAATAAAAAATATAAAAAAATAAAAAATAAAAGGAGAAAAAAGTAGAATTGAGAGGAGAAAAGAAAAAAAATAAAGATTGAGAAAAAAGAAAAAACGTAGAAGAAAGAATAAAACAAAAAATAAAAGAAAAATAAAGGTTGAGAAAAAAAGAAAAAAAATAGAAATAAAAAAATAGAAAAAAGAAAAAATAGAAATAAAAAAAAGAAAAAAGAAAAAATAGAAATAAAAAAAAAGAAAAGAAAAAAGAGAAAAAGAGAAAAAGAAATATATATAAAAGTTGAGAGACAAATGAGCATTGAGAGTTATTTAAAAATATTTGAGGTGTACAGGGGCAAAAAGGTAGTTGCTCTATACATAAAAAACAAGGAAGACTATTTTTGTAAGACCATTTTTATGGAGGGCAAAAATGCAAAGCCACTCCCTTTAAAGTGCATTTGTGTAGTTGTCCCCAAATGGACTTTTAGTCCAATTTTTGTCTTCTACTCATTCGGGCTGACTGTTGCTGATCCATTTTTCTCAAATTCAGTCCATTTTTTTGGACTGGATTTTGCTGCTGATACACGTATGGGCTTGACCCATTTCTTCACTTTTCCCTTCAACTTGTGACCTGCTCCACTTCACGAACTCAGTCCCTTTAGGACTCGGATGGGCTGTCTTGAAGAAAGCTCATTGAGTTTTAAACCCGACATGAATATGCGATGGAAGATGAGCCCTTTTGGACTCGGGCGATTCATGCAGATAAAGAAAATAATAAGGATCAATGAATTGATATGATTGTCATATAACAAAGATAGGCAAACAAACTTCAAATAATCACTGATTTTATTTGCTACTTCATGAAGGAGATAGGCGCATATAACATGACACTTATATAAGCGGAGACTTGAAAATCTGTTTTATCTCCTTAATAAAGAATCATTCTCAAGTTTTATAACGAAAGAGAGGCAATCAGTGAAAAGAAGCAAGCTGATTTGTTCATTTAATGACAAAACATAATAGCCTCTCAGGTTATATGGACTCTATTCTCAATTCCAAATAGACTCATGTTATCAGTAAATTCTATAGTGAACGGGACTATTTTTTTGGAACAGATTTAACTCTTTGAGAAGGCGACTCATAGGAACATAACCACCCAATTTTAACAATGCGTAGCAGCTACGGATACACAAACACTTCAATTTTTACTTGCGTGATCAAGCTTCAAAGTTCTATCGTGTCTAAATCTTTCTACAAGGCAAACAAATGCAACTAACTTGACACAAATTAAGTTAGACATCTATTCCCACTGGATCAAACTAATCTCTAGGACACATGATTCAAACAATAGACATAACATGCTAACATGTGACCTTCAACGAGTTCAAATCAATCTTGAATGCAAGCATATTCAGACCCATTTAACAGTTATGCCCATGATTCTCTCTTAGATAAGCCCTTCTAAGAACTTGAAACAGAATGCATTTAATCTATCCTGCTAACAACTTCTGGCAGCCATAAGAACATGTACTTTTTTTATGCACAAACATGAGATCTTAGAAGATGAGGATCAACTGTGTCTTAGAAAGATATAAATACACACATTCAGAGAATTTTCGAACCCTGACATACTTTCATGGAGATGATTATCAACCCAAGCCAAACTAATACTTCAGAAGTTTTATTTGACATTGAAAATCAAAAAGAACTATCAGGGAGAGCTTTTGCACCGAAGATAAGCAATACTCATATGAACATCTAGACGACCGTAAGCAACATAATACTGATAATTTAATAACTTTACAGCAGTTGGCAAACATACTCTAACATTCCCTCCTTAAATTCTACCATAAAAATAAGATATTATCAAACAAGACTAGCCCAAAACCAACCTAGATTTTAACAAATTCAAGTAAGGAAGAAATCAACCAAACTTGTTTTCATACTGTCAAGAACGAAAGAAAATCACAACAAAACATATGAACATTCTTGACGAAAACAACTCACATAACTACGCTACTCTTAAAACAACACAGAAACAAATAAAGAAGAGATGAGTTTACCTTTTTCGGAGCAGCGACTGGGACTGCGAACCTTGATGGGAACTTGACCACACCACCAAAACTTAGACAAGTCTTTACAGATTCAATGAAGGATTTTTATGTATTAAACCTCTGCAATCTCTGGTTTCTATGAACTAGAGAACGACTCTCCAAAAAGTTCAAAATAATTTCCAAAGACCTGCCCCCTATTCCTCCATCTTAGAGGGGTTTATATAGGGGAATTTTGAGGGTGGAAAGAGTGGGAAAAATGAGGGTCTTTCTGGAATTTTCCCTGAGGGATTTCAAATCTCTTGAGTGGATAAGTTTTCATAGCAACGAAAATTCTGCAAGAACGCGGAGAAATCAACACCTAGCCACTTCCAGAAGCTTCTCAATGATGCCAGCACGATTTTGATGGGAAAATGGATGGAGTTTAAGAGCCGTTGAAGCTGTTACTTGTCGCCTTACAGTTGTGAGCATTAGGGTTATTTGTTGTCGTCTGTGAGAGACGACAAAGAGGGAGAGGCAAGGACGTATTGGGTTGAGCTGACATATTGTACGAGGCACATTTTTCGTACAACGCTCTCTTTTCTGGAAAACAAGGAAAGTGAGACGCGTGAGAGAGGGAGATGTTGGCAGCGGCTAGGGTTTCTGGTGTTGGTTGAGAGAAAAGAAGAAAAAGAAGCTAACGGGTCGTTTGGTTTGGTGTGTCTGAGTGAAGAAAGAGTAAGGGTGTGGAGGTATAAGGGTAAATATTGGGCTGGGCTGGCGGGTCAAGCCAGTAGAAGGTGGGCTAGGCGGATTTGAAAGTTGTTGGGCCAGAAATTGGCTGATAACAAAGAGATGAAGGGGAGGGTAATTTGAATTTAAAAGCTGGCCACTTTGCTTTGCAAATATGGACAGATTTGATTTAAAGGATAGCCAAATTGGAAAAACTTAGTGCTATAATTGAAATGATTTCAAGAATTTAGGCTAAAATAGGAATATAGACGAACCAATTACAATTAACCGCTTGAGCTTTTCTTTAAATTTAAACAAATTAAAATAATTATTGTATTTAACACCTAATTACCTCATTTAACAATTCATGAAATTAATTTACTCAATTATTCTCTCATTTTGAAATAATTGGAGGAAAATTAAGCGTTGAATCTCTTAAAAGGATTTTCTTATGAAATAAAACTTTAAGGTAATTCTTTAAGCAAAATTATATAAATTTCACATAATGAAATATGAAAAAATATAAATTATAACTCAAAACTATTATAAAGCTGATTTGAAAAATATTTTATCCTTTTTTTACAAAATAATTTTTCAAGAATTGTAAAAAATTCAAAAAAGCTCAAGATTAATTTGTAATGTGGAGGGTAAAAATTGGGTGTCAACAATGAAGTCACGAAACCAGTTGGGATCAAGTCAATAAAATAACTAGCAATTAAGCTAGACAAAGAGAAATCTACTTTGTGCCTTGAGCGCTTGGTGTGGACTAAGTGTTATTGACATGAGTGTTGTCACGACCCAACTATCGAGTCGTGCGGGCACCTATTCTAAGCACCTAGATAGGCGAACCCTTACCACCCGATCCAACAGGTAATTGCGAAAAAATAAATATAACAATAAATAAATCTCAATTTTAATACATGAAAATCTTTACAAGTTAATGCGAAAAACCTCTTTTAAATACAACGCCCTCCCTAGAACCTAGTCTAAGCCGATACAAGAGCTACTACAAGAGTAAAACAAGAAAATGTAAAAGGACACAACTCCCACCGTAGAAACAAGAAGTAGGAGCTGCTGGAGATCGCCATCATCATGTACCTATGAAACATCACCGACCCTGCAACCAGACTATACCCAAAAAGGTATAGCAAGAGTAAAATCAATACAAACACACATACTGGTAGACATCATCGACCGATCTGAATCCACTCATACCATTACATAAGAAATTAAGGGAAAATATACAATTAACTATAATCCTTTGACCCTTCAACGTCCATGCCTACCAACCTTAACCTTACAGCAGCCCAACCACCTATCTATACATCGTGTCTCAAACCTAATATCCATTCCGCTGCCAACTCCCCATTTTGTAACCCCACACCCAGCACTACGACTTCTCAAGTCACACTTATTACCTATACTTTCCAAGTCATACTGATTATCTAGACTTCCTAAGTCACCTTAACGCTTAGACTTCCAAAGTTAGACCTTGACACTAGGACTTCCCGCTGGTTCAGGCTCTCACAGAATACTAGCCTTGTCATACTAACCCAGTCAAACCTGACTCCCTAGGAACCTTAGGCCCTCCAAGTTCACCCGTCTTGAACCCATCAAGTATTATGCCTCACAACCCCTAGTCTTGGGACCAACTAGCCCAGGCATTACCGCTAACCGTCTGTCACTCTTGCCGAAATAGGAAATGCAAGGGTACGACCTTAATCCAATATTACCAGACAATATGAAATAACCAATACCATACGACTATCAATAACACCCCCGGTTAACAACCAGACTTAACCACTATATAAGTCATGCCCGACTATGCGAGTGACCAGGCCACCTATAAATTGCAAGTTACCCGGACCTCCCAAGGATTCCTAGGACATCATTTATGCCATTTAACATGTGACCCCGGTTTATAGAAGAAGCCACCTTATCACTTAAGCACACTCATCCGGCCCTCAAGGACCAATTTATATGTTAAGTAATAGTAAATCTCGTCCCTCTCAGGAACCCAACATGCAAAGAGCAATAAGTAAACCCGTACTGAGTAAAGTAGTATGACATGTAACAACAGCCAGTGATATAACTCCAGACTCTCAGTCTACCTTCTGACTTATCAACCACAAGGAACAGGTTCAACAATCATTTAATAATAAATATTTACCCTTTTACATTTCCGGACCAACTACTGGTCCCTAGACCAAAACCTAGTGTTAATATACAATACTTGGTCACTCTGGGACTAATCCCCACAATTAAGTGTAATAACTCAGCCTCTGAAGACTATCATACAACAATCACATATCAAGAATATAATCAAATACCAAATAAACACTCCACTCGGTCCACTCGTGGGACCATCGTCAGAATACAATCAATGCATATGCAATAAATCCGTACCAGGCATGGTACCCGAGCCAACCAGTGTTATTCAGTACCAGGCATGGTACCCAAGCCGTTAGTATTCTAGTATCAGGCATGGTACCCGAGCCAACCGTTAGTATTTCATACTAGGCATGGTACCCGAGCCAACGATTAGAATTTTCGTACCTAGCATGGTATCCGAGCCAACCGAATATCACACCAAGTCCAATCAATCACAATCAATGAACAAAACATACTTGTAAACCAATAAGCAACAAACATGTTCATTTCACAAGACTGGTAATCGGACAATTAAACATTCATAATTCATTCCCTAAGCATGCAACTCATACAATACTAAGAAATGATACATGAACATATAATGCATATTGAAAAATCAATAACCATCACCTACCCAATCCCGGTTACATAATCTCAATCTTGGATCTCGTTCGTAGACTGAATTCCCATTCGCCCCTTTTTAACACATAGCTAGTAGATACATTTATTTCCGAACCTTCTGCTAAGGCAGATACAATATAGGGAAGACCTCTCCTACCCTGGTACTTCCACTATTCTTGTTATTTTACTTCTTTTATATACAATTATTTTGGAAACTCCCTTTAATTAAATCCCTTAACTACCATAGTATTTCTGGTTCTCCGAACCTTCCCGACACTCTAGTTCCTGAAATCTATCATCATACAACCCATAATAACCATAAACAATCCAACATTTTATAAACCATATCTCAACCCAATCATTATCTAATTCAATTCAGCCAAACAAAATACTTCTCCAGACTAGGAGAAATGCTCGTTTTGAAGTTGACCCTAGTTTGAACTTAGCCCGAAACTAAATCGATAAGGAAGCTTTCAACTTAACTTTATTCTAGGAGTATTGTATGACCTTAGTACATATCAAATGTACTCTCATACTAAAGAATTAATCCTAACTCTTATTATGAATGAGAGGCACCTGCCTTGATCGCAGATATTTTCAGTAACGATGAAACAGGTCATTACAACAGATACCAGTTTACTCATCGTTCATCTCCGAATGATCTCTAAGGCAGAAGGAAAAGAATAAACCAGCCCCTTAAGCCTTAACGCTCTATCATGACAACGTAAAAACAGCCTTATGCGAACCACCAAAACTCTCAAATTCCCCGGGTGTACCCAAACTCAATTGAAATTTAATTTGATTCTACTCTGTCAAGGAATTTCTTCCTTCGAGCTGTACGAGACCAGTTAGATTACTCCTCCTCAAGTGCCCAAGAAATATGGGGCCTCGTTGAAATAACAGATCAAAAGAATTTCAAATATAACGGACCAAAACTTAATTCCTATGCTACGAGGAACCAAAACTCGCTATGGCAACCCAGTCTGCTATAGTAGTCTGCAGTCCGCTATGGCGGTGTTGACTATCATTGACTTCCACTATAGTGGTAATTTCTCTGCTATAGCAGAGGCCGCGATAGCGCTATGTCAACTGCTATCACGGTTGACACGGGAAAGAAACTCGTAAAATTCCCCAAAAGTACCCATTTTACAACATACCTTAATTCTCGATGTTCTAGAACAAACCCTTTACATCAACCTTGATATCGGAAGTTCTACTTACCCGAATTCATTTTCGAAAAGTTCCCAAGACTCCTTTATGTCTTAGCTAACAAGAAAACTAGCTCACCACAAGACACATTACCCAATCCTCACCTGAATTGCCCTAGACCATACCTTGCTCAGAAATCATCCGACACTAGCCTAGCCTTAAAATTCTAACTCCTAACCTGAGAAAAAACTTAACTTGGGTAATTACACCCTAAACAATGATATATCGAACATAATATTACCAAACACTACACCATGTTTTCTCTTTGGGACATCTACCTTATGAACCTGTTCACCCTTCCATGATCAACACATAAGAATAGACCATCTAGAGTATAACCACTAACCAATACACCACTATGGGTTTCATTAACGCATAGATTTTCCACCATCACTTATATTAGTGTATTTTTAACCCTTATCAATCAATCATTTATAACTAACCAACTTTTTAGTTATCACCCGAGGTCAAGCTATGCTTATTTATCCTCGTAACTATCTTATAACTAGTCAAATTACCGACTCAACATGTCTCAATCACTGAAGGAAAATAACAACCAAGTAATACCATATCTACCCATTTCCTTTTATCGCACATGGATATTAATCCTTATAATTCATGCACTAGCTCACAGCTCAACTAACGATTTGAAACAACCCAAGAATGAAAAAAGAAAACAAAACCGGGGAAAATAGGACAGGGATTCTGCCCTTCCCCTCCCGCTATAGCGGCTTGCACACCGCTATGGCGACCCCAACAACAGTAGCCCAAAAAAATGGAATTTTTTAGCAAGGGTTACCCATTCCTTTTCCCGGTTATCAATGTTAACCCCATAAATTTCACCACAGTCTTAAACATAACCCCGAGACCATCCCCCGCAATGTATAGTTCAAAACATAACATCATGATATAACAAAATCAATTTCAAAATACATGAGAAAACTGCTCACAACAACACCTTCCCGCTATCATGCAAGAATAACCCCCTTGTTCCCATGGTTCCCAACCAAGCCCAACTATCCTGAAACTGGAGCTTCCCTATAGTCATAAGTCTTGTCCCCTTACCATCTTAACCAATGATAAGTCCCATTTTGAAATGTAACATGAAATTTCCAATCAACACACATGGAAATTCACGAACCAAAGTACATAAAATCAAGTTATGACTCTTCCTGGACCAACATATCCACAATAAGGCAAGCAGTTACACACCAACAATTATAGTCATACAAGTATTGCTACACACATAATGTCAAGCTTCAAGTTTCAATCATAATTCAAGTCACATACACTACTCTTTATTCGGCCCATGGATGACTATTAGTCGGTCATCCATGTTTTACTGCAGCCTCTCAGGCTAGATACCAATTGAAACCTTTCCGGTTCCAACCTCTCTTGCTTGTCCCATTGCAATCAGAGTCCAAGGACATTCTTCACTTTGTCGAGATACCAATTAGAATCAGGAGATACCAATTGGACTCAATCCATACAAGCAAGTAAACGAACCGCACGAAGATAATGAAAGAAGAGAGATGTTTCCTAGAATGCTTCGTAGTTCCCCAAATATTAGATGTGGATGTCAACACACCAATCCGCAGGACCCTATTCAATATTTTGCTCTAGTACTGGAAGATCGGTAACCTAGGCTCTGATAATATTTGTCACAACCCAACTACCGGGCCATGCGGGTACCTATTCTAAGCACCTAGATAGGCGAATGCTTACCACCCAATCCAACAGGTAATTACGGAAAAATAAATATAATAATAATTAAATCTCATTTTTAATACATGGAAACCTTTATAAGTTAATGTGGAAAACCACTTTTAAATACAACACCCTCCCTAAAACCTAGTCTAAGCTGGTACAAGAGCTACTACGAGAGTAATATAAGAAAATGTAAAAGGACACAAATCCCACCGTAGAAGCAAGAAGTCAGAGTTGCTGGAGATCACCATCATCGTGTACCTATGAAACATCACCGACCCTGTAACCAAACTAAACCAAAAAAGGAATAGCAAGAGTAGAATCAGTATAAACACACATACTGTTAGTTATCATCGATCGATCCGAATCCACTCATACCATCATTTAAGAAATCAAGGGAAAATGTACAATTAACTATAATCCTTTGACCCTTCAACGTCCATACCTACCAACCTTAACCTTACATCAGCCCAACCACCTATCTATACATCGTGTCTCAAACCTTCCTGTCCATTCTGCTGCAAACTCCCCATTTTCTAACCCCACACCTGGCACTACGACTTCTCAAGTCATACTTATTACCTAAACTTCCTATGTCATACTGATTATTTAGACTTTCCAAGTCACCTTAACCCTTAGACTTCCCAATTCACACCTGACACTAGGACTTCCCGCCAGTTCAGGCGCTCACAGAATACAAGCCTTGTCATACTAACCAAGTCAAACCTGACTCCCTAGGAACCTTAGGCCCTCCAAGTTCACCCGACTTGAACCCATCAAGCATTACGCCTCACAACCCCTAATCTTGGGACCAACTAGCCCAGGCATTACCGCTAACCGGTCTATTACTCTTGCCAAAATAGGAAATGCAAGGGTACAACCTTAATCTAATATTACCAGAAAATATTAAACAACTAAGACCATGCGACTATCAATAAGACCCTCGATCAACAATCGGACCCAACCACTATATAAGTCATACCCGACTATGCGAGTGACCAGATCACCTATAAATGTATCACATCTTGCAAGTTACCCAGACCTCCTAAGGATCCTTAGGACATCATCTATGCCATTTAATATGTGACCCTAGTTTACAGAAGAAGCCACCTTATCACTTAAGCGCACTCACCCGGCCCTCAAGGACCAATGTATATGTCAAGTAATAGTAAATCTCAGCCCTCTCAGGAACCTAACATGCAAAGAGCAATAAGTAAACCTGTACTGAGTAAAGCAGTATGACATGTAACAACAACCAGTGATATAACTCCAAACTCTCAGTCTACCTTCTGACTTATCAACTACAGGAAATAGGTTCAACAATCATTTAACAACAAACATTTACCCTTTTACATTTCTGGACCAACTACGGGTCCCTAGACTAACACCTAGTGTTTATAAATACCCGATCCACTTCGGTACCAATCCCCACAATTAAGTGTAATAACCCGGCCTATCAAGACCATCATACAACAATCACATGTCAAGAATATAATCAAATACCAAATAAACGCTCCACCCGATCCACTCATACAACCATCATCAGAATATAATCAATGCATATGCAATAAATCCATACCAGGTGTGGTAACCGAGCCAACCGATGTTATTCTCGTACCAGGCATGGTACCTGATCCAACTGTTAGTATTTTCATACCAGGCATAGTACCTGAGCCAACCGTTAGTATTTTTATACCAGGCGTGGTACCCTAGCCAATTGTTAGTATTTCTATACCAGACGTTATACCCGAACCAAACAAATGTCACACCAAGTCCAATCAATCATAACCAATGAAGAAAATATTCTTGTAAACCAACAAGCAACAAACAAGTTCATTTCACAAGACTGGTAATTAGACAATTAGACATTCACAATTCATTCCCTAAGCATGCAACTCATACAATACTAAGCAATGATACATGAACACATAATGAATATTGGGAAATCAATAACCATCAC
This sequence comes from Jaltomata sinuosa, assembly GCA_003996215.1. Taxonomy (NCBI): domain Eukaryota; kingdom Viridiplantae; phylum Streptophyta; class Magnoliopsida; order Solanales; family Solanaceae; genus Jaltomata; species Jaltomata sinuosa. Next base: position 162,943 of record QJPP01000639.1, read on the forward strand.
CTACCCAATCCTGGTTAAATAAACTCAACCTTGGATCTCGTCCGCAGACTGAATTCCTATTCGGCCCTTTTTAACACATGGCTAATAGATACATTTATTTCCAAGCCTTCTGCTAAGGCAGATACAATATAGGGAATACCTTTCCCACCCTGGTACTTCCACCATTCCTGTTATTTACTTCTTTTATATACAATCATTTTGGAAAATCCCTTTCATTAACTCCCTTTACTACCATAGTATTTCTGGTTCCCCGAATCTTTCCGACACTGTAGCTACTGAATTCTATCATCATACAACCCATAATAACTATAAACAGCCCAGTATTTTATAAACCATATCTCAACCCAATCATTATCTAATTCAATTCATCCAAACATAATACTCCTCCAGACTCTGTGCCCGAAGGCCTATACATGGTTTCTCCTTTCTGTCTATACAATAACATGAAATGAAAGAAGGTCAATATCTATTTAATATAGAGAAAACCTATCCTACCTGGATACCAAGCAGCTGCACAATGCAATTTCTAGCTCCAAAAGGCGTTCCCTGATGGATGACAAGCCCGAAATCTATAGATTTGCGTCCTTTTAGATAAAATCCCTCCTCCTCATGGCTCCCAAGCTTTGGAGTAGCCTAGGAGGGTTTTTGAAGCAATCCTCGTCTATTTTTGACTAAAGAAGAGAGAATGAGATTATAAAATGCATTTTTGGGCTTTATGGTTCCGTCTTCCGCTATAGCAGAGTGCCAACCGCTATCGCGGTAATGCTATAGCGACCTAAATCCCGCTAGAGCGGACTCAACTTTTCAGTACGGACAGTCTTCAGTAAAATAGTCATAACTTTTTACTCAGAAAGTGGATTAATGAACGGTTAATGGCGTTGCCAAGAAGACTCAGAGATCTTTAATTTAGTGGATATTGGGACCCCTAACTCCTTATATTCTAAGAGGAATGCTCGTTTAAAATTGACTCTAGTTTGAACTTAGCCGAAACTAAATTTGTAAGGAAACTTTCAACTTAACTTTGTGCTAGGAGTATTGTATGACCTTAGTAAATACCAAATGTACTCTCATACTAAATAATTAATCCTAACTCTTATTGCAAATGGGAGGCACTTGCCTTGATTGCAGATATTTTTAGTAACGACGGAAGAGGTCATTACAAGTGCTTGTTGTGGCTTGAGTGGTTGTAGAAGAGTTTGATCTTCTGTAACTCTTTTCTTGTAGCTGGCTTTGAGTAATTGTAGATCTACCCTTCCACCTTAATCCATTAGGTTTGTAACCAAAATTAATATTAGTTAGAACTGAACTCTTCAATGTTAGGCTGTGTAATACTCTATCAGTAGTTCCATATTGAGAAACAATAAAATATTTCAGTTAAAGATGTACTAATTAATATCAGTTAAGTGTGTTAAGATGATAGAATACTTACCCTTTCTATTACACTGCCATTTGATCCAAACAACACACCAAAACCAGCTGTTTTTGTCTTTTTTTGTCTTGGTCTCTTATATGCAAGAGTTGCACCACCTCTCAAAGTTGTACTAGTCTTTATCTTTTGGAAACCAACACTAGTAGTTGACTGTTGAGTTATTGGTTGAGTAGCATTCCCAGATACTGCAGAAGTAGTTGCATGTCACACCAGATGCAGGCCTCACATTAGTTGTTGAGGCAGTTGCAGGCCTCAAACCAGCTGATGTAGCACGGGAGGCCTTCTTCCAGCTGCTGTAGCACTGGGATATATTCTTCCAGCTGATATAACATTGGGAGGCCTTCGTTTAGTTGATGTAGCATTGGTAGGCCTCACACCAGTTGCTGAGGCAGTTGCAGAGCTCACACCAGTTTGTGAGGCAGTTGCAGGCCTCATTCCAGCCGAGGTAGGTGTCACACTTGGACCTGCAAATATACTTGGTTGACTTTCACTTGCAGCACTTGTAAAATCACAAGTAGCAGATGCTCTAGCAGTTTCAGAACTAGCAGTGAAATCATTTTTCTACAAACATAATCTTAAAATCAAAAGCACAACTAAAAAAAGTAAAAATTAATATAAAGATATTAAAGCATAACTTACCATAGTTGGGCATCCTTTCTTGTTATGTCCAAAAGTGTTGCACCCAGAACATCTCATTTTTCTTTCCTTTCTTGTATCTTTCCAAACTTCTTCTTAATTGGTTCATCACTATCTTTCTTTCTATGTTTACTTGGTCTTCTTGGCATGACAGTAATCTCAGATGGCTCAATTGCTGGTTTTGTTCTTTTTGGCCACATCTTCATGTTTGTCATAGGTTGAATAAACTTATTATATGCCTTCAAGTATGTTTACTTCTTATACCAGTGATCAACAAATGACTCCACATCCAATTCCATGAAATGCTTTGCAGTAATTGCATGTGCACAAGGAATTCCCTTTAGTTGCCATGATCTACAACTACACACTTTCTTGTTGACATTAACAACATATTTATATGGTGGATCACTAATCTCAAAGCCAATATCACCATTAAACTTCACCTCACAATTGGCTGCATGCTCACTATTCTCTCTAAGAACTTCTATAGCCATTGGTGATACATCAGTGATCTATCTTTCTGAAAACTCTCTTATTTGATTCATCATCTCCACGACTTTGACTCTTATTTTCTCCAACATAGTGATGATTGATTTGAACCTAGCACCCAAAATCCAACTGTTGAAAGTCTCACACATGTTGTTCTCAACCACATCACACTTGCTATGTTCTTTAAAAAAAGTCTTACACCATGCCTCTTTATTGTACTTGAACAAAGCTTCCACAATGCCTTCTTCTAACTCACTCATTTCATCAAATTTTACTTGCAAATACACTTCAAAAAATGTCCTGGCAACCTGCTAGAATTTTCTCCTCCTTTTGTTACACCTTCACTTCTTCTTCTAGTTGGCCCATATATGTCTAGTACACCATCTATGCTCAGCATTTGGTAGTAGATCAGTAAGTGCTATATGAAGACCCTATCAAATAGAAAATAAGTGTTAATTGTCAATTATTACAGTAAATTGAAAAAAAATATAACTAAAAATGTGATTTTTATACCTTCTGCATATCAGACATCACTATCAGTCCTTAACCTTCAGTTTCTGTAAGCTCCAAATCATGTTTGATGCACCTAAGAAACCAAGACCATGTGTCCTTGGTTTCTGTATCAACTACTGTCCATGCTACAGGTTACATCCGGTTATTTCCATCTTTGAAAATGCTAGACAACAGTATATCTTTACATACACCTTTGAGAAATGCACCATTTAAACTGATATCCTTCTACACCCTTCTATCCATCCACTTTTTAAGGATCCAAGACAAATATAAATGCCCATAAACACCTCTTTTTCTGGAATTGTGTTCTTCGATGTCCTAATAGATACAGTGGTTTCAGGATTAATGGTCTTCAACTCTTTAGCATAATCTAAGACTGGCCGCCGGACCGGACCGGAATGGCCGGACCGGAACAGACCGGTACCGGACCGGACCGGAATGGCCAGTACCGGAATGTGGACCGGTACCGGAATGTACCGGACCGGTACAACCGGTATGGGTACCGGATTCCATCCCATTCCGGTTGAAACCGGAATGGACCGGTACCGTACCGGAATGGTACCGGAATGGGCCGGACCGGTTTGCCGGAATGGGTTTTTTTTTTTTTTTTTTTAAATTTTTTTATTTTGAATTACATTTTGAATTTCAAACTTAATTTTCACGTGATAACTTATAACTTAAAAGTTTTTATAATTTATAACTTAAAAGTTAAATAGTTAATTATGATTTAAAATTTTATAACTTATATTTGAAGTTTATTAGCTTGTTAAAGTTTTTGTTTTTTAAAGTTTTTTAATTTATAAGTTTTATTTCTTTTAATTGAAGTTTGATTAAGTTTATAGTTTATATATGTTTTCTAAGTTATATTATTATATATTTGAAATGTTTTAGTTTGTTTAAAGTTTTTTATTTTTTTAAGTTTTCAATTTATAAGTTTATGTTTTGAAGTCTATTAGTTTGTGTTTTAGTTTATTTTTTTAAGTTTTCAATTTATAAGCTTGTTGTTGTTTATTTTTTGAAGTTTTCAATTTATTAGTTTATGTTTTGAATGAATAAAAGTATAAAACTATAAAAGTATAAAACAATGATAAAAATTAAAAAAAATCAATTTATTCAAAATTTCAAACTAATATTACAATTTACAACTATTAGTAAAGCGCCTAATTTACGCAGCCACCTTCTAGGAAGGGTTCTGTTTCAACTAAGCGCGCCTAATTTACGCAGCCACCTTCTAGGAAGGGTTCTGTTTCAACTAAGCCTCGAATGTAATACTAATAGTTGTATAGATTTATAAATTTATCTTCTAAACTTTGTAAAGTTTCAGCTTCTTCAACCTCAATTCCTGGTAAAGTTGCTTGACGATCTTCAAGTTCAGCGCCATCATCACTATCAAATCCAATGAGGTTATCTATGGCTTGTTCTGCTACTTTTTGCAACTTTGGTCTTCCAACGTTTCTTCGCTCGGCGTTGATCCAATCTCTAAACAACACCGATACCTCCAAACTGTCTTCTGCCAAGGAATATCTATGGTCTCCAATTTGAAATCTTGCCGCGCTGAAAGCTTGCTCCGAAGCAACTGATGATCCTTGAATAACTAGCACGTCTCTCACCATCTTGCTAAGTTTTGGAAAGTGTTCTTCACGAGATTTCCACCAATCCAATAGTTGTGGTATGCCATCCGTAGTTGGAATATTATTAACACTCTGTTCAAGATACTTAGAAAATTCACACTTATTAGAAAAATCAAGACCAAGTTGTGATCTTGCTTTACCATGGACACCTGATCTCGACGTAGAAGTTTGAGGGGCATGATCAAGATTTTCTAAGGTCACAGTATATTTGTCATACATTTCCTTAGCCAAAATTTTAATACTATCTTGACATGTTATTAAATCCGGTGTTTCTTGTGGTTAAATATCTAAATTAGTATAAATTTCTCTAACTAAAGCTTTTGCACCAACTTCTTTATATTCCGGGTTAAAAAGAATTGCAGTTAAATAAATTTGTGGAATAGGAAAAAAATATTTTTTAAATTTTTTAATCATAGCTTCAATAGAATCTTTAAAATATGAATTTTGTTTATAGATAGCAAAAATGCATGAAATATTCCAAATATGTATTAAAATTTCACTAATAGTAGGATAATATGTTCCAGAAAATTTTTTGGTAGCATCAAAAAATGATTTTAAAAAGACCTTAAGTGCTTCTACTGCATCCCAATCACTGTCCGCAAGTTTATCATCAGGATAAGCATTATGACTATTAAACATCATAGTAATAGGTTTTTTATACTTATAAGCAACTCCAAGCATTTCATAAAAAGAATTCCATCTAGTTTTAACATGTTTTGGAACTTTTCTAAATGGAACTTCACACAATTTACAAAAATCTTTATATTGTTGAATTCTACTATTATTATTCATATGAAAAATCCAAAAAATTGCATTTTCAACTTTATCAATACAACTATCAAATACCCTAATACCATCTTTCACAACTAAATTTAATATATGTGCACCACATTTGATATGAAAAGCATATTTACTAATTGGACAAAGTCTAGTTTCTAGCATAGTCATAGCATTTAAATTAGCAAAAGCATTATCTAAAGTAATACTAATCACTTTATCAGTAAGATAAAAATGTTGTAAAATTTTTAACACACTTGAAGCAATATAAGTACCAGTTTTTTTGTGTTCACAAATTTTATAAGCGATAATTCTTTTTTGCATTATCCATTTATAATCAATCCAATGTGCAGTAACAGTTAAATAATCAAATCCGTTAGGACTACGGCCCATATCAGTGGTAATAGAAGCCCTATAATCCATCATATAAAAATATTTACGAAGATATTGCATATGTTTTTCATAAAATTCAAAAATATCTCTTTTTACCATGCTTCTTGTAATACCTTCAAAACTGGGATAAAATGTATCCCGAATATATCTTATAAAACCATCATGTTCTCCAAAATTAAAAGGCAAACCACAAACAACAACCATTTTAGCAAAATTTTCACGATCACGGTCCTTATTATAGGGCCGTTGTGAAACATGACCAGCAGGATTTGAAGGATTTAGTGAAGTTTGAAGGATTTAGTGAAGTTTGAATCATGTTTGACCCGCCAACAGAAGGTCCAACGCTAGAGCCAGCATCACCTTGACTAGCTAGATATGCTTGCCACTCTCTCGGATGTTTCTTAAGCAAATGAGTTTTTAACCCCCCAGTCGAACCTCCACTAGCACCAGATACATATTTCCAACTTTGTTTACAAATACGATACGTAGACACAGTTTTTTCTTCATTTAAAAAACAAAATTTCCACACAGCTGATTTTAAAGGACGTTGTGGTTTGGTCTTACCCCTCACTGGAGCAATAGGGGGAAGATCAGCTCTAACTTGAGGATTATCCTGAGTTGGAGCTTGGGTAATAGTGGGGGCGGGGGTAATAAAGGGACTAGTCGTTGTATCAGTTTCTTCTAAATCATCATCCTCATGCATTTCTACTTCTTCATTTAATTCATCTTCTAAATCATTATACATTCTTTCATAAGCTTCGTTGGGAATAGGGTCATCCGTAGTAAATGGAAAATTAGTTTCATTAACATGCGTAAATTCATCTGTATTAAATCTAACTTGAGGAAGAGCAGGGCGGAGAGAAGAACTAGAAGAACCACTACCTATTTTACTCTTCACATAACTTTTTGTTCTTGAAATAATACCTTTTTTACCGGATTTTTTTTTAGATGGATCCATAATATAATAAAATATAAAATTAGCAAATTAAAATAAACAACACAAGTTCAAATCACAAATTCACAAATAAATCACAATTCACAACTAATAAACAAGAATAAAAATTTAAAAATTAAAGAGTGGAACGAATATACCAAACGTCTCCCGTAAAAACAGACGATTATAACTGAAATTTGAAGAAGATTGCTCCTCCAAAATTCACCAAATTATACTTCACTTGCAAAATAATAACAATAATTATAGAATTTGTAAATATTAAGAGATGAAAATTGAGAGAGAATGAGAGTTGAATGGATGAATAAAAATTAAAAGAGACAGGGGTATTTATAATGAAAAAATAGGAGGGGAGCTATTGAGGGGGGGGGGGGGGGGGGGGGGGGGGGGGGGGGGGGGGGGGGGGGGGGGGGGGGGGGGGGGGGGGGGCTAAAATAACCATTGGGTGGATGAAATAGCAGTTACCCAACGGCTTTAAACAATTAAAAAAAAATAAAAAAAATCGCGTTGACCGGTTGACCGGAATGGACCGGACCGGACCGGAACCGGTTTGTCACCGGTACGAACCGGTATCGGTTTGCCGGTATGGATCGGTAATTCCGGTCCATTCCGGTACCGGTACCGGTCCATTCCGGTCAATTCCGGTACGTACCGGACCGGTATGGACCGGTACCGGTACCGGAATGGACCGGAATGGTACCGGTCCGTACCGGTCCGGCGGCCACCCTTAATCATAACTGCTAAATCATGCATAGTTCTTTCATAATAAAACAACTGAATTGAAAGCTATGGGGAATCATGCAAAATCTTTTGGGAATAAAGCCCATAGTCATAAAACATCATGAGGAAACTAAATTTCAAGAATAAGCATAATTGGGCATGAACCCTAAATCATAGAATCATGAAAACCATAATAAAATCTGAGGTTTTGGGCATAAGGGTGAAAGGAACCCTTACTGAATACCCACATACCTTAATTGCTCCCAAAACTTCAAAGAAGAACCCTAACTTTGAGGAAGAACTCCAAGAACTCAGTTCTTGAAACTTTGATTGAGCTTTCTTGAAAACCCTAGGATTTGATCGTAGATTCTTGCTTAGGATACATAATAAGTTGTTAGAATCACTTAAGGATCATGAGAGTATGATTACCTAATGTGGAAGGAAGTATAATCTCATTTATAGATGGAGGGTCTTGCTAAAAATCAAGTCTTGAACCCTAGGAGTGAGTTCTTGATTCTTGCTAGAGATAGGAAGATGATTTTGATGTTAGAATCATGAAAATATCCATGGATTTATGTTGTAAGATCTTGAAGAATACTTACCTAGCCATATGAGGGTTGGAGAGTGCTCTTGGGGGCTATTAGGGTTGACCAAAGTGAGAAAAGAAACCCCAAAACGTGTTCTTATACAAATCTGGAAAATCTGATATACAGGCCGTTATCATGATATACGGACTGTATACATGCTCTACAAACCGTGAAATGACCCGTACTAAATGTTGGGAAGTTCTCACGCACTGTTTAAGACTTTAAGTAGCATGGTTTGTTCTACAGACCGTGAAATCCTTTCACGAACCGTGAACTGAACCGTAGAGGGTCGGTTTGCCGTGACTGTTTGACAGTGCTCCACTAAAATGCCCATAACTTTTTGCTTCGGATTCGGATTAACAAACGGTTGGTGGCGTTGGAAAGAAGACTCAAAAACCTTTAATTTGGAGGGTTCTAGGCCACCTAACTCTTCATATTCTAGGAGGAGTGATCATTAGAAGTTGACCCTAGTAAGAAACTTATTCGAAAACTCAATCAGTAGAGAAACATTCAACTTAACTTTGTGCTAAAGGTTCCTTATGACCCTAATTCATATCCAATACACTTCCCACACTTAAGAAATGATCTTAACACCTAAGTACAATAAAAAATCATCGGGTTTTAGTCTAACCACGTACTTAGAATAGTTCGAATCTTAGCCCGAAAGTCTGAGGTGTTACAATATCTCCCCCTTAGGATCATTCATCCTCGAATGATGGTCATGGACATAGGTAGGATCTAACTCTGAAATTTTCTAAATGTTTTGGTAGAGTTTCTTTCGTGGAAGGGACTACTCAATATCTAAAACGCTATCAGCTGACTAGAACACTCTTGTATCTAGAGTTGTCAGTCAAGAACGCTACTTCTTTGTCTTATCACGAAAATCACCCAACCTTGAGCTTTAATCAAGGAGTCACTAGTCACACAATGCAATGGTCCACATGTATATCAACACGACATTCAAGCCTATCACTTTAATCATCTTATGGTTTCTTGTAGCTTACCCTATCTAAGAATTCTCCCGTCTGCCCTAGCATACTTCAACTTTATGAAGTTCTACATGGAGACACCAAAATTTTTCATCTAACTATTAAACCTAACTAATCCTTACCTTGCATCTCATCCACACTTATAAGCTAAGATGAAACAATTACACCGCAAATGCCATCAGAGGAATATCTACTTTCTCCCATCCTTCCCTTACCTAGCTTCTTCCACTACTATCTATCAAGTCAAAAGGAGGATCACTGAAGGAATAGAGTATGAACATAAGGAATAAGTGGTATACGATTAAACCATGACTTTTACTTAGCGTGACCTAGTTACTCAAGGTGAGGTCTGAGGAATCAAATGCAATAGGCACGAGCACTTCATATACTGGGCACATAAGGCATGAATAGAGGGTTTTTTTGAGCATACACGTTATAACCACCCATTACCACTATGGGTGAACGTACATAGGGCTTAGCGCAGGGAAATTCTAAGCATGAATCGTTCAAGAAATTTGATCTGAGCATATACATGACATAGCATGATTTTATTAGCTGTTAAGGCGTATCTTGACGACTGAGTTCTAGATATGAGCATACTGTGAGAGATGAGCTCATATATAATGATTCTCTTAACATGAAGATGGAACTGATGGAATCATAAAGTAAGACTGGGGTCGCTGTCTAAAGCGGTTGCTTCTTATTCTAGGAACCCGAGTATGGACATGGGTATGCATAGAGTACTTGGACCTTAGACGTGGTCATGGCATGAATACGTACGACATGAGTAGAGTGTCATGTTGACTGAAGTGCAAGGAATATACTTGAGTAAGAATGGGGTTGACATCCCATAGTTACTACTCCTGTAGCCTTTCACAATTGGAATCTCAAGACTTGACTTGGTTCTTCACCTTATAATCTCCCCCTTAGCTCAAAAGACAACGTTCTAAGTCTTTGGACCTATTCTCTAAACTGGGCTATAATCAATTAACTCTTGTATGGTCAGGGTATCACTATACATCTGGGTGCTAAATTCTCCCTTGAAGACTACATTCTAATAGACCTCGTAACTCCCTCTTGGCCTCTAAGGCTATCACTATAGGATTCATACTATTTCTATCTTATCAACTTCATACATCAAATCCTCTAAGTCAACTTAACCAACCATCCATACTCTACTCACTACTATGGAATCTACACATAACTTATTACTCTTCATTCAATACCCAGGGACTTATCATCCCACTACTTACCTCATAGATACATGACTATGTCTACATACTTCCCTCAATCATTATCTCCATTTTTGGCTTCCCCACTTCTAACTTCATATTCATGGATCTAGGTTCATTCTACTATATATGGCTTACACACATTATCCCAAATCACAACATTCCTCGGGTGACAGTACTAGCAAGCACTTAGAGACACATTCTCCCACCAAGGGTGTCATCCGTATCAAGGCTTTGGAAGGGGGTTCTGAGAGCACATCCTACTGTGGGTTTAACACACAATTCATGATAACAAAAGTTCATTCTTGCGATGCATTAGACTTAATTGCAACAATGGGCTCCTCTTAAGCCCTTGTGTAATCTCTTAACTTTCTGATGGCTCTATCTGAGAGCACTTCACTGATAGGAATCTAAACTTTTCTGCTTCTATCACCTCGAGAGGAGGTGTAGTCGGTGGAATTTGAGTAACGCACGAATCTGCATAAGTTTCTTACACAACTCTATTGGACGATCTAGAATATGAAAGAAGGGAAGTTTCCTAAAATGTCTCGTAGCCTCTCCTTCATAAGTGGCACGCTTCACACTCATGAAAAAAACTCTACTAAACGCGATTTTTCAGACATTCTAGGACTCTTGGACCTAGTGCTCTGATACCAAGTTTGTCACGACCCGAGTTTACACCCTGGACGTAACACGGTACTTGGAACCACAAGTGATCTCAAGCTAACCCTTGGTACTGGCATGATACTAAACATTCAACAATAATACTGAGCGGAAGCTTAAAACATACTGAGTGGGCTGAACTGAAATATATAAATATATCTAAAGTCATAAAAGATAGACAATTCTAAGAAAAACCCCACAACTGAAAGTCTGACTATGAGCCCGTTTGGATTGGCTTATTTTAAGTGTTTTTTAAGTAAAAATAACTTTTAAGCTGTTTTATAGTTTTGTGTAAGGTAAAAAGTGCTTCTGGACACTTAATTTTAAGCCAAAATAACAAAAAAAAGCTAAAAGCTAAAAGCTAAAATTTTCAACTTAAAAAAAGCAGCTTAAAATAAGCCTATCCGAACAGGCTCTATGTCGGAAAGCCTCTACTACTAGGGAGATGAGTTGCTGGGACAAGATCCCCCACCTAACTCTAAGTAACTGAAATAAGTCTGAAACAAGCTAAACAAAACTAAACCTCGAATGTCCCCGAATGATGAGGATTCATCAAGCTGGCTGGAAATGCTGCGGAGGTACTAGCCACGAGCCTGAGAACGAGCAGCTGAATCTACATCATGAAAGGATGCAACACAAAGAAAGTATGCGGTCAGTACTATGGAATGTACTAAGCATGTGAGATAATGCACTTACTTTAAATCATGAGAAATACATGTATTCTGAAAGTATAACTGAAAACGGGACTAAGTATAAACATCTGAAAATGCACAAGTCAAAACTGTAAACATGAGTTCTTTTACTAAAGAGAGTATAAAAACATGTCTGAACTGTAAGCTATGAGAAATCATAAATAATCAAATATAAGTAAAACTGCTATTTGGGGAGTTTCTTATAATCGACATAAACCATGTGAGCAAACATGGAGTCCAACGTCTAACCCACGTGGGGGAGGGCTGCTCTATACCTTGCCATCAGTACAGAACCTAAACTAGGGTGAATCCACTAAACTGAGCCTCGGAGGGCTAAATATAACCCGTGCTGGCACGTAGTTCTGGGACTTGGGCTATCTGGAACCCGTGTCCACTCGGTACTAAATACTACTCGCAAAATTGTATATTATTTGCTTACACTAGATAAAACTGTCTGTTTGGAAATAAGCATGAACTAGTTTAAATCACTGTTTCTGGTGAAGTTCTGAAATACTGAGATCATGTGATCATAACTGCTAAATCATACTGAAATTAGGCTGAAGCCTGCTATATCATGCATAGTTCTTTGATAATAAAACAACTGAATTGAAAGCTATCAGAAATCATGCAAAATCTTTTGAGAGTAAAGCCCATAGTCATAAAACATCATGAGGAAACTAAATTTCAAGAATAAGCATAATTGGGCATGAACCCTAAATCATAGAATCATGAAAACCATAATAAAATGTGAAGTTTTGGGCATAAGGGTGAAAGGAACCCTTACTGAATATTCACATACCTTAATTGCTCTCAAAACTTCAAGGAAGAACCCTAACTTTGAGGAAGAACTCCAAGAACTCAGTTCTTGAAACTTTGATTGAGCTTTCTTGAATACCCTAGGATTTGATCGTAGATTCTTGCTTAGGATACGTAATAAGTTGTTATAGTCACTTGAGGATCATGAGAGTATGATTACCTTGACGTGGAAGAAAGTATAATCTCGTTTATAGATGGAGAAATCAAGTCTTGAACCGTAGGAGTGAGTTCTTGATTCTTGCTAGAGATAGGAAGATGATTTTGATGTTAGAATCATGAAAATATCCTTGGATTTATGTTGTAAGATCATGAAGAATACTTACCTAGCCATAGGAGGGTTGGAGAGAGCTCTTGGGGGCTGTTAGGGTCGACCAAAGTGAGAAAAGTGAGAAAAGAAACCCCAAAACGTGTTCTTATACAAATCTGGAAAATCTGATATACAGGCCGTTATACATGATATACGGACCGTAATCATGCTCTACGGACCATGAAATGACCCGTACTAAATGTTGGGAAGTTCTCACGCACTGTTTAAGTAGCGCGGTTCGTTCTACGGACCGTGAAACTCTTTCACGAACCGTGAACTGAACCGTAGAGGGTCGGTTCGCCGCGACTGTTTGACAGTGCTCTACGAAAATGCACATAACTTTTTGCTCCGGACTCGGATTAACGAACGGTCGGTGGCGTTGGAAAGAAGATTCAAAAACCTTTAATTTGGTGGGTACTAGGCCACTAACTCTTTATATTCTAGGAGGAGTGATCATTAGAAGTTGACCCTAGTAAGAACTTATATGAAAGCTCAATCGGTAGAGAAGCATTCAACTTAACTTTGTGCTAGAGGTTCCTTATGACCCTTATTCGTATCCAATACACTTCCCACACTTGAGAAATGATCTTAACACCTAAGTACAATAAAAAATCATCGGGTTTGAGTCTAACCACATACTTAGAGCGGTTCGAATCTAAGCCCGAAAGTTCGAGGTGTTACACCTATGCTGGGAGAACACACTTGATTATGAGTGTATTATTTTCAATGCAAACCTACCGGTCACATATCTTCATCTTACCTAAGAAGATCACTCTTTTGATTGAGCAAATGTGCAAGAGATTTCTCTGGTCTGGTAAAGCTGATCTCACAAAAAAAGCTCTAGTTGCATGGAGCAGACTATGTCACCCCACTTCTGCTGGAGGCCTCAATCTCATTGACATTGTGCTATGGAATAGAGCGGTTATATGCAAGCTCTTATGGAATATGTGCATGAAGAAGGATAAATTATGGGTAAAATGGATCCATTTATGGGAAGGGCAGTGATGTATGGCAACCTGAACCAAGCAAGCATCATGGGTTGTCCAGAAAATATTCAAGGCCAAGAACCATTTTGATGAGGCAGAAAATATTCATGGGAGGAGCTCCTATCTCTTACCTCACTAAGCATTTTAAACTATATACAAGAAGCTGCAGGGCCAGTTTGAGAAAGTAAGCCAGAGGAGTGTCATATGCAGAAATCAGGGATCTCCCAAATGGATATTCATATTGAGATTAGTTCCACTAAGCAGAATACACGTGACAGATTAGCAACATGGGGGATGGATGTTAACCAGCAATGTCAACTATGTACCAGGGAGCTGGAAAGTGTTCACCACTTGTTTTTCTCTTGTTCTTATTCAGCTAGCATATGGTCCAAACTCTTACAATGGCTTGCCATCAGTAGAGGGTGTATGGAATGGAATGAGGAACTAAAATGGGCTGAGAGATGGTGCAAAGGCAGAAGCAGCAGGGCTGAAGTGTTCAAGATTCTCTTGGCTGCAGCTGTATACTACATATGGGAAGAAAGGAATCTGAGGGTGTTTCAAGGCAAAAGAAAGGCAGCTGAAGGTGTTGTTAAGCAGATTGTGCAGGAGGTTTACTTCAGGGCCAATTTGAGACCTAGTAATAGGTCATTCTTGCAAAATCTCAACTGGTATCCTTGAGTAGTGACTGCAGGCAATGTTGTCGTACTGATTGTAGTTTAGGTGCTTTGGTTGTTATGATGATTAGGCGACTCCCAGGGCTGTGGCATGTCCAACTCTGCAGTTTTCTTCTATTTTTGAGCTGTAAATTTCCCACTTGCTAATAAAAAGTTAATTTTTATTACCCAAAAAAACCTTTGGTTGAAAGAGGTGCTTAGAACTTTCCTAACGTGACCATGAAAGAAAATAATGAAGTATTTTATTAATTTAAATTTTTTGTTTTTCCTAACATGTTAAAAATTTGAAAATGAAATAAAAAATTTGGAATCTTACAAAAGAGATTTACTCTATTCCTGCTGTCACCATACAAAGAAATAATTAAATTTTGTGTTATTTAAAAAGGTCAATAATGAATACAAGGAAACAAAACTTGAAAAATTTAAATAAAAGTTTTGGAAACTTGGAAAGGAGATTTACTTCATCCTAATATCACCAGAGAAGGAAATAATGTAGTTTTGTATTAGTTTAAAAGGTTTGGAAAGGGTATTTACAGGTTTTCGAACATAACCACAAAGGAAGTAATGATGTTTTTTATTGATTTAAAAGTTCATATTTTTCCTAATGTGTTTAAAAACTTGAAAATTAAATGAAAATGAGAGTTACTGCCTTCATCATGTCAAAATACAATGAAATAAGAAATTTTTATATAATTAGAAAAGTCAAATAATTAATACAAGGAAATAATGAAGTTTTTTTTAAAAGAAAAATTGTATTTACCATGTTATTCAACATGAAATACACTTAATAACAAAAATAAAGTAGTCTATCAACATCTCATGTTGAAATTTTGCGTAAAAGCTAAACATTTAAGCTTCAAACCAGATAATTTGATATGCATAAACATTTAAGCTTCAAACCAGATAATTTGATATGCATACTTCCATATGCACTCATGTTTTCTTCTGATTACTTGTCTTTTTTTCATTTCCCCGTGTAAAGTTGGATCCATGAATTGCTTACTTAGGTTGGTCAAGTCATCATATTTTAAAGGAAAATTTGCGCTATTAAGCATTGTTATCAAAGACGAAAAATGCAAAGAAGCTCAAAGGTTCGTTGGGAATATACACAGTCCAAGACTAATTATTATAAGTATGACTAGCAAATAGACAAATAAATTGGACACAAATCACGATAAAGTGAAATATGAATTGTTTAGTGTCCTCGCTTCAGGATTACGCTCATTGCAAGGAAAAAGTATTTTTTTGAGCCTTGACGATAATCGGGGAGAAACACTTGACATGTTTTGCACCTCGCTTCAGGGCTTAAGTGTGCTTTAAGGGTCCTTTGAAAACACTGCTTTTAAGTCCCTCAAATATCAACAGATTCTAATTTTTGTCCTTGTAACTTTTGGTTAAGTGCATTTAATATTCAATTAATTGATTAATGCACTTTTGATTCCTCTAAGTATGAATCATCAGAAATTTTAATGAAGTATTTAGTGTTAAAATTATTTAATTATCAATATTTTATGCTAAATTTCATTGTTACTCTATATTTGAAGGTAATATAGTTCTAGTAATAGTGTATATATCACATATTCCTATGTAGAGCGATCGGAATACACATTGTAGTTAATTAAATGTTAAATATGCTTAGTCAAATATTACAAGGACTAAAATCAAAATTTAACAATAACTGTAGGACCAAAATGCAATTATCCCTATTTTGTAAATCCTAGAAACAATTTGCATCCTCGTATGCCTGCAAATGTGATGTGCAGTAGAGTCGATGGACTGACACATTTATGTGAATTGCTTGATTAGGCAACTATAAAGATGGACATGCATGGATTGTTCCATTTGCGGAACGTTGGAAAATATCCAATTCATGTGAATGGCAAAGAAGTACTTCCGAAACAGAGTCTAACTCTCACTTCTGGTTCCTTCATTGAGGTATGCTTCTTATTTGACACAAGATTAACTATTCAACTATCCTGCTTAAGGTTTACAAATTTTAGTTTGGTATTTTTAAAGTGTTGCCTCCTTTCCCCCTCCGCAGCCCTGAGATCTTGATGACAACTGAAGCCAGCTCTAAGTCATCTTCCTCTTGCATCAATTTTCCAAGCAAATTGTCTATTCTTTCCATCATTGATGAGTTACCTATCTTATTAGCTTGTTCTTTAACTTAGCTTATCACATGACCTAGTTAATTGCTATTTTTATCATTTTATGAGATTCATTTCCAGTTTGGCACTAAAAGGTTATGACTGAGTTACCTAAACTCAAGCCTAGGTAATCATTCTTTTTTGATCAAGTATATCAAACCTAGTAATCATTCTTTTTTTATCAAGTTAAGTATATCAACCCTAGGTAATCATCTGCTGGTTATTATTGAAACCGGGATGATCGCTTTAGAACCGTTTTGACCCTTATCCTTTTCTTGTTTAAAAGAACTACGGGTCAGGCCTCTGTAATATTGAATTTATGGGTGGACATTTGGAGCTGTTTGAGTTTTTGCTAGTTCAAGTGAAAATTACTTCGTCGGAAAAGAAAATTTTCCAATCAATGAATGTTTTATGTTGAATTTGTTGGCGCGGTTGGAGGCTAAAATTGTGGTTCTGATTTTGAACAATCTGCTAAATCACTTGTCCTTCTCAGTCATAGGCAAGTACTACAAAAAAACTTTCATAATTCTATTCAACATTCAATTAGTGTTGTAAGTCCATACCATAATAGATTAATCATGAGTGAGTATAGACCTTACCTTTTCGGCAATGAACCACTCCAGCTTGAGTGACAAAGTATGAAAATTTAGCTTATCAGAATCTAATGTGTATATATACACACATGCAGAGTGAGCATGATAGTTCATAAGATTGTGTCTCGTATATATAATCTCTGGTTTATACAAAATGAATTTCTGAAATTCCAAATTCTGATACTCCATATTTATATTTGGTTGCACATTATTTGTGAACTTAAATGATGCATATATTGGAGTGCAGAATATTCTTTATAACAAGCTTATATTGTGTGAGAATAGCTACATACATATTGAGAGAAATGCAAAAGAGTTTCCTCTTTTTATTTTTTATGTGATAAGAAGAGAGAAATGTAAAGAAGCAAAGCTATTGTGTACTATACTGGAACATGTGGACCAACAACAATATCCCACTCAAATTGCCTGACAAGGCCCGTGATACTTCAGCCAATGCTTGCATAAAAACCTGTTGTTTGGCAAGACTAGAGAGGTATAACCTATTGGAAAGGACCTTCCACCTCCAACCATGTTCGAGACTTTGATTCACCACATGGGGAGCGGTAAAGCCCATTGGCCCTTTGGGGGGGGGGGGGGGGGGGGGGAAGAGAGCCCCCAAAAAAAGCCTGTGGCATTTATGATTGTAGAATTTTTTCCTGTCTAAGTTGTGTGACAATGGGTTGCTTTTGGTAATTAATGTTGACTTTTGAGCTTATTAACTGAACAAGCTGAAAACACAAGTAGAAGTTTTTTTTTTATCTGACAAAATGACATTATGCATGCTGAATAATGTTATCTTTTCATGCAAGGGTCTTTTTCTGATGAGGTTAAGAGCAGTGTGGAATTATATTTAGCAGAGATGTTTCTTGTTTTTTTTCTTTCTGTCATGTCCATCAGCATATGTACAATGTTTTAACCGAGGAAATTGCAGGTAAGGGAACATACATTCACTTTTGAGATTAATCAAAGTCGAGTAAAACGATATGTGGACATACTGAAGGAAAGCCAAAGTCTCCAGGATATCAAAGCTTGAACAATTGTTGAGGAGTCCAAGGAAGTGCTGTCTTTTATCATTGCACTTTCTGGATACTTTGTAATATATATGTATTCCCCCTCTTTTCTCTCATTTTATTTTTTCCCCGAATCGTAAAGATAGTCTATGCAAGTCTCAGAATTTTCAAGAGTTTTCGGTTTTCATAAGATAGGAGTCATTGATACATTGCAGCTCATATGAAGGGGCTTTAGGCAATAATAAGTGATGAATCAATTAAATTATGCGAGTTTCTAATGACTTGTGCTCTGGTGTTTGTCTATAACTTTCAGCTAAAAAAGTGGGGTTGTGAGGCGAGACATTTTACCTAATATAGGGCGAGGAGCAAGTCTCGAAGCGTTGGACATAAGTCTCGAGTTTTTTTTTTTTACATAAATTAACATAGTAGAAATAAATATTTTAATGGAAAAAACAATTGACTATAACTAATTAGAATTGCTTCATCCAAAAGAATTAATTTCGAAAAAAATTGAGTTAATTTGTAAACTAACTTCGAAGAGCAAAAAAAAAAACTTGAAAAGAAAGAAATAGTGAAGGAGGAACTTATAATTAGAAGCATTAAATTAGAGCAAGTGATGAAGAATGATGATATATATATATATATATACTAATTCTACAGTATGTGCGTTGCACGCGGTTCTTGAGATAAGTCGATAAGATGTGTATATATCGCATGACATTGTAGTTTACACTTTTATTCTAATTAATATCATTAGCAATATATACATTCATTCATTGTATGATGGATCTAGCTCTGTTGCATTGTAGTAATGTTAAATGTTTATCCAACGATAGTTATAAATTTCTAGTTTGCATACATATTCGAAAAATATGTAATTGTATTATAAATTATAAATTTAAATATACAAGAAGTTAGTGTTGTTGTGTAACCTTAAGACTGCATAAAATCAAAAGGTGTACTCTCTATCCAAATCAATCTTTGTTCTTCTATCACAATATTATTAATAAATTTTTGGTTCATCTCCTGTATGAAATCTGATTGCTCCAATAGGTGATGCTGGAAGCAACATTGTTTGAACCATTTATCTTCTCTATATCCTTCAAGCATAACAATATCGATCACGCATTGACATAATTCTCCTCTCAAGATTGACTACTCTATTTTGAAATAGTGAAGTCACTTTTTCTATTGTCATGCGCAAAATCTTCATCTTCGTATACATGCCTGAAATAATATTTTTATACAACGATAAATATTAATAGTTCACATCTTATTGTTGAATACGAGTGAGATACAATTAATAAGTAGTCTATATAGTGCTTGTACTATTTTAAATTACTCAATTTCATATTTTTCCGTCTAATCTTTGAGCTTGGTAATTCTGTGTTAGATATGAAGGATTGAATTACATAATCAATATGTAAAAACCTCTCCCAAATTAAGAAATGATGGTCCTTTCTTCGCATTAACGTTATCGAAGCAAAAAGCTCTCCCAAATTAAGTAAATGAGTTCTAGACAAAAATAACATAAATTCAACAAAGAAATAGATAAAGAGGAAAGTACAAGAGCATTGATACATTTATCAAAATGGACTTTAATGTTCTTCGTTGTGGTGTACCTATATCAAGAGGCCAATGGTACTTGTCGGACCGAGTCTTGGATCTGCTATTGCTATTGACTTCTCTTTCAACTATTCAGAAGCTGTAAGTACATTCAATAATTGTGATTTCCTTTCCAGATTATTTTTTAGTATGAAGAATGAATCATTTTATGGCTTACTCCGAACTACTTTTACTTTATAGGTGGATAGGCTAGTTTTAATCAATGCAAGTGTTTATGCGAAAGTTACAGAAAACCTCACAATCTTACCGAAAGCAATAGCTTATGCTGAGTGAGTTCTGCCCAAGTCCTCTTAAAAGAAAGGGATACAATGTACTCCGATTTTGACCATTTGATGTAAGTCATATAACTGGATAACTACATCATAAGGGTTGTGGTTTAAATAAAAGGGAGAAAAACTTTTACCTAATCATTTATGATAATTAAATCAATTTAATTGATCCAAGATTAGCATCCCTTGTATACTGTCGCTCTTTGTTAAGAAATCTGAAAGTCATGGAGCTCAGATGTTTAATATGTGCATTTTGTACTACTTGTTCTTATCAGACTTTTTGATTACGTGATTTTCAATTCAGATAGATTATTGGCATTGTCTATTACCTTGGTGGGAGGAGGCAACAATGAATTTCATGATCAGTGGAGATTACAACGTCGTTAATCCTGGCGATATTTCCTTAACTGCAGATTCAATAGCACCGATTATGAACCCGGAAAGAGAAGAGCACCGTCTATTCATACTGTCACACCGGCAAGGACTTTCACTTTCTAAATAGAAAGGAAGAGGTCAGGCCCACCTTTCACAAGAGTAGAAGCAGAATATGTATTTGAAAATTTACTAATAATCTTAAGTATTTTTTATAATAAGTATTTCCGATGAACCACTTTCAGTAATCTAGCTTTGCCTTGGCACATAAAGTGCAACAGACAAGTAGTATAACCCAAAATATGCATCTTAGAACATTAGCTAGTAGCTATATGTGAAAAAGATCAAGGAAATTTACCATCCTATCTACTTCTGGTATATTTTCAATTTCACCAAAACTACAATCTCGATGAAGATTATGAAAACTTATTAGTTGTAGACATCATCAATGTTTATGATTTGATAAGTAAATTAAACCAGAATTACATTGAATCTTCAGGGCCCTCATAATTTTTTGTGGAACCAATCTAGTAGATCCTGTGGCTGATTGGATTCACACTTGCTTTAGCGCTGATACAAAATGAATGTCTATCTCAAAGATAAATATGCCTTAATTTGTTGAATATCGAGAAAATTAGTTACTATCTATTATTTGGTAAAATAAACTACTTGATTATTCTGAAGAGCTTACCTTTTGAATATGTTCATAATTTTTCAGATTCTAGAATTTAAAGAAAAATAGTGCACTTGTTTCTGGAAAAGGTTGTCCTCGGATAGTGAGATATGTTCTAAGGAAGTAATAGTGTACAAAGAACCCTGCAAGTACCTATGCTTTAAGGGATCGTTTGGCACGCAGGATAAGGTGAAATATTCTAAAGTTAAGTCTGGAATAACATTTATACTGCATTTGATTGACGACATAAATTTATCAAACATCTTTCATCGAACATCCATATTCTAAATCTATTTATATTACAGAAGATTTATTGTAAAGGCTTCAATATCTAGTAGGAGTTGTATGTAATCACACTTTTATAGGAAGAAGTTTGGAATACATTAGAAATATAACTAAACAAGAGATTGGCAAATGCTACTGAAAAGAAGAAGCTAGCAACAGTTGAAGTTACACGTGCATTCTTTTGCTTTTAAATGAAGGTTTTACCTCTTCTCTTCATATATTATTGCAATTGTAAATCATAAATTTGATAAATTTTATCAACTGAGATCATTACCTGCAAGTTGATAAAGGAAGATCCAAAGGATCAAAAATTTGCTCGATCAGATGAACGTTATAGCTTATTCCCTGTGTGCCTCCCTTTTCTTTACCAAAATAACGAAATTATCAAAATAAAAATAAAAAATAAACTTGAAGCGAGCAACATTTGACAAAAAAATAGTGAAAAAGAAAAGCAAATAGGCAAACACTTAGAAGTTTGACTTAAATGTATTTCACACCCATTTTCACTTTGTTTCTAATTGGCTATCAGTTGAAATATGTCATTTACAGCACACCCAAATGTACGAAAACAACCAACTAACTATTGGTTAAAATATTCCATTTTCAGCACACACAAATGCATATTGAGTTTATTTTAAAAGTTCATTATCAGTTTGATAAACAGGATAATATTAAAATATTTTACAGGGTGTGAATGTTAGCCGGCTATAATATAGGTTAGTTAACGGATACAAATTATAGGCTAACATGAGTATAATATAAACAAGTGGGCACTTACAATTCGTTCACGGGAGTAGAAAAATTTCTCAGACGGCTAAGACTATATGCAATTGTGATCTCCGGGGGAAGCAACACTGAGATTAAAAGTAATCTTTAAAAAAAAAGCACACATAAGTTGGAGAAGTGTTGGAAGAATATCGGGCAATCTGTAATAATTGTGATCTCCGAGGGAAGCAATATTAATAATAAAAGTAATCTGAAAAAGGAAAAATGTGCATGAGTTGGAGGTTTGTTGGAAGAATATCATCGGCGTTTGATTCTTTTAAAGAGACTTAAGCGATAAGTTGCAACTCTTCGAAATTTGGTGGAGGTTGGCGTCTGTCCAGATTGTGAGAGTTAAAGGTGACGACTCTTGGGTAAGGTATTAGTAGAGCGATGGTGTAGGGCTGAAAAATTCTCTTTTAACTAGATTTTAATTAAATTGGGTGTTTTAAGTTGAGGGTATTTTAGTAATTTCACTTTAAAATTTTTAAGTTCATGCTTTTAAGGTAGTATAGAAATATATATTTTGGTAGTTTGCAAATTAATTAGAGCTTATTTAATTTTACTAATTGTAAATAGCTGATAAATTTTTAAAAGATGAAACATATTTGTAAGTGTTGAAACTTATTTTATAAATAAGCGCATTTGAATAAAAGATGTTGAAAATTGAAATAAATAGTTTATGTGTTTGCTAAAGAAAATATTGATAAACTATATTTTTTGTTAAAGTAATTAAAATATTCTTAACTTTTTTTTATTTTAAAAAATATAAATTTAAAGATATCTTTGTAAAGGAAAGGAGGAACGATGAATATGGGATGAAGAGAAAGTTCACGATTTTGTGGTATTTTCAGAATTAGAAAAAATCTTTAAAATCTTAGTCAAACTAAAAGTGCTTATAAGTTAAAAAATCATAAGCTGAGGATGACCAACTTACGACTTATACCTGATTTCGGCTTATAAGCATTTGACTTATAAGCACTTCGGATACACAAAATGTAGATAAGTCAAAAAATGCTTATAAGCTAGTTTGACCATCTTATAAGCTTATTCAACCGCCCTCTTAGTTTCCTCTTTACTCGGTAGAAGATGAAGAGTGAGAATAAAAATGAGAGTTAAGAATAAAAAATATTGATTTTAAGTTCTTTAACTTTTTAGAATTGAATAACAAGCCGACTTTTGTGTTTTTTGGTATTAAATTAAGTTGTTTACCAATATTTATTCTAATTTGGAAAGGATTTTTATTGTCGAGAAATAAAAACTCGTTCAGTGCCTAAGCGTATGCTTAATTAAGCCCCACAATACTTTTTTTCCCTAAATATTTTGGTATATTTGTCACGATCCGAAACCGGGCCATGATGGCGCCTACATAACCCCCAGTAGTCAAGCCAAACTCAACGATGCGGAAGATAAATAAAGTCGTTAAAGTAAGAAAGAGGAAGACATTCATACGAGAGATAGAGCCAATAGCATATATACATACCAACTATATCAAATATACAAAAGATGGCCCTAAAGTGACCAAGAACGACAAAACATACACTAGAACCAACTCAGACCTGGTGTCACTAGTACAAGAGCGACTAAAGTATGGAGTAGCTATGCAACAAACTCTGTCTACCCAAAATATAAAATATAGATAATATATACAAGATGGAAAGCATGTAAAGTCTCCAAAGCGCCGGAAGCTCACCGCGATCCGAACTGCAACATGCCTCGAACGATGGGAGGATCAGTGAGGGTGGCTCGTGCTAGGTGCTGCATCAGAAAAAGATGCAGAGTGTAGTATGAGTACCAAGACAACGGGTACCCAGTAGGCATCATAGGCCGACCGAGCACAGAAAGATAATCTATAAAATATAAATTACAAGAAAGCAGCTAAAATACAAGGATCCACCTAAATCTAGTTATAAAGCCAAGAATTGAAACAACCAAGCCAATAAAGGTGAAGTAATGACAAGATCAAACCCAAATCAATCGACAATCCAAAAGCACCAAAGCAATGTAATGTGATGGAACAATGATGTAATGTATGAATGCGTAATAATATAAACCCGGAATACTGCATCGGCATTCGAAATACCGCATCGGACTATGCATATATATATGTATGTAGGTGCATAGAAGGTAAAAACTCGGAATAACGCATCGGGGG
This sequence comes from Jaltomata sinuosa, assembly GCA_003996215.1. Classification (NCBI taxonomy): domain Eukaryota; kingdom Viridiplantae; phylum Streptophyta; class Magnoliopsida; order Solanales; family Solanaceae; genus Jaltomata; species Jaltomata sinuosa. The sequence goes on from QJPP01000639.1 coordinate 187,321, forward strand.
TCCGAAATACTGCATCGGACTATAAATATATGCATAAAATAGTATTTCCTTTTTTTTCTTCCAAAATCCATAGTAAAACCTCATTTGAACCAAAAATCTTTGAAAAATACTTCCTTTCTGTGTCAATAACATACATTGTAGTATGAGAATGAAATATCCAAATCCAGAGAAAACCACACACAAAATGGCAAAACAGGGAAAAATACCCTCCAAAACAAGAAAATTGACCTAAAGCTTAGTCTAAATCCAAGCTACGGCTTCGGACCCACAGTTACACACAACAATAGAACAAAGTGGATAAAACAGGAAAGTGAAAGAGAAAATCACATAGAATCTCTACTCTACCTCTAAAACCTCCTAAAAGCAAACTAAGGATTCTAAGCTAGCCACAACGACACTACAAGCTCCTAGGCTAAGGATAAACATGATAATTCTAAACTATTATCTGAAATGGCCAATTTAAAGCAATAGACATGATTTAAGCCTAAATCTTCCTAAAGTCCAACCTAACATTCCAGTAACATATAAATATATAAAATCTAACTAAAATTAGTCTAGAAAGTAAACCATAATCTACCTCGAGGTCGAACTACATACACGAACCATCACTCATGTGTCTTCCCCTTTCGAACAGTCTCAAAAAGCTGCCATGCTATTAAGAATACAACTCAGGTGTCAAGATGAGAAGACTGACACCGATATTGCTATACAGAAAAATTGGGCCAGAAATTGGGTTGAAAAATGACCCTCGACGTCCGCATAACGAAACAGAAATAAAAATTTACAATTAGGCTCGCGGTGGGTTAAGAAACCCATGCTCAAAAATTGAGCGCGAATGGGGCTTGTTTCGGGGCTCAAAATAGCCCCGAAGTGCTACTAACTCAATGGAAAAAAAATAGTGGAAGAGAGGTTTTGGGAGGTGGAAACTTATCAATTCTAGAAGTCACGGACGCACCCGTATCAGTTGCATACAATCCCCCAAGAAAAATGGAGTGAGCAGGTGAAGAAATGAGGTTATTTGGAGCAATAATGGAGGTTTTATCGGAGTTGGAAGTGGAGGAGAAAAGCTGAAATTACTTTAAGAGGCCAGCTAAATAGCTGCCAGCCCAGCGCAGGTGCGCCCATGCAGGTGCAGGGGAGGCAAAGCCACAAAACCCAAGGCACCGCAGGGGAGCTGCCCTGCCAGCCTATCCCGATGCGCAGCAGCGCACAGGCCAGGGCCGAGGCACCAGCGCAGGCGTACAGGCCAGCGCTGAGGCGCCAGCACAGGTGCGGCTAGGCGACCGCCACAGCGCCATACCAGCAACATCAGCTGCAACAACCAAGCATTTAACTAACTTAGAAAGGGATGGATCCCCGGGAATGCATCCGGGGTCCCGCAAATAAAAATGAGCTGAGCTATTTGACTAAAAATGGCATTCTGGACTCAACAGAATCGATGAAAATTCCAATGGAGGTTGATTTAATAAAAAGTGAGCCCCACGCCCAAAACTAACTTTTGGCCACCTTTTCTAAAACGGAACCCAAGGGCCAAAAACTAGTCCGAAAGCCCTGGGACCTGAACCAAAGGTCCCTCTAATCCAAAGTCGATATTCTGGAGCTAACAACAATGACAGAATTTCCATCCGAGGCCATCTTCTCTGACTGTTGACTAAAGTCAACCCCACAAGCCAAACTGGCTTGAAAACACAGAAAATAACATAAGCCCAACACGATAAATCCCAAACCCAGACCAAGGGTCCCACTAGACCAAAATCCTTGTTCCAGAGCCAATAGAATTGTCGGAATTCAATTCTGAGCACGTTTACCAAGAAAGTTGATTGAAGTCAAAGATTTTCTAAGTTCAAGTTTTAAAATAGGGAAATGGTCATAACGACCTAACGAACTGCCCGGGCACCGAACCGTCAGTCCCGACAAGTTGTAAGTAACTTGTAGCCACTGAGGGAAAGCTCAAAACACGGAAAAAGCATGAAAAATAGAAAAATGATCTGGAGGGTCATTACAACATCCACTACTAAAAGGACTTTCGTCCGCGAAAGTTAGAAAAAGGTTAGTACCTGAAGACTTGAAAAGATAAGGATAACGGGTCCGCATGTCAGTTTCAATCTACCAAGTAGCCTCCTTGATAGGACGATGCTGCCACTGAACCTTAACCAACGAAATCTCCTTGGACCTCAACTTCCTAACCTGCCTGTCCAAAATAGCAACAGGCTCCTCCTCAAAGGTTAAGGACTCAGCCAACTGAACTGACTCCAACTAAAGCACGTGAGACTTCTTCGGAATATACCGCCGCAACATAAAGACATGAAAAACAAGATGCACACTGGAAAGAGCAGGAGGCAAGGCTAACTCATAAGCAACCTCCCCAATACGACAAAGGATCTTGAAAGGCCCAATGAACGTAGGACTGAGCTTACCCTTCCTCCCGAACCTCATCACGTCTTTCATGGGCGATACCCGAAGGAACACACTGTCACCAACCATGAATTCTAGTCTCAAACTTTTCGGTCAGCATAACTCTTCTGCCTACTCTGGGCAGTGCATAGTCTCTCCTGAATGAGACGAACCCTATCCATAGAATAATGAAGCAAGTCTGTACCCCACGGCCTAACCTCGAAAGCATCAAACCAACCCACTGGAGATCTGCACCGCCTACCATACAAAGCCTCAAACGGAGCCATATGAATGCTGGAGTGGTAACTATTATTATATGCAAACTCTGCCAAGGCTAAACACTGGTCCCACTAACCCCCAAAATCAATAACACAGGCTCACAACATATCCTCTAAAATCTGAATAGTACGCTCCGACTGATCATTTATCTGCGGATGAAAAGCGGTACTAAGCTCAACTCTAGTACCCAACTCTCTCTGAATAGACCTCCAAAACTGCAAAGTGAACTGAGTACCATGGTCAGAAAGGATAGAAACTGGCACACTATACAAACGGACAATCTCTCAAATGTAGATCTGAGCCAACCTCTCAAAACTGTAGGAAGTTTGAACTGGCAGAAAGTCAGCATACTTCATCAACCTATCCACGATAACCCAAATAGCATCAAATCTCCGCAAAGTACTATCACGACCTGATTTCTCGGTCATGATGGCACCTACGCCCCCCCAGTAGGTGAAACAATCTCCATAGCCTGGAACAGTTAGTAATGCGCTACTATCTAATAAATAAGCAGAAGAACAGTCTAAATAAGCTGAAGCAAGGGAAATAAGCTGAAGAAAGTAGATAACAGGAATATATAACAATGTATGCAGAAGATAAACCAAACTCCAAAACCTGGTATCATAATATAGAGCCGGAACTACATATATGAAGTACAAAGGATCCAAAATAATATATACACAAATGTCTCCTAGTAGTAACATAGTACATAATACAAAAGATAAACTAAAGCTAAGCTCCAGTCGTCAAGAGCTCACCCTCAGTCTGAAGAGGTCCAAAATCTCCTCGCACGAGTGTCCATGAGCTAAAGATGGGGGCCCACACTAGGATTTACACCAGAAGATGCAGAGTGTAGTATGAGCACCAAATGCGAAGCAAAAGGTACCCAGTAGGTATCATGGACCGACTGGGCACATATAAGATAAAAGAGTAGTAATAAACAGAGTAGAAGCAAATAGTCACAGAAAACAATGAATAAGTACACCTAAGCTAGCACGGAAGAAATACAAAGCACCTGGTATCCTCGCAATAACAACATATATATAGAAGTTTTAGAAAATGGGTGGTATACCGGCAACCTCAATTAAAAAGAGAAAAAAGAAAACAAAATAGCGATAGCTTGCTCGAACACAGGAATAATAACCAGGTCCAACTACATAATACTAGTCTCAATATCAAGTTACAATAAGAAATTAGCATAAGGAATCATAAAACTTGATAAAGTAATAATAAATCTACCTACAGTCCCAACAGGCGCCCATACACCTGAGGAACACAAACAAGTGAAGACAAACCCTCTGGCATCCCATACTACCAAAGCGTACACTCAGCAAACAGCAAACAAGGGTGGAACCTCATACAAATGAGCGGTATGATGCATGATGAAAATTGGGTAGAATAGTAACCCTATATGTACCTCCTCTGATGCCTAAGGGCCCAGTAGGTTGGTCCCATGGAAGGACACGACCCGTATACCTCGACTCCACCGTATACTCCTCCTCTGACACACTCAACACATAACCCCTAGTTCAGATCGGCAAGATCCATGGAGGTCCTCGATTACATACTAAATCTCAATCTCAATATCATCATCCGGAGTTGATCCGAATCCAAAGCAACAACCTAAATCTCAAAAATGCATGCCCAAAACCTATCTGGGTTTAAATTGGTGAAATAAGTCTCAAAAACCGCCCGGGCATAACCGGGTCTAAAACAACAGTAAATCAGGTCCAGTGCTCGACTTTACCGAGACTAACATCATTTTCCATTAATAACAAAGCAAGTCTAGCACCTCGGCCTAACTGGGTCTAGTATAAGTAGGAAAACTGTGATAAATTTCTCTCTTAACTTTTCTTACCCCAAGAAGATCCATTAAAACGGTACCAAACCATTTTATAATCATTTTTACTGAAAATGGGCCCCTGCGGCCATGCAAGATTTAGAAAACCGTATAAGATAGTACCGAAGCCAAAATCATAGTAAAAATCATGTAGAAATCCCTTATATGCATGAAAATGGCATGCTCAATCACAAACAATAACCCAACGACTCACAATCAACCTATCGGCCCTGTACAAGCTCCAATCATTCTACAACACAGATAACCAGCTCTATAACAATAATAACAATGTCCGGGACTCACGGACATTCCCAAATAACCCACCATTTATGTTCCAGAGTCAACACAAGGCCGCACAGGACCACAAGGGTAATAACACCATATATAACAAATACTACAAACAACGGAGAAAAGAAATGAGTCAGACATGAAGAAGCGGTCAAGGTCTGTGGTACCTAGCTAGTAAACCCAACCCAAGGATGCCCATTAATACAATTTTATCCTATATATGCAAAGTCTAGGGAGTTTAGATCCTAACCTATATGTCGTTCGATGACAAGCTATAAGAACGACGATATCCGAGGCTGAACCGCTGTAAGAAGCGTCGAATGACAATCAAATTATCATAATCATAAATAACATATTAAAATGATACTAACGATACCCATATCGCCATAATAATAGTCAGGCCAAAATTTGGGTCACCAGCGAGCCTGTGGGGCCCACAATCCAAAATCAAGAACGGAAAGAAGCACGATGACCACAACAATGCCAAGAAGACATGCTCCAAAAGTGAGCGATTTTGGCCAAGAGGAATGCAAAAAAATAGCCTGCTCAAGATCCAAATTAAAGAATAGAAATTTAAGAACAAAAATCAAAAAATGAGCAAGGAAAGCTTACCACAACCAGAGAACCACGCCAAGGAAACGAAAACAAAGAATTCACGGAGCATGCAACCTCAAGGGAACAGATCCTTCTAGAAAAGCCAAGCTTTTAGAATTACAACCATGGAGGAAAAATGGAATTTGGGGAAGAAGACTTACCAAATAAATCAAGGAAGCAAGATTTCTCCTCAATACAATGAATTCCCAAGGTTATGGACTGGATTGAGCACTTTGGTGGAGAGGATATTTAGTTTAGAGTTGGAAAATGAAGAAACATAGCTAGAAAAATCGAAGTGCCAAGAGTTATATAGCTGATGGTCGCTGGTCAGCGCTATCGCGCTAAACCAACACCATCACGCTAGAGGGAGCCAGGCGCCATCGCGCTACAAGAACGCAATTGCGCTGGACGGCAGAAATGAGCGGGAGCGCAATCGCGCTAGGCTAGCGCTGTTGGCGCTGAGGAGCTGCCTGCAGCAGAAAATCTCCAACTTTTAAAAACTCTACGGGGCATTCCGAGCACAATTGGAAATAGATACTCAAAAACCAATACTGCTAATAGAGTCGAAACAACATTCTGGACTCAATGGAATCGACAAAACTTCCATACGAGGTCATTTTGGAGGAATGTTGGCCCAAGTCAACACTAAGTAAATCTAACCAACTAGCCAAAATAAGCCCGACTCACCTAGGATCCAAACCAACCACCAACCTAACCCAAACTCATCATTCCAGAGCTGATGGAATCATCAGATTTTGAACCTGAGGCTCCAATCATCAAAAGCTGACCCAAGTTCCACTTTCAACTCCAAATGGCCTGAAAATAGAAAAACTAACATAAAACCCACACCAGAAGTTCTCAGGCCTTGATTGGTCTAACTAGACCAAATTCAATGTATCGGAGCTAATAGAATTGTCGGAATTTGATTCCGAGTACGTTAGCTTAGAATGTTGACTAAAGTCAATGAATTCCTAAGTTAAAGTTTTAAAACAAGCGAATGACCATAACGACCAAATGAACGATCAGGGCACCGGACCACTAGTCCCAGCAAGCCATAAATGACTTGGGGCTGCTACGAATGCTCTAACAGTACAAAGAAATCATAAACACAAAGATGACCGGAAGAGTCATCAAAACATCCACTACTAAAAAGACTTTCGTCCTCGAAAGTCAGGAAGAACGGAGGTACCTGAAGGCTTAAACAACTGCGGATACTAGGCCTGCATATCTCTCTCGATCTCCCAAGTAGCCTCCTTGAGTGAATGATTCCTCCACTGAACTTTCACCATCAGGATCTCCCTAGATCTCAACCTCCTAAAATCTCTGGCCAATATAGCAACCGACTCCTCAACAAAGGACAAACTCTCATCCAACTGAACCAACTTCCAATACAACACATGAGGCTCATCTGGAAGGCGCAATATTGAAACATGAAATACAAGATGTATAACTGGAAATATCAAAGGCAAGTCTAACTGGTAGGTAACACTGCCGACCCTCTAGAGAATCTCAAACGACCTAATGTACCTGGGGCTAAGCTTACCCCGCTGACCAAATCTCATCACGCCCTTTAAGGTGATACTCAAAGGAATACCAAGTCACCAACACTGAACTCTAAGGCACGAAGTCTACAATTAGCGTAGCTCTTCTGCCTATTCTGAGCTGCTCAAAGTCTATCCTAAATCACATGGACTCAATCTAAGGAATCTCAAAGTAAATCTGTACTCCGTGGCCTAGACTCCAAACCATCGAACCAACCAATCGGCAATTGCAATGCCTACCATACAACGCATTGAAAGGTGCCATGTCAATGCTAGAATGGAAGCTATTATTTTATGCAAACTCAGCCAAAGGCACAAACTGATCCCAATAACCTCCAAAGTAAAGAACACATGCCCGAAGCATGTCCTCCGGGACTTGAATGGTCCTCTTGGACTAGCCATCTATCTGAGGGTGGAATGCAGTACTAAGCTGAACCTCTGTACCCAAATCTCTCTAATTAGATCTCCAGAACTGGGATGTGAGCTGAATGCCGCGATTTGATATGATAGCAGCTAGGACCCCATGCAATCAAACAACCTTACGAATGTAAATCTAAGCTAACCTCTCTGCACTGTAAGAAGTTTGAACTGGAAAGAAGTGTGCTGACTTAGTCAGCCTATCAACAGTAACCCAGATAGAATCAAACCCTCTAGAAGAAACGAGGAAAACCAACTACGAAGTCCATAGTAATCCCTTCCCACTTCCACTCAGGAATGGGAAGTCACTGCATCAAACCACCAGGTCTCATGTGCTCGAACTTAACCTGCTAACAGTTCAAGCATCGAGAACAAACTCCACTATGTCCCACTTTATACTACTCCACCAGTAAAGCTGTCTCAAATCCCTATACATCTTCGCTATGCTCGGATGAATGGAGTATCTAGAACAATATGACTCATGAAGTATTAACTGAATTAAATACCCAACTCTCGGAACACAAAGATGACTGTCAAACCTCAGAATACCATCAGAACCCAAAGTAGACCGGCTGACCTCTCCCCGAACTAGATAATCACGAAGGTCACACAATCTCTGATCCTTAAACTGACAGCTTTGAATCTGATCGACTAAAGTAGAACAAACCTCAATACTGGCAAGAACTCTGCTAGGATCCGACAAATCAAGCCTAACCAAACGGTTAGCCAAGGACTGGATGTCCAAGGCCAATGGTCACTTAGAAACTGAAAGTGAAGCTAGGCTACCCACACTCACCGTCTTTCGACTCAAGGCATCTGCTACCAGGTTTGCCTTGCCTGGATGATATAGAATGGTGAAATCATAGTCCTTCAGTAGCTCAATCCATCTCCTCTGCCTCAAGTTTAGCTCTCACTGACTAGTAATGTACTGAAGAATATGGTGATCGATGAATATCTCACAATGAACTCCATATAAGTAGTGCCTCCAGATCTTGAGCTCAAAGACTACCATCACCAACTACAAGTCATAAGTAGGGTAGTTGCGCTCGTGAACCTTCAGCTGCCTTGACACATATGCTATCACTCGACCCAACTGTATCAATAAACAAACAAGATCAACCCTAGAAGCATCACAATACATAGAGAAACTCTGACCCTCAACCAGTAAAGTCAATACACGAGTTGAAGTTAACAAGGCCTTAAGCCTCTGAAAGCTATCCTCGCACTGATCTAACCACTAAAATGGAATATCCTTCCTAGTCAGCATAGTCAAGGGTGCTGCTATGGAAGAAAATTCCTCAATGAACCATTTGTAGTACCCGACTAACCCAACAAAGCTGCGGACCTCAGTAGCAGTAGAGGTCTAGGCCAATCACGCACTGCTAAAATCTTACGCGGATCAACCCTAATCCCATCCTTAGACACCACGTGTCCTAGGAAAGCAACTGACTCAAGCCAAAACTCGCACTTTGAGAACTTGGCATAAAGCCGATGATCTCTCAAAGTCTGGAGTATAATCCTCAAGTGCTGCTCATGATCCTCTCTACTCCGCAAGTATATCAAGATGTCGTCTATGAAAATGATCACAAATGAGTCTAAATATAGGCTAAGCACCTTGTGCATCAAGTCCATGAAAGTTGCGGGGGAATTAGTAAACCTAAAAGACATCACCAGGAACTCATAATGGCCATAACGTGTCCTGAATGTTGTCTTAGGGATGTCCTCCTCCCTAATCCTCAACTGGTGGTATCCTAACTTCAAATCAATCTTTGAAAACACGGCTGAACCCTGAAGCTAATCAAATAAGTCATCAATATGCGGTATCAAATACCTATTCTTCACTGTCACCTTATACAGCTGTCGATTATCAATACATATCCGTATCGACCCATCTTTCTTCTTCATAAAAAGAACAGGAGCACCCCAAGGCGATACACTCATCCTAATGAACCCCTTAGCTAACAAATCCTAGAGCTTCTCCTTAAGCTCCCTCAACTCAGCTGGAGCCATACGGTAAGGAGAAATGAAAATGGGCCTGGTGCCTGGCTCTAACTCAATGGAAAAGTCTATATCTCTCTCAGGTGGAAGGCTTGGCAGGTCGGTAGGGAACATATCTAGGAATTCTCTAACCACAGGAACTGACTCAGGGGAAGAAATGTCAGCACTAACATCTCAGACGTATGCTAGGTAAGCTAAACACACATAAGAAATCAGCTTCCTAGATCAAAGATAAGAGATGATCCCAGACGGTGCGCGTCTAACATAACCCTGCCACACAACTGGGGATACACCGAGCTCGGCTATAGTAACGGTATTGGCATAATAATCCAAAATTGCACTGTGAGGGGATAACCAGTCCATGCCCAGTATCACATCAAAAGCCAACATATCAAGGATCATCAAGTCACCCCAAGTCTCCAAATCACCAATAGATATCATACAAGACCTCACAATACGATCTACTATTAAAGAATCTTCTACTGGGGTTTAAAAAGATACATGCATAGATAACGACTCACTAGCCAACCCCAAACAAGGCATAAAGTAGGCAAGTACATATGAAACAAGTAGATCCAGGATCAAATAAATCCATTGCTGACTGATGGCATACAGAAATCGTACCTGTGATCACAACATCCGAGGCCTCTGCCTCCGGCCTCCTAGGGATAAGATAGAACTGATGACAACCTCCACCTACTCGACCGCCATCCCTACCACCTGCTCTGCCAATCAGGGAACCACCTCTAGCCTGACTACCACCCTTTCTAGCCGGTGGCTGAACTACTCGCAAAGGCTTGACCAGCTGAGCGACTAACTGAATTGTACCCCGCTAAGGGTAATCTCTAGCATAATGGCCAATAATACCACACTCATAACAAAGCCTTGATGGCTTGGACTATTGAGATGAACCAGTAAAACCTGTATGGCCACCACGGTCTGATGCCCCAAAAGCTGCATCCCTCGAAGACTTACCGTGCTCAAACTGAGAACTACCCGAAGTCTGAAGTGAAGCCTGAACTGGCCGACTGGTCTGACTCTGGTGCTGCTATGGTTGATTATCCCGACCCCACTGGCTCGAACTCCTACCACCATGATGAGACCTACTAAAGCTTCCCTGATGATGAGGCCTCTTATCTCTAGCCCCCTGATCATGACGATGCAAGTCCTCTACAGTATGGACGTAGTCTGTAACAGCCTGAAATGACTGACCATTAGAAACTAAGATCTCAGCTGACTGTCTAAGCTCTGTCTGCAACCCCCAAACAAATCTACGAATCCTGTCCGGCTTGGTAGGAATGATCATAACTCCAAATGGAACAAGCTAATGGAAAAGGGTCTCATACTCGGATATCGATATGGATCCATGTGAAATCCTAGTGAACTGCTCCTTGCAACGCTTGCGATCACTCCGAGGCAAGAACTTGTCCATAAAGGCCTCATTGAACTCAGACCAATACAATGAAGGAGATAAAGATGGTCTGCAAGCAACCTGAGCCCTCCACCATAACTTAGCTGGGATCTCCAGCTGATAAGTAGTATATCCAACCCTGTGAGTCTATAACAAACCCCAGTGATGTAACATCTACTCACAAGTAGTGATGAAGTCATGTGGATCCTGTCCAAATGTACCAGCGAACCTCATAGGTGCCAATCTCAGAAACCTACCCAATGCCTTCTGCTCCGTCTCTGTCATAACTGGGCGAGGAGCAAGAGGCTGTGCAATTGATGGAACCGGAATAACCTCGGCATGGGAAGCTGCAGTAGCAGGCTGCGCTCCTGAACTCGGTGTACCCAGGGCTGCCCCCTGAGCGGATATCTGGGCTACCTCAGAAGGTCGCTCTCCAATCATACCCAAAAGCTGAAGAAGTAAACCCCAAATATCTGAAGACTGAGCTGGGGCTGACAGATACTGGTGCTGGAACTGGTACTGAAGCTGGTGGTACCTGGGTTTTCCCTGAGTCCATATGTTGCTGCTCATGAACTAACTATGGCTCATAGTCATGATCGGGCTCTATCTCAACTCTAGCAGCTCTAGTAGGTGCCACTGCTCAAGGACATCCTTGACCCCTACCTCTACGACCTCCCCAGTCCCTAGCTGGTGTCTGGGATGCTGGAGTCGGAGGCACATCTCTGCCTTACGTTGACGTTCTCATATGAACCATTGCGGAAGAATGAACTAGAGCATATGAGATTTCCATAAACTTTCAAGGGTACTACGCACGAGATAGAAGCAAGAAGAGTCCATTTTTCCTAAGATGTCACTATAGCCTCCCGAAGATTGAGTACGAACGTCTTCGCCCCGATCCGTAGGACTCAACTAGATTTTGGCTTCTATATCGATGACACCGATGAACCTAGGCTCTGATACCAAGCTGTCATGACCTGATTTCTTGGTCGTGATGGCACCGATGACCCCCCAGTAGGAGAACCAATCCCCATAGACTAGAACAGTTAGTAATGGGCTACTATCTAATAGATAAGCTGAAGAACAATCTAAATAAGCGGAAACAAGGGAAATAAACTGAAGAAAGTAGAGAACAAGAATATATAACAGTGTATGCGGAAGATAAACCAAACCCCAAAACCTGATATCATAATATAGAGCCGGAACTACATATACGAAGTACAAAGGATCCAAAATAATATATACACAAATGTCTCCTAGTAGTAATAGAGTACATAATACAAAAGATAAACTAAAGCTAAGCTCCAGTCGTCAAGAGCTCACCCTCAGTCTGAAGAGGTCCAAAATCTCCTCGCACGAGTGTCCACGAGCTAACGGTGAGGGCCCACACTAGGATTTGAACCAGAAGATGCAAAGTATAGTATGAGCACTAAATGTGAAGCAAAATGTACCCAGTAGGTATCATGGACCGACTGGGCACATATAAGATAAAAGAGCAGTAATATACAGAGTAGAAGCAAATAGTCACATAAAATAATGAATAAGTACACGGAAGCTAGCACGGAAGGAATACAAGCAGAAGACAACATACATGGCTAGCTACTAGGATATATATCACATACACAGGCGAAAGGAAGAAGTAACGCACCTGGTATCCTCGAAATAACAACATATATATAGAAGTTTTAGAAAATGGGTATACCGGTAACCTCAATTAAAAGGAGAAAAAGGGAAGAAAAATAATGATAGCATGCTCGAACACAGGAATAATAACCAGGCCCTGCTACATAATACTAGTCTCAATATCAAGTTACAATAAGAAATCATAAAACTCGATACAATAATAATAAGTCTACCTACAGTCCCAATAGGTGCCCATACACCTGAGGAACACAAACAAGTGAAGACAAACCCTCCGGCATCCCATACTACTAGAGCATACACTTAGCAAACAGAAAACAAGGGTGGAACCTCACACAAATGAATGGTATGCATGATAAAAACAGGGTGGAAAAGTAACCCTGTAGGTACCTTCTCCAGGGCCTAAGGGTCCAGTAGGTAGGTCCCATAAAAGGACACGATCCGTATACCTCGACTCTATCATATACCCCTCCTCCAGGCACACTCAGCACGTAGCCCCTGGTCCGGATCAGAAAGGTCCATGGAGGTCCTCGACCACATACTAAATCTCAATCTCAATATCATCATCTGGAGTGGATTCAGATCCAAAGTAGTAACCCAAATCTAAAAAATGCATGCCCAGAACCTATCCGGGTTTAAATCGGTGAAATAAGTTTCAAAAACCCCCTTCAAGGGTTCCCGGGCATAACCGGGTCTAAAACAGCAGTAAATCAGGTCCACTGCTCGACTTTACCGAGACTAACATCATTTTCCATTAATAACAAAGCAAGTATAGCACCTCGGCCTAACTGGGTCTAGTATAAGTAGGAAACCTGTGATAAATTTCTCTCTTAACTTTTTTTACCCCAAGAAGATCCATTAAAACGGTACCAAACCATTTTATAATCATTTTTACTGAAAATGGGCCCGTGAGGCCATGCAAGATTTAGAAAACCGTATAAGATAGTCTCGAAGGCAAAATCGTAGTAAAAATCATGTAGAAATCCCTTATATGCATGAAAATGGCATGCTTAATCACAAACAATAGCCCAATGACTCACAATCAACCTATCGGCCCTGTACAGGCTCCAATCATTCTACAACACAAATAGCCAGCTCTATAACAATAATAACGATGTCCGGGACTCACAAACATTCCCAAGTAACCCACCATCTATGTTTCAGAGTCAACACAAGGCCACACAGGACCACAAGGGTAATAACATCATATATAACAAATACTACAAACAACGGAGGAAAGAAACGAGTCGGACATGAAGAAGCGGTCAAGGTTTGTGGTACCAAGCTAGTAAACCCAACCTAAGGATGCCCATTAATATAATTTTATCCTATATATGCGAAGTCTAGAAAGTTTAGATCATAACCTATATGTCGTCCGATGACAATCTGTAGGAATGACGATATCCGAGGCCGAACCGCTCTGAGAAGGTCCAAATGAGAATCAAACTTTCATAACCATAAATAACACATTAATACGAGACTAACGATACCCATATTTCCATAATAATAGTGGGGCTGAAATTCGGTTCACCGGCAGGCCCGCGGGGCCCACAACCCAAAATCAAGAATGGAAAGAAGTATGATGACCACAAAAATGCCAAGAAGATAAGCTCCAAAAGTGAGCAATTTTTGCCAAGAAGAAGTCACAAAAATAGCCCCCTCAAGCTCCAAATTAAAGAATGGAAATTTAAGAACAAAAATCAGAAATTGAGCAAGGAAAGCTTACCACAACGAGAGAACCATGCCAAGGAAATGAAAACAAGGAATTCACGAAGCATGCAACCCCAAGGGAACATATTTTTCAAGAAAAGCCAAGCTTTTAGAATTACAACCATGGAGGTTTTAACAATGAAGGAAAAAGGGAAGTTTGCGGAGAAGGGTTGAGTTGCGTAATAGCAGATTCTCCGGTCAATAAATCGTTGGATTTGAAATCGAACTCTCTACAAATAAATCAAGGAAGCATGATTTCTCCTCAGTACAATGAATTGCCAAGGTTATCGACTGAATTGAGCACTTTGGTGGAGAGAATATTTAGTTTAGAGTTGGAAAATGAAGAAACATGGCTGGAAAAATTGTAGTGCCAAGAGTTATATAGCTGATGGTCGCTAGTCAGCGCTATCGCACTAAACCAACACCATCATGCTAGAGGGAGCTAGGTGCCAAGGCGCCATCGCGCTACAACAGCGCAATCGCGCTGGCCGGTAGAAACGCATGTGCGTGCACTATCACGCTAGGCTAGTGCCGTTGGCGCTGAGGAGCTGCCTGCAATAGAAAATCTGCAACTTTTAAAAATTCTACGAGGCATTCCAGGCACAATCGGAAGCCGATACTCAAAAACCAATAATGCTAATAGAGTGGAAATGACGTTACAGACTCAACGGAATCGACAAAACTTCCGTATGAGGTCATTTTGGAGGAATGTTGACCCAATTCAACATAACTAAATCCAACCAACTAGCTGAAATAAGCCCGGCTCACCCGGGTCCCGAACCAACCACCAACCTAACCCAAAATCATCATTTTGAAGCTGATGGAATCGTCGGATTTTGAATCTGACACTCCAATCATTGAAAGCTGACCCAAGTTCCACTTTCAACTCCAAATGGCCTGAAAAATAGAAAAACTAATATAAAAATGACACCGGAAGTTCTCAGGCCTCGACTAAAGGTCCAACCAGACCAAACTCAATATTTCGGAGCTAACAAAACTATCAGAATTTGATTCCAAGAACGTTAGCTAAGAATGTTGACTAAAGTCAACGAATTCCTAAGTTAAAGCTCTAAAACAGGCAAACGACCATAATGACCAAATAAATGACCAAGGCACCGGGCCACCTATCCCAGCAAGCCATAAATGACTTTGGGCCGCTACAAGAAAGCTCTAACAGTACAAAGAAAGCATAAATGCAAAGATGACTGGAAGGGTTATCATAAGTACATGGCAAACCGACTACAAAGTCCATAACTATCTGCTCCCTTTTTATCTCCGAAATAGGTAACCTTTGAGACAAACCACCTGGCCTCTGGTGCTCAAATATCACCTGCTGACATTTCAAGCACCTAGATAGAAAAGCTGATATATCCCTCTTCATCCCACACCACCAGTAGTGCTACCTCAAGTCACGATAATCTTAGCTGCCCCGTGATGAATGAAATATTTAAAACAATGTGCCTCCTCCAAGATCAATCTAACCAAGTCACCAATTCTAGGAACGCAAATACGACCCTCGATCCTTAGAATACCCTTTGAATCTAAAGTCACCTTCCTAGCCTCACCACTCACCACCTTGTCACAAATGATCCTCAAACTCGCATCATCAAACTACTATGCTCGAATCTGCTCCAACAAGGAAGATCTAGCCTCAACGCAAGCAAAACTATGGCCCGACTTAGAAATGTCAAGTCTAACCAACCTGTTAGCCAAGGATTGGATGTTCCAAGCTAAAGGTCGCTCCTCTGTCACTAAGAAAGCCAAGCTACCCATACTCACCGCCTTCTGTCTCAAGGCGTCCGCCACTATATTTGCCTTGCCCGAATGATAATGATAGAGATGTCATAGTCCTTTAGTAACTCCAACCACCTACGCTGCCTCAAATTTAGATCCTTCTGGCTGAAAATGTACTGAAGACTGCGGTGGTCAGTAAGGATCTCACAATGCACGCCATAAAGATAATGCCTCCAAATCTTCAATGCGAAGACTACTGCTGCTAACTCCAAGTCATGTGTGGGGTAGTTCCTCTCGTGAATCTTCAATTGTCTGGAAGCATATGCAATAACCTGACCCTGCTACATCTACACACAACCCAAACCAATACCCAAAGCATGATAGTACACAGTGAAACCCTGACCCTCGATCGAAAGAGTAAGAATCAGAGCTGAAGTCAACAAGGCCTTGAGCTTCAGAAAGCTTGCCTCACACTCATCTGACCACGGGAAGGGAACATTCTTCTGAGTCAATCTAGTCAATAAAGCTGCTATCGAAGAAAACCCCTCTACAAATCGTCTGTAATAACTTGCCAACCCAAAGAAAACTACAAACCTCGGTAATAGAAGTAGGCCTAGCCCAATCATGAACTGCTGCAATCTTCACCGGATCTACCATAATCCCATTCTTGGACACCACGTGCCCCAAGAATGCTATAGACTCTATCCAAAACTCACACTTAGTGAATTTGGCATACAACTAATGGTTTCGCAAGGTCTAAAATACAACTCTAAGATGCTGTTCGTGCTCCTCTCTACTCCTCAAATAAATCAGAATGTTATCGATGAACACAATCACAAATGAGTCCAAGTAGGCACTGAACACATGGTTCATCAGCTCAATAAATGCTGTTGGGGCATTAGTCAACCCAAAAGACATGATAGGAACTCTTTATAGCCGTATCAAGTCCTAAATGCAGTCTTTGGGATGTCCTCAGCCCTAATTCTCAACTGGTAATAACCGTACCTCAAGTCTATCTTAGAGAACCCTGCTGCACCCTGTAGCTGGTCAAAAAAATAATTAATACGCGGCATCAAATATCTGTTCTTAATGGTCACCTTATTCAACTGCCTGTAGTCGATACACATACGCACAGACCCATCCTTCTTCTTCACAAACAGAACCGTAGCACCCCACAGAGACACACTTGGCCTGATGAACCCTCTACTCAATAGATCCTGGAGCTGATCCTTAAGCTCCCTCAACTCAGCAGGTTCCATCCAATATGGCAGAATAGAAATGGGCTTGGTTCCTGGCTCAACATCGATACCAAAATCAATGTCACAATCAGGAGGGAGACCCAAAATATCAGAAGAAAACACATCTGAATACTCGCAAACCATGAAAACTGACTCAAAAGGAGGTGTGGTGGCACTAGTATCACGGATGTAGGCAAGATAGGCTAAGCACCCATTCCCAACCAACCGCTGGGTGCTTAGGAAAGATATAACTCCCTTCGGCATGTGGCTATCGACACCCTTCTATATGATAGGAGGGATACCAGGCATACGAAGAGTAACAGTCTTGGAGAATCAATCCAAGACCGCATGATAAGGAGACAGCTAATCCATGCCCAAGATCACATCAAAATCAACCATATCAAGTACAACAAAGTTTACCCATGTGTCATGCCCCAAGATAGTCACCACACAAGCCTGATACACCTGATCCACTACTAAAAAATCTCCTACTAGGGTAGATACACGCAAGGGCGCATGCAAAGATTCACAAGTAGACTCAGACGAGTAGCATAATAAGAAGATACATATGAGAATGTAGATCCTGGATCAAACAACGCAGAAGTAGACTGATAACAAGCGAGATCGTACCTGTGATCACAGCATCTGAAGCCTTGGCCTCTGTCTGGCCCGAAACCACATATATGTGGCTCTGACTGCCATGACCCTCCGACCTACTAGACTGAGGACCACCACTAGTACCTTGGGGACTACCCCTACTACCCTATGAACTACCTCTAGCTGGAGGTGCTGGAGCCCTGGGGGCCTGAACTAACTGATGCTGTCACCTAGGGTGCTGTGCCGATGGACACTCTCTAGTAAAGTGGCCTATCTTGCCATACTTATAACAACCCCGACCACACGTACTTTACTGTGAATACCCGGCTGGATCAGAATGACCACCATAACCTGTGGAACCTGAATGAGCACCCGTAGAGCAGGAATAATACTCTGGCTACTCTGACCATTGATAGTTTGTAATGCCGCCTGAATAGGTCGGATCTGCAGGAACCGCTGCTGGTGCTGACCTCAACCATAGTGGCCTCTACCACGGGCCTGTGGACCGCTGAAACTACCTTGATGGCGAGGCCACTTATGCTGCCCCCTTGGGCCTCACAAAGTACGCCCTCAATAGTACGAGAATGATCTACTACCTCCATAAAGGACTGACCCGATGCTACCATACCCTCTGTAGCCAAGCAGAGATGCAAAGTCAAACCTCGAACAAAATAGCATACCCTCTCATGCTCGGTGGGCAAAATCATAGTGGTGTGCCTAGCCAATTGATGGAAATAAACCTCATACTCAGAAACCATCATGAAGCCCTGCTCCAACCCAACAAACTGATCAATTAGACGCTCCCTCATGCTACATGGCACATACTTCTCCAGAAAAGCTACAGAGAACTGTGCCCAAGTGAGTGGAGGTGAGCTGGCCAGTCTGCAAGCTACATATGACCTCCACCACTATTTTCCTAGACCATCCAGCTAAAATGCAGCGTAATCTGCCCCATGTGACTCAAATAACCCCAAATTATGCAATCTCTCCCCACAGCTAGTCAGAAACTCATGTGCATCCTCCCTAGAAGCACCCAAAAACCTCAGAGGACCCAATCTAAGAAACCTACCAAGAATCTTTTTCTCCTCAGAAGACATGACGATCTCGGCTGAAAATGGTGGAATAACTGTAGAAACTGGTAATACCTCTAATCTAGGAGATGCAACAATAAGCTGTGCTCCTAAACCTTGTTCTGCCGCCTGAGCTGAAGTCTGACCTTCATCTCTAACCTGAGAACCAATCGGAGTGCCCGGCAAAGCTACTGGTGGAGTCATACCCTCAAGGAACCCCAATAACTAAACCAAAGTGTCCTACAATACTGGGATAGCCACAAAACCTACCGGGTGCTAAGCTGGCCCGACATGCTCTGGCTTATACTGTACCTCATCAATACTAACCTCAGGCTCTAGTGATGGTAGTCTAGCCCAGGCCCGAGCTGGCACTACAACTCATGCCTCACCTCGACCTCTAGGTCAACCTCTACCCCGTCCCCTAGCCGGGGCTCTAACTGTAGGTGTATGGGCCTCGTCCACACCTGCTGAAGATCTCATCCGGACCATCTGGGAAAGAGTGAAACAAAATATACTTAGAAGTTGAATAAGCCAAGAACGCACGACAAAGAATCAAACAAGATGCCACATTTTCTAAGAATGTCCTATAGTCTCTCACAGATTAGATACAGACATCATTGACCGATCCACGAGACTCTACTAGACACTTTTCTCTTGTACTGGCGAGACCAGTGAACCTAAAGCTCTGATACCACTCTGTCATGACCCAAAACTGAGCCGTGATGGCACCTACATAACCCTCCAGTAGGTGAGCCAAACTGAACGATGCGGAAGACAAATAAAGTAGTTAAAGTAAGAAAGTGGAAGACATACATAAGAGAGATAGGGCCAATAGCATATATACATACCAACTTGTATCAAATATACAAAAGATGACCCTAAAGTGACCAAGAACGACAAAATATACACTAGAACCAACCTGGACCTAGTGTCACTAGTACAAGAGCCACTATAGTATGGAGTAGCTATGAAACAAAGTCTATCTACCCAAAATACAAAATATAGACAGGATATACAAGATGGAAAGCATGTAAAGTCTCCAAAGCACTGGGAGCTCACCGCAATCCATACTGCAACAAGCCTCGAACGATGGGAGGATCAGTGAGGGTGGCTCGTACTAGGTGCTGCATCATAAAAAGATGCAGAGTGTAGTATGAGTACCAAGACAACGGGTACCCAGTAGGCATCATAGGCCGATAGAGCGCAGAAAGATAATATATAAATATAAATTACAGGAAAGCAGCTAAAATACATGGATCCACCTAAATCTAGTTATAAAGCCAAAAATTAAAATAACCAAGCCAATAAAGGTGAGTAATGACAAGATCAAACCCAAATCAACCGATAATCCAAAAGCACCAAAGCCAATCTAATGTGATGGAACAATGATGTAATGTATGAATGCATAATAATATAAACTTGGAATACCGCATCGGGCTTTCAGAATACCGCATCGGACTATGCATATATATGTATGTAGGTGCATGGAAGGTAAAAACCCAGAATAACGCATTGGGGGTTCAGAATACCGTATCGGACTATAAATATATGCATAAAATAGTATATCCTCTTCTTCCTTCAAAAATTCATAGTAAAACCCCATATAATATAATTTAATTCAAGTCTAAAAATCACCATAACCATAGTAAACCTCATTTGAACCAAAAACCTTTGAAAAATACTTCCTTTCTGTGTCAATAACATGCAATGTAGTATGAGCATGAAATATCCAAATCCAAAGAAAATCACACACAACAAGGCAAAACAGGGCAAAATACCCTCCAAAATAAGAAAACTGACCTGGAGCTCCGTCCAATTCCAAGCTATGGCCTCGGGCCCATAGTTACACACAACGGTAGAACAAAGCGGATAAAATAGGAAAGCGAAAGCAAAAATCACGTAGAATCTCTACTCTACCTCTAAAACCTCCTAAAAGCAAACTAGGGATTCTAAGCTAGCCACAACGACACTACAAGCTCCTATGCTAAGGATAAACATGATAATTCTAAACTATCATCCGAAAGGCCAATTTAAAGCAATAGACAAGATTTAAGCCTAAATCTTCCTAAAGTCAAACTTAACGTTCCAATAACATATAAATACATAAAATCTAACTAAACTCAGTCTAGAAAGTAAACCGTAACCTACCTCGGGGATGAACTGCAGACACGAACCATTACTCATGTGCCTTCTATTTCTGAACAACCTTAGAAAGCTTACATGCTATCAAGAATACAACACAGGTGTCAAGACAAGAAGAATGACACCCATATTGCTATATAGAAAAATCAAGCCGGAAATCGGGTTGAAAAAGGACCCTCAAGGCCCGTGCAAAGAAACAGAAATTAAAATTCACAATTTCCTTGCTAAAAATTGAGCGCGAACGAGGCTCGTTTCGGGGCTCAAAATAGCCCCGAAGTGCTACTAACTAAAAGGAACAAAAATGGTGGAAGAAAGGTTTTGGGAGGCGGAAACTTACCAATTCTAGGAGTCACGGACGCACCCGGATCAGTTGCATACAATCCCCCAAGAAAAATGGAGTAAGCAGTTGAAGAAATGAGGTTATTTGGAGCAACAATGGAGGTTTTAACGGAGTTGGAAGTGGAGGAGAAAAGATGGAAATGTTTGAACTGGCCAGCTAAATAGCTACCAGCCTAGCGCAGGTGCGCCCATGCAGGTGCAGGGGCTGCAACGCCACAACGCCCAAGGCACCGCAGGGGCGCTACCCTGCCAGCCTAGCCTGATGCGTAGGAGCGCACAGGCCAGCGCTGAGGCACCAACGTATGCGCGCACAGGCCAGCGTCGAGGCGCCAGCACAGGTGTAGCCAACCGCCTGCCACAATGCCATACCATCAACATCAGCTACAACAGCCAAGCATTTAGCTAACTTAGAAATAGATGGACCCACGGGAATGCATACAGGGTCCCGTGAACAAAAATGTGCTGAGCTATTTGACTAAAAGTGGCATTCTAGACTCAATAGAATCGATAAAAATCCCAACGGAGGTCAATTTAATGAAAAGTGCGCCGCATGCCCAAAACCAACTTTTCTAAAATGGAACCCAAGGGCCAAAAACAAGTCCGGAAGCCTCGAGACCAGAACCAAAGATCCCTCTCACCCAAAGTCGATATTCCAGAGCTAACAGCGTAGACCGAATTTCCATCCGAGGCCGTCTTCTCCGAATATTGACCAAAGTCAACCCCACAAGCCAAAATGGCCTGAAGACACAGAAAACAACACAATCTTAAAATGAAAACTCCCAAATCCATACCAAGGGTCCCACTAGACTAAAATCCCTATTCCAAAGCTAACAGAACTGTCAAAATTCAATTTTGAGCACGTTTACCAAGAAAATTGACCGAAGTCAAAATTTTTTTAAGTTTAAGTTCTAAAACAGGGAAATAGTCATAACAACCTAACGAACGGCCCGGACACCAAACCGTCAGTCCCCGGTAAGTCATAAATGACCTATAGACACTGAGGGAAAGCTCAAAAGGCAAAAAAAGCACGAAAAATAGAAAATGACCTGGAGGGTCATTACAATATCTAGCCCTAAGACTCAGTTCCAAAAACGCCTTCAACTTGTAGATCAAGTACTGTTAAGCCTAGTTTTAGTAAATAAATGGTACCTACGTGTTAGCTCTTTATTTTAAAAAAGGGAAAAAGGTAAAAGAATATCCCTTTACTTTCAACTGTCAGCCAACTTTATCCTTAGTTATAATTTGGGGCTAAATATATCCCTTTTGTTATACATTGGGGCTAAGTATATCTCTTCTATTAACAAAGTAAACAAAAAGTCTCATCTTTGGATGGAATCCCCAAAATCAGCATAAAATACCCAATTTAATTAAAATAATTCATTTCCTCATAATCCAACCCAACTAACCCGATCTAAAGTCAACCCACCTAAATCTAATAGGAAAAACTACATAGGTTGGCAAACATAGCTATTTTTTTTACTATGCATAGCTACACTTTAAAATAATTATGTTCTATAACTACATTTCACTTTTTATAGCATCTCTCTCATAATATCTCTCGCCTCTCTCCTCTCTCCCAATCTTGCTCACCTCTCTCCTCTCTCTCCCTCTCCTCCTCTTTCCCTCGCCTTCCTCTTTATCACTGCCTCTCTCCCTCCCCCCCTCTTTCTCTCTTACTCTTTTTTTCTCTATCTCTCTCTTTCGCTGCCTCTCCCCCTCTCTCTCTCACTCTCTCTCATTCTTTCTCTTTTTCTCTATCTCTCGCTGCTCCCCCCTCTCTCTCTTTCTCTTTATCTGTTTTCCTTGGCTATTTTTTTTAAAAAAACTATATATGCTTGGCTAATTATTTTTTTTAAAATTCTCCCATTGTAGTGTTTGAATTTTATACAGCTCCTTAGGATTCTCAATTTTAATTATATTCATTGATACAACTTGATATAATTATATTTGTTGATACAAATTATATTTATTGATATACTTGATACAATTGTATTTGTTGATACACTTGATATAGAGTGAATACACAATGAATAAATACAATTTATTCAATTATATTTATTAATACAACTTGATACAATTGTATTCATTGATACAAATTATATTCATTGATACAAATTATATTCATTGTTATAAAATACGAAGAGGGAGAGAGAGAGAGAGAGAGAGGTGAAAATAGAAAATACAAAGAGTAAAAAAGAAAGGGGTAAAAATACAAAATACAAAAAAGAGAGAGAAAGAAAGAGGGGTGAAAATATAAAATATAAAAAAGGGAAGAGAGAAAGAGAGGGAGAGAGAGAGAGAGAGAGAGAGAGAGAGAGGGGAAAATACAAAATATAAAAAGAAAAAGAAAGAGACAAAGAGAAAGAGAGAGACAAACAGAATAAAAGGGAGAGGGAGAGAGTGAAAATATTACATACAACAAGGGCGAAAGGGAGAGAGAGAAAGAGAGAAAGAGAGAAAGAGAAAGAGAGAAAGAGAAAGAGATATAGAGAAAAGAGAAAGAGAAAGAGAGATAGAGGGAGAGAGAGCAGAGAGGCGAGAGAGAGGAGAGAGATTCTATAAAAAGTGAAGTCTGCTAAGATGCTCAGATCTTCAGTTGATGCTATTATGTGGAAAAGACTCCGATTTTCTCAAAGATTAGAGATGTCATTAGTATTATGGTGTAGTTATAAAATATAATTTTTTAAAAATATAGCTATTTATAGTAAATACATAGCTATATTTACCAACCCATGTAGTTTTTTCTATTAGATTTAGGTGGGTTGACTTTGGAGAGGGTTAGTTGGATCTGGTTATGTGAAAATGAGTTATTTTAATTAAATATTATATTTTAAGCTGATTTGGGAGATTCCATTCAAAGTGGGACATTTTTATTTACTTTGTTAATAGGAGAGATATATTTAACCCAAACGTATAACAAGAGGGATATATTTAGCTCCAAAATATAACTAGAAATAAAGTTGACTGATAGTAAAAAGTAGAGAGACATTTTTGATTCTTTTCCCTTAAAAAAAATCCAAAATAAAGACAATACACATGTTGATCCATCATGGAGAAAATCTACTTATACTATAATATAATCGGTGTTATAAGATAAAAACAATGTAACAAAGTAAAGTTACAAGAGCAGAGAAAATAGTAAAGAAATATTACACTTTTTTTTTTCAATTGTGTTTCACATCTCATATGCAAGGTCATTTTATAGGCATAGTAAATGGTGGTAACTTATATGATTCAAGAATAAATAGTGAAAGGGAGGACCACCAACATGGGCATCTGTACTCTACACTATTTATAACATTTCACATTGGATGAACATGTAGAAAGAAGTTCTGGAAAAAAAGTGTATATAGTTAATGCTTGCTGCTTCATTTAAAAACATTATTACAAAAATTAAGTGGGACAAAACTTCAATTAAGAAAACAAAAAACACAACACGTATTTTACTCTCTATTGAAAACATTAATTAATATCTTTGAGATGATTCATTCCAATTTTGTATATTAGCTTCTCAAATATTGGAATCAGCATTGATATAGCGAACACATTTGCCAAATTTATTACTTAAATAAACTTGTTGAACATCTATACATTTTTTGTTGAAAATAATGAGTGAAAACGAATATCGGTGAAATGTATTTTGTTCTATTTCCTTTAATATATCCTTCTTTTAGTTGAGTCATGCATGCATTAGTGTCTTCATATAATATGTTGGAATCTGCCTTTCTGAAGCAAGATCACATGTTTTCTAAATGTATTGAGTTATTGAACTCTAACAAAATACATTCTCGATTTGCTTCATAAAAACTACTATCTTTGCATGATTTTAATCATAAGTTATTTCGTTGAATGCCATGATATAGATATACCTCCACATGTAATAAATAACATGTCTGAGATAGACTTCTAAGTGGATCATACAAATATTCTGCATCTGCATAACCAACTAGTTGTGAGTTGGATTCATTTAAATAAAATATTCTCATGTTAATGGTTCCTCAATGATATCTCAATATATGCTTAACCATTTAAATGTAGAGAAAGAATTAAATCATGCCAACAAGTTGACAGAGAAAGTTATATCTGATAAAAAATTATTGGCAAGATATATTAATGCCTTAGTTGCACTAAGATTTGATATTCAATACCAATAATCTCTTCAACATTTTCATAAGGCGTAACGAATATTTATTCACTACTAAAATACAGGAAAAACTGACCTAAAAAAATTGACTTCCTGAGGTCGATTTTCCAACAAAATAATTGACCCAAAATCGACCTTAATGCTCAGGTGAGAAAAACCCTGGTCGATAATTAAAATCGTCCACATGAGATCGGTAATACCGACCTCTTGTGGATGGTTTTAATTTCAAGTCGGAAAATAGATAGGGAACTAATTTGATATATATTTTTTAATTTTCTGACTTTAAGTGGTCGGTTTTATATAATTTTTTTATTTTAATCATTTTTGACCTCTTGAGGTTGGTTTTTAGATAAATATTTTTATTTTATTTTAATCATTTCCGACCTCTTGAGGTCAATTTTTAATAAATATTTTTTATTTTATTTTAATCATTTCAGACCTCTTGAGATCAGTTTTTAATAAATATATATTTTTTATTTTAAACATTTCAGACTTTGTGTGGTCAATTTTTAATAAATATATATTTTTTATTTTAAACATTTCCCATCTCGCGTGGTCGATTTTTAATAAAAAAATGAAATTATAAATTATATACCGACCTTACGTGGTCGATATTTTGTTATTAATTCTTTTTAATGTTTCCAACCACAAGTTAACACGACCCGATTTCTCAGTCATGATGGCACCTACAACCCCCCAGTAGGCGAACTAGTTTCCGTAGCCCGGAACGGTTAGTAATGGGCTACTATCTAACAAGCAAGCGGAAGAACAATATAAATAGGCGGAAGCAAGGGGAATAAGTGAAGAAAGTACACAACAGGAATATATATAACATATAGGCAGAAACATTGAAGTCTACCTACAGTCCCAATGGGTGCCCATACACCTGAGAAACACAAACAAGTGAAGACAAACCCTTCGACATCCCATACTACCAGAGCGTACACTCAGCAAATAACAAACAAGAGTGGAACCTCACATAAATAAATGGTATGATGCATGATGAAAACCGGGTGGAATAGTAACATTGTATGTACCTCCTCCAGCGCCTAAGGGCCCAGTAGGTAGGTTCCATGGAAGGACACAGCCTGAATACCTCAACTCCACCGTATACCCCTCCTCTGACACACTTAGCATGTAGCCCATGGTCTAGATCGGCAAGGTCAAGAGAGGTCCTCGACCACATACTAAATCTCAATCTCAATATTATCTTCCGGAGTGGATCCTGATCCAAAGCAGTAACCCAAATCTAAAAAATGCATGCCCAGAACCTATCTGGGTCTAAATCGGTAAAGTAAGTCTCAAAAACCCCCTTTAAGGGTGCTCGGGCGTATCCGGATCTAAAACAGTAGTAAATCAAGTCCAGTGCTCGGCTTTATCGAGTCTAACATTATTTCCCATTAATAACAAAATAAGTCTAGCACCTCGGCGCAACTGGGTCTAGTATAAGTTGGGAAACTGTGATAAATCTCTCTTTTAACTTTTCTTACCCCAAGAAGATCCATTAAAACAGTACCAACTTATTTTATAATCATTTTTATAGACAACGGCCCCCCAAGGCCATGCAAGATTTAGAAAACCATATAAGATAGGCCCGAAGCCAAAAATGTAGTAAAATCATGTAGAAATCCCTTATATGCATGAAAATGGCATGCTCAATCACAAACAATAGCCCAACGGCTCACAATCAACCTATAGGCCCTGCACAGGCTCCAATCATTCTACAACATAGATAACCAGCTCTAAAACAATAATAACGATGTACGGGACTCACAGACATTCCTAAATAACCCACCATCTATTTTCCAGAGTCAATTCAAGGTCGCACAGGACTACAAGGGTTATAACATCATCTATAACAAATACTATAAACAACAAAGGAAAGAAACGAGTTGGACATGAAGAAGCGGTCAAGGTATGTGGTACCAAGCTAGTAAACCCAAACTAAGGATGCCCATTAATATAATTTTATCCTATATATGCAAAGTCTAGGAAAAATAAACCGTAACCTACCTGTCATTCGATAACAAGCTGCGAGAACAATGGTATCCGAGCCCAAACCGCTTCGAGAAGCTCTGAGTGGAAGTCAAACTATCAAGAATATAAACTACACATTAAAACAAGATTAATGATACCCATATCGCTATAATACTAGCTGATCAAAGTGGGCCCATGGGGCCCACAACCCAAAATTAGAAACAGAAAGAAATACGATGAACATATTACTCCCGTGAGTGCATACCCTAAATTTGAGCAAATTTGGCCAAGAGAAAGGGCTTAAAACAACCCTCTCAAGTAATGAATTAAAGAGGGAAACTTCAAAGACTAAAAATCGAAAATTAACGGAAGAAGTTACCCATCACGATGAGATGAAGCACGCCAACGGAGTAAATTCCCCAAACCCACAAGCATGCAACCAAAAATGAGCAGCCACTACAAGGAAAAATTTCCCCAAGCTTATGAGTTCATCAATGGAGGTTTTTAATGGAGAAGAAGTAAAGTTGGGGAAAAAGGTGCTTACCCAATCGACGAAGTAGCGAGATTAATCACCCATTTATGGACCTCCAAGGCCAAGGACTGATGTGAGAGCAATTTGGGTTGACAGAAAATAAGTTTAGAGTGAGAAAACTTGGAGAAAAAGGCTGAAAAACCAAAATTGAGGGATTTTATAGGGGCTAGACGCAACAGAAATATCAACAATGCTAAAAACTTCTACGGGGCATTCCGGGCCTAATCAAAACCCAATACTCAGAAACCAATAATGCTATTAGAGTGGAAACGATATTTTGGACTCAACAGAATCAATGAAACTTTCATATGAGGTCGTTTCCGAGGAATGTTGACCCAATTCAACATTAACTAAAATCAATCGAACTCCCAAAATGAGCCCGACTCACCCGGGACCTGAACCAACCACCTACCTAACTCAAACTCGACATTTTGGAGCTAATGGAATCATTAGATTTACAACTGACACTCTGATGATTGAAAGCTGACCCAAGTCACACTTCCAACTCCAAATGGCCTGAAAACATAAGAACCAAGACAAAACCCACAAGGAAAGTTCACAGGCTTCGACTAAAGGTCTAACTAGACCAAACTCCACGTTCCGGAGCTAACAGATCTGTCAAAATGCAATTTCGAGCATGTTAGCTAAGAATGTTGACTAAAGTCAATGACTTCTTAAGTTTAATCTCTAAAACTGAGAAACGACCATAACGACCAAATAAACATCCACGGCACCGAACCACCGGTCCCAGCAAGCCATAAATGACTTAGGGCCGCTACATGTAAGCTCTAATAGTACAAAGAAAGCATAAATGCAAAAATGACTGGAAGGGTCATTACATCATCCACTACTAAAAAGGACTTTCGCCCTCGAAAGTCAAGAAGAGGGAGTACCTGAAGGCCCAAACAACTGCAGATACTGAGCCCGCATCTCTCTCTCAGTCTCCCAGGTAGCCTTCTCTACCGGGTGATGCCTCCACTGAACTTTCACCACCAGAATCTCCCTAGATCTCAACCTCCTAACATATCCAGCCAATGTAGCAACTGGCTTCTCAATACAAGTTAAACTGTCATCCAACTGAACTGAACCCACTGCAACACATGAGACTCATCTGGAACATACTGCTCAATATCTATACATGGAAAACTGGGTGTATAGCTGAAAATATCAGAGGCAAGGCTAGCATATAGGCAATACTACCAACCCTGTTAAGAATCTCAAACGGCCCAATGTACTTGAGTCTAAGCTTGCCCCGCCTACCGAATCTCATCAAGCCCTTCATGGGCGACACACAAAGAAAATCCAAGTCACCAACACTGAACTCTTAGGCATGAAGTCTATGATCAGTGTAGCTCTTCTGCCTACTCTAGGCTGCCCGAAGTCTGTCCTGAATCACCCAGACTCTATCTAAGGAATCATAAAGCAAATCTATACTTTAAGGCCTAGACTCCAAACCATCAAACCAACCAATTGGCAATCTGCAATGCCTCCTATACAAAGCCTCAAAAGGTCCCATGACAATGCTCGAATGCAAACTATTATTATAAGCAAACTCCACCAAAGGCACAAAATGGTCCCAAGAACTACCAAAGTCAAGAACACAGGCTCGAAGCATCTCCTACAGGACTTGGATAGTCCTCTTGGATTGGTCATCTGTTTGAGAGTAGAACACAGTACTAAGCTAAACTTCTGTACCTAAATATTGCTGAATATCTCTCCAGAACTGAGATATGAATTGAGTGCCACGGTCAGAAATGATAGAAGCTAGGACCCCATGCAACTGAACAATCTCATGAAGTTAGATCTGAGCCAACCTTTCTGCACTGTAGGAAGTCTAAACCGGCAAGAAGTGTGCTGACTTAGTCAGCCTATCAACAATCACCCAAATGGAATCAAACCCTCAAGAATTACGAGGCAAACCAACTACGAAGTCCATAGTAATCCCTTCCCACTTCCACTGAGGAATGAGAAGTAGCTGCATCAAACCACTAGGTCTCATATGCTCAAACTTAACCTATTGATATTTCAAGCACCGAGATATGAACTCTGTTATGTCCCGCTTTATTCCACTCCACCAGTAAAACTATCTTAAATCCCTATACATCTTTGTTGCACCCAGATAAATAGAGTATCTAGAATAATGTGCCTCACAAAGTATCAACTGAATCAAATCCCTAACTGTCGGAACACAAAGACGACTGCCAAACCTCAGGATACCATCAGAACCCAAAGTATCCCGGCTGGCCTCACCCTGAACTAGCTAATCATGAAGGTCACACAATCTCTGATCCTTAAACTATCAGCTCTAAATCTGATCGACTATGGTAAAATGAACCTCAATACTAGTAAGAACTCTGCTAGGATCTGACAAGTCAAGCCTAATCAAATGGTTTGCCAAGGACTAGATGTCCAAGGCCAACAGTTGCTCAAAAACTAAAAGTGAAGCTAGGCTACCCATACTGACCATCTTCCAACTCAAGGCATCCTCTACCATGTTTGCCTTGCCCGGATGATATAGAATGGTGAAATCATAGTCCTTTAGTAGCTCAATCCATCTCCTCTGCCTCAAGTTTAGATCTAGCTAACTAGTAATGTACTGAGGACTACGATGATTGATAAATATCTCACAATGAACTCCATATAAGTAGTGCCTCTAAATCTTGAGCGTGAAGACTACCACCGCCAACTCCAAGTCATGAGTGGGGTAGTTGTGCTCGTGAACCTTTAGCTGCCTCGATGCATATGCTATTACTCAACCCTGATGCATCAACACACAACCAAGATCAACCCTAGAAGCATCATAATATACGGAGAAACTCTGACCCTCAACCGGTAAAGTCAATACAGGAGCTGAACTCAACAAGGCCTTAAGCCTCTAGAATCTATCCTTGCACTGATCCAGAGCTGAAGTCAACAAGGCCTTAAGCCTCTAGAAGCTATCCTTGCACTGATCCGACCACTGAAATGGAACATCCTTTCTAGTCAGCATAGTCAAGGGTGCTGCTATGGAAGAAAATCCCTTGACAAACCATCTGTAGTACCTGACTAACCCAACAAAGCAGCGAACCTCAAAAGGAGGAGTAGGTCTAGGCCAATCACGCACCGCTAAAATCTTACCCGAAACAACTCTAATCCCATCCTTAGACACCATGTGTCTTAGGAATATAACTGACTCAAGCCAAAACTCGCACTTTGAGAACTTGGCATAAATCCAGTGATCGCTCAAAGTCTGAAGTACAGTCCTCAAGTGCTGCTCATGCTCATCTCTACTCCTTGAGTATATCAGGATTTTATGAATGAAGACTATCATGAACCTATCCAAATCTGGGCTAAGCACCATGTGCATCAAGTCTATGAAAGTTGCAGGGGCATTAGTCAATCCAAAAGACATCACCAGGAACTCATAATGGCCATAACGTGTCTTGAATGCTATACTAGGGATATCCTCTGCCCTAATCCTTAACTGGTGGTAGCTGGACCTCAAATCAGTCTTCCAAAACATGGGTGAACCCTGAAGCTGATCAAACAAGTCATCAATCCGTGGCATCGGATACCTATTCTTCACAGTCACCTTATTCAGCTACCGATAATCAATACACATCCGCATCGATCCATCTTTCTTCTTCACAAGAATAACAGGATCACCCCAAGGCGATACACTCGGCCTAATGAACACCTTAAATAACAAGTCCTAGAGCTGCTCCTTAAGCTCCCTCAACTCAGATGGAGCCATACAGTAAGGAGAAATAGAAATGGGACTGGTGCCCGGCTCTAACTCAATAGAAAAATCAATATCTCTCTCAGGTGGATAGCCTAGCAGGTCGGTAGGGAACACATCTAGGAAGTCTCTAACCATAGGAACCG
Organism: Jaltomata sinuosa; assembly: GCA_003996215.1. Taxonomy (NCBI): domain Eukaryota; kingdom Viridiplantae; phylum Streptophyta; class Magnoliopsida; order Solanales; family Solanaceae; genus Jaltomata; species Jaltomata sinuosa. The sequence goes on from QJPP01000639.1 coordinate 219,068, forward strand.
ACTCAGGGGAAGAAGTGTCAGCACTAGCATCTCGGATGTATGCTAGGTAAGATAAACACCCATGAGAAATCAGCATCCTATATCAAAGACAAGAGATGATCCCAGATGGTGCATGACTAACAGAACCCTGCCACACAACTGGGGACACATCGGACACGGCTATGGTAATGTTCTTTGCATAACAATCTAAAACTGCACGGTGAGGGGATAACCAGTCCATGCCCAGTATCACATCAAAATCTTACATATCAAGGATTATCAAGTCACCCCAAGTCTCCAAAAACCAACAAAAATCATACAAGACCTCACAATCCGATCCACTACTAAAAAATCTCCTACTGGAGTCAAAACAGATACAGGCACAGATAATGTCTCACTAGCCAACCCTAAACAAGGTAGAAAGTAGGTAGATACATACGAACAAGTATATCCAAGATCAAATAAATCCATAACTGACTGATAGCATACAAAAATCGTACTTGTAATAACAAAATTCGAAGCCTCTGTCTACGGTCTCCCAAGGACCACATAGAACTAACGACGACCTCCACCTGCCCAACCGCCGTCCCTTCCACCAGCTCTGCCATGCGGGGAACCATCTCTAGCCTGAAAACCATCTCCTCTAGCCAGTGGATAAACTTCTCACTAAGGCTCGAGCGACTGAGCGACTGACTAAACTGTACCCCGCTGGGGGAATTCTTTAGCATAATGACCATTAACACCACAATCATAGCAAGGCCCTAGCGGCCTGAACTATCGAGATAAACCAATAGAACCTATATGGCCACCACAGCCTGATTCCCCAGAAGCTGCACCCCTCGAAGACTGACCCTGCTCAAATTGATAACTACTCAAAATCGAAAGTAAAGCTTGAACTGGTCGACTAGACTGACCCTGGTGCTGCTGTGGCTGATAACCCTAGCCCCACTTTCCTAAACCTCTACCACCATAATGAGAACCACTATAGCTACCCTGATGATGAGGTCTCTTATCTTTGGCCCCCAGATCATGACGATACAAGTCCTTCACAGTACGAACGTAGTTTGCAATAGCCTTAAATGACTGACCACTAGTAACTAAGATCTCAACTGGCTGTCTAAGCTCCACCCAAAACCCCCAAACAAATCTTGAATCTTTTATGTCTTAGTAGGAATGATCATAGATCCAAATGGAGCAAGCTGATGAAAATGGATCTCACACTCGAATACAGACATGGCTTCCTATGAAAGCCTAGTGATCTTCTCCCTGCGACACTCGCAATCATTTTAAGGTAATAAATTGGCCATAAAGGCCTCATAGAACTCGAGCCAAGACAACGAAGGAGATAAAGACAATTTGTAAGCAAACTGAGCCCTCCACCATAACTTTGCTAGACCCTCCAACTGATAAGTAGTATACCTGACCTCGTGAGTTTCTAACAAACCCGAATGGTGTAACATCTCCTCATAGGTAGAAATGAAGACATGTGGGTCCTGACCTAGTTCACCTGAGAATCTAGGCGGTGCCAATCTCAGAAATCTGCCCACTGCCTTCTGCTCCATCTCTGTCATAACTGGGCGAGGAGCAAGAGGCTGTGCAATAGGTGGAACAGGAATAAACTCAGCATGGGGAGCCGCAGTAGTAGGCTACGCTCTTGAACTCTAAACACCCAAGGCTGCCCTTTGAGGTGATATCTGTGCTACCTCAGAAGGCTACTCTCCAATCATACCCAAAAGCTGTAGAAGTAAACTCCGAATATCTGAAGACTGAGCCGGGGCTGACACAGAAGCTGGCACAGAAACTGGTGCTGAAGTTGGCACTGGAGCTGGTGGAACTTGGGCTATCCCCGGGTCCACATGCTGCTACTCAGGAACAAACTCTGGCTCATAATCATGCTCGGGATCTATCTTCAATCTAGCATCTCTAGCAGGAGCCGCTTCTCGGGGATGACCTCTACCCCTACCCTTGAGACCACCCCGACCCCTAGCTACAGTTAGAGGTGCAGTGGTCGAAGGCTCTCCTTCACCAGAAGCTGACGATCTCATACGAACAATCTGCGGAAGAGTGAACTAGAATAAGTGAGATTTCAAGAAAACTTTCAAGGATACTACGCATGAGATAGAAGCAAGAATATCCATGTCATGCCCCGAGGTTACCCCCTAGACGTAACACGGGACTTGGGACCATAAGTGCCCTAAGCTAACCCTTGACCATAACATTCTCAAGCATAACAAACGATAAGCGAAAGCATAATATGGAAACCCAATAAGGAAATATCAATAAGGATCTAAGGGCCATATAACATACAATATCAAAAAGGGGAACTCGAATACAAACTATGTCTGAAAGCCTCTAGTAATAACATAAGAGTTGCTAGGACAAGACCCTAGCTAACTCGGAGTATAGAAGTAAAGCTAACATAAGGAAAAGCATAACTAGTCCTCGCACTATGAGGACTCACCAAAGCTGGGCGTGAGTGGCTGGGAACTCTAGTCACAAAGCTGTGAAGGGACATCTGAATCTCCATTATCAAAGGATGCAACGCAATATGCGTTAGTACTATTGAATGTACTAAGTATGTGGGATATGCATAGGTCATGATAAAAATATACTTGGAAGCCTATTTAAAACTGAGATCATGCATAACTTGTGGTAAAACAAGCTTAAATTATCCTTGAAGCTGAAATCATGTGGTAATAGTAAAATCTATAATGTAATGACTCAATGCAATATCATAAGCTAAAAACCTAATCATAAGTAGTAAGTATGAAATCTGAAAGCAAAGAGTCAATACATTTTTTTAAAGCATAAACTGTTTCTGTGGGAGGTTCTATAACCAACATAAACCATGTGAGCTACATGAAATTTGATGTATATGCCCCATCGGGAGGACCAAATGTACCTTTCCAGGGGTACAAAGGCATGACTGTAACATGATCACCTAAAACTGATGCCTATCACGGGACTTAGAACCTACAGGGGCAACGTAGTTCTGGGACATATGGCTACACTCACCCATCTAACTCGGTGATAATACTACTCGCAAAACATACATATAGCTCATATAATACCAATGACATATATGATGCCAAAGCTGATTCATAACCAATGACATATCTGAAGTCAAAGCTAGTTCATAAATTGGTGACATATCTAATGTCAAAACTGTTAAAAAAAAGAAACCCAATGACATATCTAATGCCAAAGCTAAGTAAAACCAATGACATATATAATGCCAAAGCTATTTTGAAAAGCAAAAGACATATCGGATGCTATGAAATTCAAAGTCATAATCTGAAGGCTTAGATTAGACATAGTTCAAAACATGCTGTTCATTCCAACTTCGTGCTTGAAGAATCATACATGCAATTTCATAAGTTCGCAAATGCCATGATATCTAATCATGCTATCTTTCTTTTGAAAACATGTAAATTCATAGAATCATTCTAGAAATAAACTTTCATGCTTTGGCTTTCAAAGCCAAAAAGGAAACATAATCAAATCATGAGTAGTCAATAAGAAACCATGAATTTAAACATAGGAACTGATTTCATAAACTTTCCCCAAATTTTGGTTTAAAACCCTAATTTCATAGCTTCATGATCTCAAAATAAGACTTGGTGGTTTTGGGCACAAGGGTGGAAGAAACCCATTGCTAAAGACCCACATACATTGGAAGAAGATAACCCACTTCAATGGAAAAGAACTAGGAGGCTTGAACCTGAAGCTAGGAGACTTGAGCTTGAGAGAAATTTTGGAGAGAAATCTCCCTTTTTGGGAGAAGAATGAGGAACTTAGGAGAGACTTAGGATAATATGGGTGAAAACCCTACTAGAAATAGTCAAAATGGCACCACTTAATAGTTAAAAGGGTGGGAAATGACCAAAATACCCCTGGACTTAATTTAAGAAAAGCTGGAAAAATTGTCGAGGTCAGTGACCATGGGTTGGACGACAGTCCGTCGTCCAGAAGGATGGACCATTTAAGGGAACCGTGGTTTGACTGAAAGAGTCTGGGGGCTACTGGACCTCAGGGATTACGGTTGGAACGATGACCCGTCGTCCAGAAGAACGGGCCGTCCTTCGACTCATCATTTCTGGCACTTGAAAGATAGGTTTCTGAACTTAGGACGACGAGTACCAGGAAAGCTGAGAAGATGGTCTGTTGTCCATAAGGACGGATTGTTCTTGGACTCATCATTTCTGGGACACTCTGAGGGGTCTTTTGGGAATGGGAAAATGAGAGTACAGGACGGGCCCGTGCTTCCAAATGACGGATCATTGTCTGAGCTATCCTCTCTGGAAACTTGAAATTTTCTGAGATTTTTAACTTAGATAGCTGGATACGTGTACGGGGTATTACAATATTTCCCCCTTGGGATCATTCATCCTCGAATGAAGGCTAAATAAGGGAAACTAAGGAGAAAACAACCCAACCAATATCATAACATAGAAATCAAGGGGTAATCATGAAAGTTGAACTTCTTGACTTGAAAACATGATAACCTAACCTCATAAAACATGTATGCATGCTAGGATCATAAGGGAAACCGGTGGAATGAAATCGGAGGGACATACTAAGGATGATATTCCTTTCTCAAGCTTAAACTGTATCGAAAAGAAAAGGATGAGGGTACTTGGCCTTCATGGATGATTTTGCTTCCCAAGTAGTTCCTTCAACTAAGTCGTGAAAGCTAAAGTACCATCGTGGTAACTGATTTCCGATTGAAATACAACTGAGCTGGTTTCATGTGACACATATACATGCTGAGGATGTAAAAATGACCAACAGGATAGGAACTGGATATCCAACATGATAACTGGTCTGGGATGAGAGTAGGAACTCAGCTAAAACTCATAAGGAACAAACATACTCTAGAAATTGCAGTTAACCGAAAGGGACACCAAACTTAGAGAAGTAGATATACAGGGAAACTATTCTCTTCTGAATACCACTCCTACCATTTGCAACTAACAACCTCGACAGCGCACATAAAGGTACTAAGGTCTGAGTCTAACTACCCGATTCTCCATGTTTAAGCCTATCTCGACTAACCCCTTGCATCTAGAGTTATCTCCTAAGAATGGTATTCTTTCTTATCATAACAACCAACTAATCTAGTTGCACAAACAATTATCCACATGTATCCCATCATGATATTCAAGCTTATAACTATGGTCACCGTATGGTTTCGTAGCTTATCCTATTTAAGACTTCTCTCCTCTTTCCTATCATAACTAGGAATCGCAAATTCAAGAATTCTACAGAGGGACATGCTAAACTTCCTCATCTAACTATTTTGCATGAATAATCCGTACCTCATAATTCACCCACACCTAGAAGTAAAGGTGGAAAAAGTACACTAACAAGGGAAAAAGGAATTTGCTACCTCCCAGCTAGGCTACTACAAGGACTTCTTCCCTAACACTTACAACAACATAAACCAGAATCATTGAAAGGAAAGAGCAGGAGTGGAGCATCACGAATGAAGGATTACATATTGATCTAGACTTACACTTAGCATGATCAAGCCACTCAAGGTGAGGCTTGGGGAATTGAGTGGAATAGGCATGAGCACTTCACATACTGGTCACGTGGGACATGAGTTAGTGCGGATCACCACCCCTCATCATCACAGGCAAAGATCCAATGGGCTTTAGAATAAGGAAATCATAAGCGTGAATCATTTCAAGAATCAGGTCTGAGCATATACATGGCGTAACATGCTTTGACTAGCCATTGAGGTATTTTTGAAGACTGAATGAGCAAACATAACTGAGCATACTGCGATACATGAGTTTGCATACATAACGAACCTCGGGGCATAAAGCTGGGATTCATAGACTCGTAGAGTAAGAGTAGAATCATTGTCTGAAGCAATCACTTGCCATTCTAGAATCTGAACATGAGCGTGAGTCTGAAATAGGACCATGGCACTGACACACAAGGCATGCAAAATGTATCATAGTGGCAGAAGTATACTTAGGATGCTAGGATGGAAATAAGCTTCTGCCTCCCCTCTTGACTTTGTTCTAATACCCACAAGCATCGCTACCTGAGCCTCTAAAATCTGACTGATTCTGCATTCCACCATCTCCCCCTTAGGTTCATTCTACCCTCCTAAGTCTATGGACCTCTAACCAACCTCTCAAAGGAACTATGATTGTTTTACCCTAACAGAACATACACTACTCCAGAATCTAGCACGAATACCCACTTCCTTCTATAGTCTAAGACTCTCCTTCTCCTAAAAGTCTTGGCCTCAACCCTCCTATCCCCACTTAGTTCTAGGTCAAGACAACTCATAACCAAACAAGAGTAGGGGTCCGGGGACTATGGATGCATACAAGAAGAAAATCTAGTGACGTACCTGACTCAACTTCTGTAGGAATACCCTGACCCGACTGGTTAGGTAATGAAATAAGCTGGTTTTGGGGCTGAACATCACTTTTGCTCTGCTTAGCTGAGAGGCAATCCTTGATCCTATGGCCTAACTGACCACACCTAAAACACTTCCCTTTACCAGCAAGGCACTCACCTAGATGAAACTTACCGCTTCTACTACAATAAGGGTACCTCAAGGTCTTCGGAGCCCTATTGTGACAAGACTGAGAATCGAGGGCAGGTGTGCTAACTGAAGATGGGGTTGGTCCGGATGACCTCTGCGAGAAGACGATTGGTTCCACATTCCAGTCTTCTTGTTCTTCCTCTTCCTCTTCTTTAGTTTTCCTTTCTCATTCAACTGAGTTGTCATGGCTTGAGCCAACATATAGATGGCTTTACGAAATTCTGCATTCGTAACCTCATGATCTGGAGTAGTCGGTTTAGTATTCCTCGTGGGGTTTCTTCGTGGAGACATTATCTGAAATGCGTATGGATGGATTAGAAGAGTAAGTAGAATCAAACTCTATCGCACGATAGTGAACATGAAGAAGTGAAGTTTTTTTCCTAAAACACCTCATAGCCTCTCCCTCATAAGTGTGGCGTGCTTCACACCCATGAAAGAGACACTACTTGATGCGGCTTTCAGAAACCCTAGGACTCTTGAACCTGAGGATCTGATACAAAGTTTGTCATGCCCTGAGGTTACCCCCTAGACGTAACACGGGACTTGGGACCACAAGTGCCCCAAGCTAACCCTTGGCCATAGCATTCTCAAGCATAACAAATGATAAGCGGAAGCATAATACGGAAACCCAATAAGGAAACATCAATAAGGGTCTAAGAGCCACATAACATACAATATCAAAAAGGGGAACTCGAATACAAACTATGTCTGAAAGCCTCTAGTCATAACATAAGAGTTGCTAGGATAATACCCTAGCTAACTCGGAGTATAGAAGTAAAGCTAACATAAGGAAAAGCATAACTAGTCCTCGCACTATGAGGACTCACCAAAGCTGGTCGTGAGTGGCCAGGAACTCTAGTCACAAAGATGTGAAGGGACACCTGAATCTACATCATCAAAGGATGCAGCGCAATATGCGTTAGTAATATAGAATGTACTAAGTATGTGGGATATGTATAAGTCATGATAAAAATATACTTGGAAGCCTGTTTAAAACTGAGATCATGCATAACTTGTGGTAAAACATGCTTAAATTATCCTTGAAGCTGAAATTATGTGGTAATAGTAAAATCTGTAATGTAATGACTCAATGCAATATCATAAGCTAAAAACCTAATCATAAGTAGTAAGTATGAAATCTGAAAGCAAAGAGTCAATACATTTTTTTAAAGCATAAACTGTTTCTGTGGGAGGTTCTATATCCGACATAGACCATGTGAGCTACATGGAATTCGATGTATATGCCCCATCGAAAGGACCCAATGTACCTTGCCAGGGGTACAAAGGCATGACTTTAATGTGATCACCTGAAACTGATGCCCAGCACGGGACTTAGAACCTACGGGGGCAACGTAGTTCTGGGACATATGGGTACTCTCACCTATCCAAATCGGTGCTAATACTACTTTCAAAACATACATATAGCTCATATAATACCAATTACATATATGATGCCAAAGCTGATTCATAACCAATGACATATCTGAAGTCAAAGCTAGTTCATAAACTGGTGACATATCTAATGTCAAAACTGTTAAAAAAAAGAAACCCAATGACAGATCTAATGCCAAATCTAAGTAAAACCAATGACATATATAATGCCAAAGCTATTTTGAAAAGCAAAAGACATATCGGATGCTATGCAATTCAAAGTCATAATCTGAAGGCTTAGATTAGCCATAGTTCAAAACATGCTTTTCATTCCAACTTCGTGCTTGAAGAATCATACATGCAATTTCATAAGTTCGCAAATGCCATGATATCTAATTATGCTATCTTTCTTTTGAAAACATGTAAATTCATGGAATCATGCTAGAAATCAACTTTCATGCTTGGGCTTTCAAAGCCAAAAAGGAAATCATAATCAAATCATGAGTAATCAATAAGAAACCATGAATTTAAACATAGGAACTGATTTCATAAACTTTCCCCAAATTTTGGTTTAAAACCCTAATTTCATAGCTTCATGATCTCAAAATAAGACTTGGTGGTTTTGGGCACAAGGGTGGAAGAAACCCATTGCTAAAGACCCACATACCTTGGAAGAAGATAACCCACTTCAATGGAAAAGAACTAGGAGGCTTGAACTTGAAGCTAGGAGACTTGATCTTGATAGAAACTTTGGAGAGAAATCTTCTTTTTGGGAGAAGAATGAGGAACTTAGGAGAGACTTAAGATAATATGGGTGAAAACCCTACTAGAAATAGTCAAAACGGCACCACTTAATAGTTAAAAGGGTGGGAAATGACCAAAATTCCCCTGGACTTAATTTAAGAAATGCTGGAAAAATTGTCGAGGTCAGTGACCACGGGTTGGATGACGGCCCGTCGTCCAGAAGGACGGACCATCTAAGGGAACCGTGGTTTGACTGAAAGAGTCTGGAGGCTACTGGACCTCAGGGATTATGGTTGGAACGATGACCTATTGTCCAGAAGGACGGGCCGTACTTTGACACGTCGTTTCTTGCACTTGGAAGATAGGTTTCTGAACTTAGGATGACGAGTACCAGGAAAGCTGAGAAGACGGTCCGTTGTCCAGAAGGACGGACCATTCTTGGACTCGTCATTTCTGGGACACTCTGAGGGGTCTTCTGGAAATAGGACGATGGGAACACAGGATGGGCCCGTGCTTCCAAATGACGGATCGTCGTCTGAGCCATTGTCTCTGGAAACTTGAAATTTTCTAAGATTTTTAACTTAGATAGCTGGATTCGTGTACGGGGTGTTACAGTCCATGTTTCCTAAGATGTCACTATAGCCTCCCAAAGATTGAGTATGGTTGTCTCCGCCCCAATCCGCAGGACTCTACTAGATATTGGCTCATATACCGATGCCACTAGTAAACCTAAGGCTCTGATACCAAGCTGTCACAACCCAATTTCTCGGTCATGATGGCGCCTACAATCCCCCAGTAGGCAAACCAGTTCCCATATCCTAGAATGGTTAGTAATGGGCTACTATCTAACAAGCAAGCGGAAGAACAATATCAATAGGCAGAAGAAAGGGAAATAAGTGAAGAAAGTAGATAATAGGAATATATATAACATACATGACCAACCCAAAAGACCTGGTATCATAGTATAAGAGCCGGAACTACATACAAGGAGTACAAAGGGATCCAAAATAATATATACAGATGTCTCCGAAAAGTAATAGAGTACATGATACAAAAGATAAACTAAAAGCTAAGCTCCGATCGCAAAGAGCTCACCCTCAGTATGGAATGGTCCAAAATCTCCTCGCACGAGTCTCCGCGAGCTAATGGCAATGGCCCACACTAGGATCTACACCAGAAAATGCAGAAGTATAGTATGATCACCAATTTCTAAGCAACGGGTACCCAGTAGAAGTAAATAGTCACAAAAAAACAATAAATAAGTACACGAAAGCTAGCATAGGAGGAGTACAAGCAGAAAACAACCTACATGGCTAGCTACTAGAATATATATCACAGGCACAGGTGAAAGGAAGAAGTAACGCACTTGGGATCTTTGCAATAATAATATATATATAGAAGTTTTTAGAAAATGGGTGGTATATCGGTAACCTCAATTAAAAAGAAAAGGAGGGAAACAAAATAATGATAGCATGCTCGAACACAGGAATAATAACCAGGCCCAGCTACATAATACTAGTCTCAATATCAAGTTACAATAAGAAATTAGCAAAAGGAATCATAAAACTTGATAAAGCAAATAATAAGTCTACCTACAGTCCCAACGGGCACCCATACACCCGAGGAACATAAACAAGTAAAGAAAAATCCTCCGACATCCCATACTACTGGAGCGTACACTCAAAAATAGCAAACAAGGGTGGAACCTAACACAAATGAATAGTATGATGCATGATGTAAATTGGGTGGAATAGTAACCCTGTATGTACCTCCTCCAGTGCCTAAGGGCCTAGTAGGTAGGTTCCATGAAAGGACACGACCCATATACCTGAACTCCATCGTATACCCCTCCTCTGGCATACTCAACACGTAGCCCCTAGTCCAAATCGATAAAGTCCATGGAGGCCCTCGACCATATACTAAATCTCAATCTCAATATGATCGTCCGAAGTGGATCCAGATCCAAAGCGGTAACCCAAATCTTGTAAATGCATGCCCAGAACCTATCCGGGTCTAAATCAGTGAAATAAGTCTCAAAAATCCCCTTCAAGGTTGCCCAGGCATAACCGGGTCTAAAACAGTAGTAAATCAAGTCCAGTGCTTAGATTTAACGAGTCTAACATTATTTTCCATTAATAACAAAGCAAGTCTAGCACCTCGGCCCAACCGGGTCTAGTATAAGTAGAAAAACTATGATAAATCTCTCTTTTAACTTTTCTTACTCCAAAAAGATCTATTAAAACAGTACCAAACCATTTTATAATCATTTTTACCAAAAACGGTCCCCCGAGGCCATGCAAGATTTAGAAAACCGTATAAGATAGGCCCAAAGCCAAAAAATCATAGTAAAAATCATGTTGAAATCCCTTATATGCATGAAAATGGCATGCTCAATCACAAACAATAGTCCAACGGCTCACAATCAACCTATCGGCCCTACACATGCTCCAATTGTTCTATATCAGAAATAGCCTGCTCTATAACAATAATAACGATGTTCGGGACTCACGCACTTTCCCAAATAACCCACCATCTATGTTCCCGAGTCAATACAAGGCCGCACAAGACTACAAAGGTAATAACGTCATCTATAACAAATACTACAAACAACAGAGGAAAGAAATGAGTCGGACAAGAAGAAGCGATCAAGGTCTGTGGTACCAAGCTAGTAAACCCAACCCAAGGATGCCCATTAATATAATTTTATCCTATATATGCAAAGTCTAGGGAAAATATTCGTAAGCTACCTGTCGTCCGATGATAAGCTGCAGGGACGATGGTATTCGGGCCCGAATCGCTCCGAACAGAAGTCAAACTATCAAGAACATAAACTATACATTAAAACGAGACTAATGATACCCATATTGATATAATACTAGCTGGGCTGAAATCAGGTCCAAAGTAGGCCCATGGGGCCCACAGCCTGAAATTGGAAACGGAAAGAAGTACGATGAACATACTACTCCCATGAGTGCATGCCCCAAATTTGAGCAAATTTGGCCAAGAGAAAGGGATCAAAAAAGCCCGCTCAAGTAATGAATTAAAGAGGGAAATTTCAAAGACTAAAATCGGAAATTAAAGGAAGAAGTTACCCACCACGATGAGATGAAGCACACCAACTGAGTGAATTCCCTGAATCCACAAGCATGCAGCCAAAAATGAGCAGCCACTACAAAGAAAAATTTCCCCAAGCTTATGAGTTCATCAATGGAGGTTTTTAATGGAGAAGAAGTAAAGTTGGGGAAGAAGGAGCTTATCCAAACGACGAAGGAGCGATATTAATCACCTATTTATGGACCTCAAAGGCCAAAGATTGATCTGGGAGCAATTTGGGTTGAGAGAAAATAAGTTTAGAGTGATAAAACTTGGAGAAAAAGTCTGAAAAACCAAAGTTGAGGGATTTGATAGGGGCTGGATGCAGCAGAAATATCAGCGATGCTAAAAACTTCTACGAGGTATTTCGGGTACAATCGAATCCCAATACTCTAAAAACAATAATGCTATTAGAGTGGAAACGACATTCCAAACTCAACGGAATTGAAAAAACTTCCATACAAGTTCATTTCAGAGGAATGTTGACCCAAGTCAACATTAACTAAAACCAACCAAACACCCAAAATGAGCCCGATTCACCCTGGATCCGAACCAACCACCTACCTAACTCAAACTCGATATTCCAGAGCTAATGGAACTGTTGGATTTTGAATTTGATGCTTTGATTATTGAAAGCTGACCCAAGTCATACTTCCAACTCCAAATGGCCAGAAAACACAAAAACCAAGACAAAACCCACACCAAAAGTTTCTCGGCTTCGACTAAAGGTCCAACTAGACCAAACTCTATGCTTCAGAGCTAACGGAACTGTCAGAATGTGATTCCAAGCACGTTAGCTAAGAATGTTAACTAAAGTCAACGATTTCCTAAGTTTAAGCTCTAAAACTGGGAAACGACCATAATGACCAAACGAACAACTAGGGCACCAAACCACCGGTCCCAGCAAGCCATAAATGACTTGGGGGCCCTACATGCAAGCTCTAATAGTACAAAGAAAGCATAAATGCAAAAATGACCGGAAGGTTCATTACACAAGTGGTCAGTTATTTAATAAATGAAAAAACTATATATAAAAACTGACCTCAGACCGTCCAGTGGCAGTTAGTTTTCTGGTAAATTTTACCCGAAAATTCAATCTCTTATGGATGGTTGGAGGTCAACTTTCTTCATAAAAGCTGGCAGTAACTTGCTGCATTTCTTATTGCCCACCTACATATTCAATACAATTTTCACCAAAACAACTACAAACCAGCTCAAAGAGCTGCCAACATGATATAAATTGACATTTATGTTATACTACTTTAAATTTAAATAAAATTCATATAGAATTAATGAAAATATGACTAAAACATCTCAAAAGTCTACAAAATATATATACAAAGTATCATAAGTTTGTAACATAAACAAAATGTCACATGAGGTCCAAATCCTCATTATCCTCACCATCCTCTCTAGAGAGCTCATCAACTAGGCCTCAACGTGAATCATTGAGACACAGAGGAATAATCTGCCCCAATTGAAAAAATGCATCTAGCTGGTCCTGAAGCACATGATACCTCTTTTCCTCTAGCTTATTTGATGTTGAAATCTCCTCATCTCTCTTCTTCCCCCTCTCGGATGCTGCAGCTATCTCCTCGTCCTTCTCGGCTGCTGCAACAAGCTCGCTAGTGAGCGCAATTATCTTATGTTGCATTGCTTTCACAAATGCTCTATCCACATCATCTATGCTCAAGGATGAATAGTGCAACCAAGACTTCTTTTGGCGATAGGCCTTTCCAGTGAAACTATAGATTGAACCTCTAACTGGGTCACCTGCACACTCTTTCCACATCTACTCCCTTTGATCTTAGTTAAATGGTGTGCTCTAACTTTCAGGTGATAGAGGTTCATGGTACTTCTCAACCCTTTTTTATACATATTTTCCCTATATTTAAATTAAGTAGGATAAGAAGATAATAAATACAAGTAAAGGAAAAAAAAAAGTACTTAGTACTTACTTTTGATACTTAACATTAACTTTAAAAAAAGATAAGTTCGAATGAAGTTTTTACATGTGTCTGTTGAGACCATGACTCAACCTACCTATCTTCATCTGTGGAGTTCTTCTTTTTCTTTATGTGAATTTCCTTGAATAACTCGTCCTGAATTATCGGCTTACCCAACTCTTTTTCCTGCAAACAACATGCATATAATAAAATTATTAATCTCCAAAAGCAAGACCTTATAAAAAAGGAAAGAAAAAAGATTTGGTTGAATTAAGAAAAGATACATACCATTCTCTTCCTCATAACAAGCTGGCTAACAGCCCTACTAGTGTGCAGAGAGCTGCTCTTCTCAGATGCCTTGGCCTTCTTCTCAATCTCTCTCCTCTTCAGAATGTCTGCATCACTCTTCCAGTGACCCAATATCCTGTTCCACATATATGTCATCACAAAGTCAGGAACTCTGTTATTCCTTCAAGCATCCCAAAATAGACCATGAAATCTATGCGTAGCTCTAAGCTTAAAGTTGAAAGCTATTTGTTCTTCATGCTCGGGTGCCCATACAAAATATTACTGCAGGAAGAAATAGTTTAATATTCAATATTGAAATGTATAGTGTGTGAAATTAATTAATAAGCTTTTTACCTAAATTTCATTGAACATTTGTTGTTGGTCACGAGCTGGAATTGAGCTCTAGATCAGCCAAAAACTTTCATAGTGTCTTTTGATGCATTTGGCAAAGACCTTCGTAATGTCATCATCTGGTCTGAACCTGCAATACAAGATTAAACATTTAGAAGATAAATTTAAAAATTAAAATATAAATATATAAAAAGTTGTAATATAGTTGAATTATACCTGTATCCCTCAAGCTCGATGAATATCCTCTGGCTAGGGTATTTATCACCTGGCTGTGGATCATATTTAACTAAGTGCCGTGTTGTGGGAGTATCATGCTCATAGGCTTTCTCTAAGACGAAGACTAGAAATTCCAACTGATCCACTAGCACTACTAGGAGTAGCTTGTTGACTACCGCTAGCTAATGGTATGTCAGCTGATGGAGGTAGATGAATATAACCCTGGAGGGTGAAGTACTCAGTGTGAGTACCATGATGGGGGTATATTGAAACTCGAAATAGCCATGAGGGAGACCCAAAATTGTAGGAACAATCTGTGACTGCTGTGACAACCTAGTAGATAAAAATGTAGCCCGTGGTGGGATATAACTAGGCTGGGACTGAGATATGTGGATATCCATGGGCCGTCTAGGATTAAGAGAGGTCTTTTTCATTTTTGTCCTATTAACAAACTTTTCCTCCCTCCTATCATCACCTACCATCTGCATTAATTAAAAGATAAAAAAATAATTTCTAAAATAGTCACTTTGTTTCTAAAATTATTAGTAAGGAATAAATTAATATCACAACAATATAGGTATACAAACATACAACAACAACAACATACCCAGTGTATTCCCACAGCGTGGGGTCTGGGGAGGGTAGAGTGTACGCAGTCCATACCACTACCTCAGAGGTGAGGTAGAGAGGCTGTTTCCGATAGACCCCCGGCTCAAGACAAAGCAGTCTAAAAATAGGCTAAAAAGGACGTAACAATGATACAGGATAAAAATACAAGATAAAACTACAAGAGACGATAGGGAGTAATATGTAGTAACAAACAACAGACAGAAATAGAGTACTGCCACAAAATACTACCACGAGGAATCCAAGAACAAGGAACTTGTAAGCGTAACACTACGATCACTCCTACCTACTAGCCTACACACACTTCTACCTACTACTCTTCTACCCTAATCCGCGTCCTCCACACCTTCCTATCTAGGGTCATGTCCTCGGTAAGCTGCAACTGTGCCATGTCCTGTCGAATCACCTCTCCCCAATACTTTTTCGGTCTACCTCGTCCTCTCCTGTAACCATCCATAGCCAACCTCTCACACCTCCGCACTGGAGCATCCGTGCCTCTCCTCCTCACATGTCTGAACCATCTCAACCTCGCTTCCCGCATCTTATCTTCCACCGACGCCACACCCACCTTATCTCGGATATCCTCATTCCTAATCCTATCTCTCCTAGTAAACCCGCACATCCATCACAACATCCTCATCTCCGCCACCTTCATCTTTTGAATATGGGAGTTCTTTACTGGCCAACACTCAACTCCATACAACAAAGCTGGTCGGACCACCACTCTGTAGAATTTGCCTTTAAGTTTAGTAGGCACCTTCTTATCGCACAAGACTCCAGATGCGAGCCTCCATTTCATCCACCCAACACCAATACGATGGGTGATATCCTCATCAATCTCTCCATTTCCTTGGATAATAGACCCAAGATACTTGAAACTTCCTTTCTTTTGGATAACCTGTGTATCCAGCTTCACTTCTACGTCATCATCCTGAGTCGCCTCACTGAACTTGCACTCCATATATTCAGTCTTGGTCTTGCTCAACCTAAATGCCTTCGACTCGAGGGTCTGTCTCCAAACCTCCAACTTAGCATTAACTCCTCCGCGAGTCTCGTCCACCAAAACTACATCATCCGCAAATAACATGCACCATGCCACCTCACCTTGTATTTGCCGCGTCAATACATCCATTACCAAGGAAAATAAAAATGGGCTAAGGGTCGATCCCTGGTGCAACCCCATTAACACGGGAAAGTGCTCCGAATCTCCTCCCACAGTTCTAACGCGAGTCTTGGCCCTCTCATACATGTCCTTAATTGATCTGGTGTACGCCACGGGTACACCTCGAGCCTCCAAGCACCTCCAAAGGACCTCCCTAGGGACTTTATCATACGCCTTTTCTAGATCGATGAACACCATGTGCAAGTCCTTCTTCCTTTCCCTGTACTGCTCCACCAGTCTTCTAAGGAGATGAATAGCTTCTGTAGTCGAGCGTCCTGGCATAAAGCCGAACTGGTTCTCTGAAATAGGCACGATCTGTCTCAACCTCAACTCCACCACCCTCTCCCAGACCTTCATAGTGTGGCTTAGCAATTTGATACCCCTATAGTTGTTGCAACTCTGAATATCACCCTTGTTCTTGTACAAAGGAATCATCGTGCTCCATCTCCAAGCTTCAGGCATCTTTACCGTTCTAAAAATACCATCAAACAACTTGGTTAGCCACTTCACACCTGTCTCACCCGAGCTCTTCCAAAAATCAACGGGAATCTCATCTGGCCCCGTCGCCCTACCCCTTCACATCTTACGAATCGCAACCTTAACCTCTTCAACCTTTATATAGCTATAATAATCATAGTCACGACGCCTCTCTGAGTGTGCCAAATCTCCCAGCACAAAGCTTTTGTCCCCCTCTTCATTCAAGAGTCCATGGAAGTAAGACTGCCATCTCCTCCTAATGAGTACCTCATCTACTAGTATTTTGCCATCTTCGTCCTTGATGCACTTCACTTGGTCAAGGTCCTGAGTCCTCCTCTCTCTAGCCTTTGCTAACCTGTATAACTTCTTATCCCCACCTTTATCCTCTAAAGCCGCGTATAAGCTTTCAAAGGCTGCCGTTACCGCTAACTTAGCCTCCTTCCTAGCAATCTTATATGCCTCCCTATTCCTTCGCCTCTCCTCCTCATCCTTACTCTCTACCAACTTCGCATATGACCCCTTCTTTGCCTCCACCTTTCCTTTTACTTCTCCATTCCACCACCAGTCCCCTCGATGCTTGCCAGAACGACCTCTCGAGACGCCCAACACCTCTCTAGCCGTCTCCCTTATGCAACTAGCGGTCGTATCTCACATATTATCCACATCCCACTACTCCCCCAAGCCCCCCTAGTCAACAACTTCTCCCCTATTTCCAGTGCACTGGCCATAGTCAGGCTACCCCATTTAATCCTAGGCCGGTCATCCACAATCCGCTTCTTTTTCTCCTTCTTAATCTCTAAATTCATCACTAAGAGTCTATGTTGGGTCGAAAGATTCTCACTTGGGATAACCTTACAGTCTTTACAAAGACCTTTATCACCTGTCCTAAGGAGCAAAAAGTCTATCTGAGTCTTGGCCACCGAACTACGAAAGGTAACCAAGTGCTCCTCCTTCTTCGGGAAACTAGAGTTAGCTACTCTCAACCCAAAGGCTCTAGCGAAATCCAAGAGTGCGGCACCCCCTTCATTCCTATCCCCGAAACCAAAGCCTCCATGCACATCGTCATAACCCCTCGAAGATGCCCCGATGTGCCCATTGAAATCTCCTCCAATGAAAAGCTTCTCAGTATCAGGCAAACCTCCCACTACCTCGTCCAAAACCTCCCAAAAGCGTTTCTTCTCCTCCTCATCTAAGCCCGCTTGTGGTGCGTACGCACTAATAATGTTCAAAGTAGACCCTCCAAGGACTAACTTAATTGTCATCAACCTATCGTTGACCCTCCTAACCTCCACCACTTGCTCTCTCAACTCCTCATCCACTAGGATACCTACCCCATTCCTATTCCTCACACCTCCTGAGTACCACAACTTATACCCGTCTACCTCTCGCGCCTTAGTGCCCACCCATTTAGTCTCCTGGACACACCCTATGCTAATCCTCCTCTTCCTTAGAACCTTCACTAGCTCTATGGACTTTCCGGATAAAGTCCCTATGTTCCAAGACCCTATTCTCAACCTAGGTGCTCCCTTAACCCCCTTACCTCTCCTTCCCCTCGCCCCCGCCCCCGGCCCCACCCCCGACCCTGCCCCCAAACCCGAGTGCGACCGATGACATGACCCTACTCGACCATCATTCACCAAAGCCACTAAAACGTGCGCTATAATCAAGGATAAACCAACTCCACCAAGTACTCTATACTAGACAACTATATGACAAGAAAAGCAAAATAAGGTACAAGAGACACGAACTACACTACCAAACACGATATAGAGCCAATAATTTGCTTCCCGAATACGCTACACGTCAAAATCAATATAAAATGTAAAAAAACTAGACAGCTAGTGTTAAAGCAATGACAGAAATGTCAACCTAAATAGGCTATCAAGAATGCGATAAAAAAAACTGAGGACGAAAATTATTTTTCCTCATGACATTACTATTATATTTTAGTAAAAAATCATTTCCTTTAAATTGAAGTTAAACACGTATTAAAAATTATTTATATAGTTTGTATATGTATATATTTTAGAAGATTAATTAAGACAAAAGTAGCATTTCTAAATTAATTTAATGGAAAAGAAAGTGAATGATAATTTTAATATAATTTTTAATTCATAATTAATGATCTAATTAATTTATCAAGTTCAGACCAATTCAAGCCTATAATTTTCGTCCTAATTGGCCCAAACCCTGTCCAATTTCAATTCCCTAATCAACCAATTAATCCAACTCATCAATCCATAGAACATTCTCTCTGCCAATAATGTCATGACCCAACTGGGGGTGAGTGGTACCCATACTAATCCTCCGATGGGAGAACCAACCAACCTAAACCTTAGTCTTACACTTAGACAATTTTAGAGGAATAGCAAATCAACCAACCTTAAATTATCAAAATAACGTAAGTCAACCAATATAATAAGAAATGTGCAGAAAATGGCTAACTAACATATCCCCAAGAACTGAAAGTCATTGTACAAAATTCTAAACCAACATATTGCCTAAGATATTCATAAATACTAAAAACAATAAGAAATAGGAGTCCCATTGTCTGAAAGATAGACAACAACTTGTGAAGGATCCATGAAAACCTAAAAAGTAGTGCTCACCCTTGGATCTGCGATTAACTCTTCTACTCTACCCGAGGTCGCGTCTCAGCCTCTAGAACACGATCTTCACTCAATAAAAGAAGAGCACGAAGTAGTATCAGTATAAAACACTATGTACTGGTAGGTATCATAGACCAATCCAAAATAAGACATGAATGTAATAAAAGCTTATAACAAGTAAAAAAAACTTCAATACTTAGCATATAATCAGTCAACATGTAGTCATTTCAAATTAATTCAACAACAACAATCTCAACTTTATAAGTCACCAAAATATCTCTATAACAGTGAAAAGAATAATGGCACGACCTGATTTCTTAGGTCATGATGGCACCTACAACCCCCTATAGGTGAACCAATTCCCGTAGCTCAGAACAGTTCGTAATTGGTTACTCTCTAAGCAAGCACGCGGAAGAAGTATAATAGCGGAAGTAAGATAATGAAGAAGAGAAATAGAACAACCGGAATATATATATATATATATATATATATATATATATATATAAAGAGAGAGAGAGAGATAGATAGATAGATAGATAGATAGATAGATAAAACTAAACCATCCCACGATCTGGTATCACAGTATAAGAGCCGCTACTAAATATACAAAGTATAAGAGGGTACAAAATAGAATGTACAACTGTCTTTGAATAATAAAAAGAGTACATGATATAAAAGAAGAGATAAAAGTCAAGCCCCGATAGCCAGGAGTTCACCCTAAGTCTCGGATGTCTGGAAGCACTGCATGAGTCTGCGCATGATCAATAGTGATAGCTCACACTAGAATCTGCACCAGAATATGCAAAAGTGTAGTATGAGCACCAATTGCAAGAAACGGGTACCTAGTAGGCATCATAGGCTGACTGAGCACATATAAGATATAAAAGCAGTATAAAGCAAATAATGAAGAAAGTAGTCACGGAAGCAAATAGAGGAAAACACACGAAAGCTAGCCAAAGATAAAAGACAAGAAGAATACAAGAGTAACACGCTAGCCATATAAGATATATCACAGAACACAAGTGAAAGAATAGAGAACGCACCTGGATCCTTGCAATAATAATATATACAGAGAGTTTAAGAAATATGGCGGTATACCTGTAACCTCAAATAAAGGGGAAAGAATGAAAAATAACTAGTTATAAACATGCTTGAAGTACAACTCATAAAATAATGATGATCGAAGAATAACTCATAAGTAGCTATAATATGAACATATAATACAATAGAAGCGAGTAAGCTAATCTACCTACAGCTCTAACGAGTGGCCATACACCTAAGGAACACATACAAGTAAAAACAAACCTTCCGGCATCCCATACTACTGGAGTATCCACTCAACAATCAGCAAACAAGGGTGGAACCATAAATAATGCATGATATGATATGATCAGGTGGTACCGTATGCACCTCCTATGGCGCCCATAGGCCAAGCAGGTAGGACCCATGGAAGGCTTCCCCCATATACCTCTACTATCCCGTATACCCCTCCTCTATCACTCTCGGCCCGTAGCCCCTAGTCCAGACCGACAAGATCCATAGAGGTCTCCGCGACCACATATAACTCTCAATATCTCAATAATCATGCCCATAGTCTATCCAGGTCTAAATCAGTAGAAAAAGTCATGTCTAGTGCTCCGGTCCAGCCGAGCCTAGTATCTTATAAAAATTAGTAGTAAATCATATTTAGTACTCCAGCCTAGCCGAGTCTGGAATCAGTGACAAAAATCATCTAAAAATCTCTTTTACTCCAAGAAGATCTATAAAAACCAGTTAAAACCCACTTTTAGTCATTTATATAGGAAACGGTCCCTCGGGGCCATGCAAAGTTAGAAAACTGGTGATAACTTGTCCCCCAACCATAGTAGTAGTAAAATAAAATGCAGAAAACCCTTTTTCATGATAATGATGATATGATTGCAAATAATCAATAGCCCAACGGCTCACAATCAACCTATCGGCCCTACATAGGTTCAATCTGCACTATAGCATAGATAACCAGTTCCATAATTGCAAATCAATATCTGGGACTCACGAACATTCCCAAATATCCCACCATCTATGGTACAACGACATAAACAAAGGCCATATAGAGCTACAAGGGTAATTCCATAAAATGAGATCAAATACTAAAATGAATATATGAAATAAAGCAAAAAGAAAGAAAGCAGACAAGGTATGGGGTGCCAACCTAGTAAACCCAACCCAAAGATGCTAAATGGTACAATTATAGCCTATATACACAAAGTCTATGGTAGGGAAGCCGTAACCTACCTGGTGTTCGACGAATAGATGTTGGGAAGCCAAAGCCCAAGCCTAAACTGCTCTGAGAAGCTCTAAGCAGTTAACACACTATCAAAAATGTAATCTATATGTTAAAACAAAGCTAACGATACCCATATTGCTAAAAGTTTAGCCGGGTCAAAATCCAGGTCAAAAGTGGACTCGTGGGCTCCGCAACCTGAAATCGGAAAGAAAAATACTATAAAATGCTCTCAACACTTCCAGGAGCGCATGCTCAAAAGTTTACTGGAATTTGATCACTAGAAGGGCTCAAAATAGTCCCCATAATTCAAGAATAACTTAGGAATCCAAAGGAGGATTTACGGAATTTAGACAAGAAAACTTACATATTAGAAGTTGAAAAATGATCACGGACCGAAATTTATCCACCACCAAACTTTGGAATGGAACAGAGCTGAATTTGGACCTTTGAAGATCAATAAGAATGGAGAAAATTATTTGGGAGTTGTTGGAAATGAAATAGAGAAGGAGACATTTAAATAGGCAGCCAGTCGCTTAGGCACAGGCACGACCCAGGCGCCGCAGGGGCACCATCGCCACAGTAGGAGATGAGGCGCAGGCGCGCCTTTTGCCCAAGAAATAAGGCACTGCAGGCGTGGCACCCAGAGTGCAGGCACGACAGTACAGGTGCGGCCAAGGCACCCACCACTGTGCCATACCAGGAGACAGCAACAACCAACTACAAGCAAAATCACAAAAAGATATCGGATGGACCTTTAGAAATGCATCTGGGGTCCCCCGAATGCAAATAAACTACACTACTCAACTAAAAATAACATTCGAGACTCAATGGAATTGACAAAATTCCCAAACGAGGTCGATTTAATGAAAAGTGGGCCCCACGCCCAAAACCATCCTCAGGATAACTTTTCCAAAATAGAACCCAATGGCCCAAGACAAGTTCAAAAGCCTTGGGACCTGAACCAAAGGTCCCTCTAGCCCATAGTCGACATTTCGGAGCTAACATCGCTGATGGAATTTCTATTCGAGGCTGTTTTCTCCAAATATTGACCAAAGTCAAACTTTTAAGTTCAACTGACCAAAAAACATAGAAAGCAGGATAGATCAAAACAAAAAGCTCCCAAACTCTGGCCAAGGGTCCAACTAGACCAAAGTACATGCTCCAAAGCTATCAGAACTGTCAAAATTCGATTATGAGCATGCTTGCTAAGAATGTTGATCGAAGTCAATGATTTCCTAAGTTTAAGTTCTAAAATAGGGAAACGACCATAATGGCCAAATGAACAGTCCGAGCATCAAACCATCAGTACCAACAAATCATGAATGACTTAGGTCCACTGTAGGCAAGCTCTAACAGTGCAAAGAAAGCAAAAATGCGGGAATGAATGGAAGGGTCATTACATCATCCATTACTAAAAAGGACTTTCATCCACGAAAGTCAAGAAGATAGAGTACCTGAAGGCTCAAACAACTGCGGATACTGAGCCTGCATATCTCTCTCAGTCTCCCAGGCAGATCCTTGACCAGATGATGCCTCCACTGAACCTTAACCACAGGAATCTCTCCAGACCTCAACATCCTGACATCTCTGGCTAGAAAGGATACCGACTCCTCAACAAAGGTCAAACTCTCATCCAGCTGCACTGAATCCCACTGTAACATATGTGACTCATCCAAAACATAATGCCTCAACATCGATATATAGAAGACTGGGTGCATAGCTGAAAACATAAGAGGCAAGGCTAACTGGTAGGCAACACTACTAACCCTCCGAAGAATCTCGAATTGCCCAATATACCTGGGGCTAAGCTTGTCCCGCCTACCGAATCTCATCACTCCTTTCATGGGAGACACTCAAAGGAACACTAGATCACCAACACTGAACTCAAAGGCATGAAGTCTATGATCTGCATAGCTCTTCTGCCTACTTTAGGCTGCCCAAAGTCTATCCTGAATCACCCAAACTTAGTCTAAGGAATCACGAAGTAAGTCTGTATTTGCGATCTGGACTCCAACCCACGGCGACCTGCAATGCCTACCATAGAATGCCTTAAAAGGTGCTATGTCAATACCTGAGTGGTAACTATTATTATAAGAAAAATCCACCAAAGGCAAAACTGATCCCATGAACCTCCAAAGTCAAAAATATAGGACCGTAAAATGTCCTGCAGGACCTAAATAGTCCTCTTGGACTGGCTATCTGTCTGAGGGTCGAATGTGGTTCTAAGCTAAACCTCTGTACTCATCTATCACTTAATATTCCTCTAGAAATAAGAAGTAAACTGAGTGCTACAATCTGAAATGATAGAAGCTGGAATCCCATGCGAACAAATGATCTCCCAAAAGATAAATCTGAGCTAATACACTATAGGAAGAGTGATAAGTCAGTAATCTACAAACTTATTGAGCCTATATCCATGAATTATTGCTATGTTTTGAATTGATTTAGAGGTTATTATGGACTTTATTTAGAGAAACAAGGATATGGACCCAAAAAGAGCCAAAAAGAAGCTAAGTGTGAAGAGTTGAGAAAAGCTAGAGAATATGACAAGAGGTGCGGTGGTTGTGTGACATGCACAAACCGAGGTGTGGTCCGTATCTCCTCCACATAAAATTGCAAAGATGACTGAAGATTCTACTAAGGAGTGTGGTCGCCATGTGATGCGCACATCCCGTGGTGCAAAACGCACCACCTTCGCACAAAACCTACTTAAACGGCTGAAGTCACTGGTCAACATAAAGCAGGTGTATGACGCGCACACTATGACATGCGAACCGCACGCCGTGTCGCACACCACCCGGAGGGCAATTTTGTCCTAAATTTATGTGACGATTTGGGAACATATAAAAGGCAATTTTACGCTTGTTTTGCATATACAATTTTTTGCAGAGAATTTTAGTAGAGAACTTGGAGATATTTTTGGATTGTAAACACTTTTCTCCATCTCCATTGAGAAAGGGTTTTCAATCCAATCTTTTGTTTAACAAATTGTGTGCCTAATTTAACTCTAGAACTTGAGAATCAATTAGAATGGATCATCAAAGGATGCAACGCAAGATATGCATCAGTACTATGGAATATACTGAGTATGAGGTCGATGCATAAATCATGACAAAATAGTTTAAAACATGCTTAAAGTGATTCAGCACATAAATAGAAAGGCATGAACAAGTAAGAAGATAAGAAGCATAAGTCATGAAAAAGGTTTAAGTTTCATATATAAGGTCATATAACTTCATAGAGTAAAATAAGCATGCGGGAGTTTCTCTTAGCCGACATTAAACCATGCTGAGCTACATGGAGTTCAGTATCTTGCACCCACACTGAAAGAGTTTTCCTAACCGACCAAGGTTAGAACTATTTCATACCAGGATCCTGTCATCATAAGCCTCAAAAGGGCAACCTACGGTGGCACGTAGTTCTGGGACTAAGGGTACTCTCACCCGGTCCAACTTGGTGCTAAATACTACTCCCAAAACATATATATATACATGACATGAGCTCACATACATAAGACATATTAAATGCCAAACTTGTTCATAATATTTTCATACCCCAGATCATCATACTACTCATGAATTAGGGTTTTGAAATCGACTCATGAGCATTGATGAAACATCGGGTGTCTTATCTTGCATCATACTTCATAACATGGAAAGACTTGCATACTTCATGACTTATAAAATTTGCATGGCTCTAGTTCAATTTTCATAAAACATTTACTTTCATAGAATCATAGGAACTAGGCATGCACATGCTTGAAAATCCATAAGGAACATGCTTATCAAAACCCAATTTACTCAAATCCACTTTATGCATGTAGAGATTTCCATGGTTAAACTTCAATTCATGAAATAAGAGTTAACATGTAAAAACCCATGTGAAATCATGCAACTTAGTAGTAATTTCATAATAAAATCATGAGAAGGCAATTTATAGCAAAACCCATAAGAATTGGATAAGAACCCTAATTTGAAAGTTCATGAAATCAAACTAATGATTTAGGGTTTTGGGCAAAAAGGTGAAAGGAACCCATTGTTGATTACCCACATGCCTTGATTGAAGATGACCCTCTTGAATTGGAAATACTTAGGAGGCTTGAACTTGGAGCTTGAGACCTTGAGCTTGTGGGATTCTTTTCCTTTTGGGGAGAAGAGTGAAGTAATGAGAAGGAACTTAGGCTAATAAGGGTGAAAATCCAACTTGAAATAGCCAAAACGACATCACTTAGGAGTTAAAAGGGTGGTAAATGACCAAAGTTCCCCTGGGTTAAATTAGGAAAAAGATTCGGCTTCAGGGCCGATGGATTGGTTCCATGGGTCATTGTTTGGATGACGACTCGTGGTTCCAATTCGTAGAACTTAGTCATCTGGACAGCCTGTAGAAGACTACAACTCGATAGGACGGATCTGTAATTTGAATGATGGGTCGTCAAATTTAGTAATGGAACCTAGGGAAAACCATCCCTCTGATCTATTTCCACGAGTCAATAGGACGGACCCATGGTTTGACGATTAGTCATCATCTGGACTCGTGGTTCCTGGGGGCACTGTCAGCCTACAAGTCTGATTCCATGAGTTAGAATCACGACCCGTAGAATGAACTATGGTCCATTAAAACCACTCATGGTTCTTAGACCTGAGGTCAAACCAGCAAAAGGCAACCATGGATCCATTCCACGACCCGTAGTTCAAACCATGATCCGTGGTTTGGACCCATAATCCCTGGAACATGAATTTTCTGAGACCTTTTTAACTTAGATAGCTGGATATGTTTTCGGGGTGTTACAATATCTCCCCCTTGGGATCATTCATCCTCGAATGAAGACTAAACAAGGAAAACTGAGGAGAAAACAACCCAACCAAACATCAAAACATGGAAATCAAAGAGTAAACATAAAACCTAAGCTTTTCAGCTTGAGAACATGATAAACTAACTTCGTAAAACATGGATTCATGCTAGAATCATGAGAGAAACTGATGGAATAGAATCGGAGGGATATAATAAGGAGGAAACTAGTACCTCAAGCTGAAACTGAATTGGAAGGAAAGAGATGAGGATATTTGGCCTTCATGGCCTCTTCCGCTTCCCAAGTAGCTCCTTCAATAAGCTGATTTCTCCAAAGAACCTTTACCGAAGCAACTTCTTTATTCCTCAACCTCCGAATCTGACGATCAAGGATCTCCACGAGAACCTCCTCATATGTGAGACTATCCTTCACACCCACATAATCCAAAGGGATAATCAAGCTTGGATCACCAACACACTTCTTCAATAAGGAAACATGGAAAACTGGATGAACCACCTCCAACTCCGTTGGCAACTCCAACTCATATGCAGCGCTACCAACTCTCCTCAATATTTGATAAGGACCTAAAAAATGGGGACTAAGCTTTCCTTTCTTGCCAAACCTCATAACACCTTTCATGGGTGACACATTAAGGAAAACCCAATCATCAACCTCAAATTCCAACTCCCTTCTCCTCACATCCGCATAAGATTTTTATCGACTCTGAGAGGTCTTCAACCTTTCTCGAATAATCTGAACCTTCTCCATGGTCTCATGCATAGAATCTGGACCAATCAAGGCTGCCTCACCAACCTTGAACCAACCAATAGGATATCTATACCTCCGGCCATAAAGAGCCTCATACAGAGCCATCTAGATGCTAGAGTGAAATCTGTTGTTGTAGGCAAACTTGATAAGAGGTAAGTGATCATCCCAATTACCTTTGAAGTCAATCACACACTGATAACGGAAATACAACAAATAAGAAGAAACGAAGGAAAAGATATGAGAATTAATAACTAGGAATTGAAATTATGGGCAACAAGGGGCTAAAACCCTCACCTCCTAATTGATTCCAACAACTAGATACTAATTCAACTCAACTAATCAAGGAAACCTAAATGAAATCCACAAGTGGGAGACCTTCGATTAATTAAGTAAAGAAGTTAAACTAACAATCAAGAGAGTCACCCTAATCACTCACTAATTCCTTAAGGGAATTACACTAAGCCTTACACTAGCAACTACAAGTTTTAGAGTATCAATCTTCAATATCCAAAAACTAGCCTTCCAAAATGAAGAAAAGCTACTACTTATACTAGGGAATAAGAAGACACTAACTATTACAGTTTGCCCTTAATGAAGTAAGGGCCTTGTTTGGTTGCTTTCTTTTGGGAATTCTTGAATTCCTCCTTCCACCTCACTTTATTGGACCACCCACACATTGTATGCTTTTCTTTACATAAACATCATACGTGTCATCTATACCATCCATGCTCGTGTCAACCATGCTATCCATGCTAGTATCATCCTCCCCTTCTTGAAAATGATTCGTCCTCGAATCCAAACCTTAAAGACACATGAGAAGGACAACAACCAAAACATCCTCAAAGCATGAGGGTTAGTACAAGGGTTAGCAACAATATCACCATGCCAAGGAGGCACAAATTTGAGATATAACCAAATATCCTTTTCTTCCAATAAAAGCAACTCATCATACAAGGTGAAAAGGTTTTTGTTATGATAAACATCAAGAGACAAGTCAAACACAAAGGTCTTTGTGGCATCAAGTATCATATCTAACTTTGGAGCCATAAGACACAATTGTTTCATTATCTCACAAGTAGGCCACACCAAAAGTGGTACAATCACCCATAAGGGTTCATTCGGGTCAAAAAAGTAAAAGACCCACATATCCTTACCTCCATACAAAATAAATCTCACACCACTACGGGTATCATCATAAGCAAAAAGGTAGTAGAGAAAGGTGTTAAGCTCACTATACTCATCTAGGGCATGCCAAAAGATAAGGACACCGATAGATAAGAAGAGACATTTTAAGCACAAAACAATCCTCTCTATAAGACAACTTTCCAAAGGAAGAAAGTGCACCAACAAAGCCATGCTACTAGAATAGTCGAGGGATTTATTAGGAGTCAAATCACTCCATGCCAAATAATACTCCCAAGGAGTTGGGGTCCCTCCTATCATAGAACCAAACATGCTTCCAAATGTTCCATTTGAAACTTCAACTTGTCCAACCCTATGAAGGTGACAAGGAGCTTTCAATATCCATGGACTCTCCCAAAAATAAATAAGCAACTTAGCATCCACTCAAGGGTTCTCAATTGCAAATACACACTTTAAGAAAAGAATGTTAACAAGATGGCATTCACAGTTTGGAACATAAGAGGACGAGATTAAGCATTTCAAGTACACTTCATTATTATTCCTCAAACAAACTCCCACAAAGAATGGATAAACAAATGGAGTCATGCTTTTAAGAATCCATCCTAACACCTCAACTTGTCTAACCACATAAGTGTGACAAGGAGTAGAATACATAAATTGGGCATCACGAATGCACCATGGATTCTTTCCCAAACAATAACTATGGTTGGCATTCAAAAAATGAAACACACATAACTTAAGCATATCCAAAACCAACCATGAATACATTGGAGCTATATCATCACACTCATGGTAGGGTATGAGGTCATACAATTTCCAAAACCTACCTACCATAGGAAAAGTGTCATCATGACTCCAAGGATTGCTTGGAATAAGAGGGGAAGGGTACATACCTTGAAGACGGGCTTTTGAGTCCGTATTCTTGTGCACCACACTTGGTTTCCCAAAGCTTTCCCTCCAATGCATCATTTTGGACCCATAGACTTGGTCTTTGTGTTTCTTCTTAAGAGTTGACTTTCTAGGTAGCTCTATTATTAGGCCGTCAACCCTTTGTTCATGAGGGACTTTGTTCGAATCCTCCTTTAGAAATATTTGTCCATGAACCTGCAAAAGAGAAGGGATGGTACTAGGCAAAATGCTAGCACCATGGTTAGTAGGTAACAGGGGATTGGTATTGGTAAGTCCCAAAATTAAGTGCTCCTTGTGCACCTCTTTTAAGTCACTTCTTGGCTCATCAATCTCATACAACTTTCCTTCTTGAGCCAATTCTTTCTTCTCCTTTTCAAGTTCCTCTCTCTTAAGTACTTTCTGAAGCTCCCTCATTATCTTGTAGTCCTCACTCACTTGATAGGGTGTTAAAGGTACAAGAATGTGCCTTCGTCCTCCAAATACAAATGAGTATTTGTTGGACTCCACTTGATATCGAACATCCCTACCGGCTAGCCAAGGTCTACCAAACAACATATGACAAGATTGAATGGGCAAAACATCACATAACACCTCATCTCGATACTTGCCAATGCTAAAATTCACGACCACTTGTTTGGTTACCTCTACATCATAATTCTCAATGAGCCATTGAAGTGTGTATGGCTTGGGGTGTCTTTGTGTAGGAAGCTTCATTTTATCAACCATAGTGCAACTCACCACATTAGTACTACTCCTACCTCCAATGACCAAGGAACATACCCAATCCATTATCTTGAACCTTGCATGAAATAGGTTCACACTTTGATCAAGTTCATCTTTAGAAAGATCCCCCATGATTCTCTTTAGATCACAAGAAGAGTTCAAATCCTTCTTCAATTTCTCATCAACAACATTTGAGGTTGCTTCATCATGCCTAACCTTAGGTTCATCACAAGCATTCCCAACCTCATACTCTATCACATTTTTAGCACAAGGTTCATCACACAAGATAACATTTGACCTCTTTTGTGGACAATTTCTAGCAATATGTCCTTCACCTTGACACTTATAACATCGAATGATAGAAGGAGAAGAAGATTGAGGTATATCATGATTACCTCCATAGGCTTGGTCTTCCCCTTTTGTGCTGTAGTTAGCTTGAATAGCTTGACTACCATCTTGGAACATTGGAAGACTCGCCATGTTGTCACCCATCCCATAATTTGGAACACCTTGACCACCATATCGATCACTTCGATCTTCACACCTTCCTCCTTCATTCCTATACCTATCTCCACTATCCCATTTTCCTTGACATCTCATGATGCCTTGGTTCATACCAAAGCCTTCGGGTCTTTCCCACCATTCATTCGGGCTAACCTCTTCACACATTTCATCATAAAGAGGGTTTTGATAATAGATATCTTGGTAGGGTACTTGTGGGTAGTGTTGTTGGGTTAGAACATAAGGTACATGCAAGGATGCATATGATATATTTTGTGGAGGTGCTTGGCTTCTATCTTGGTTTTCCACAAAAGGACTCCTTTGTGGTGGATGATTTGGTTGTGTATTTGGATGTGGGGTGACTTGCCTATCATAGCTTAGGTTCATTCGGAATGTAGTTTGAGGGTAGGTTTGGTTCCAATTTGGTTGGGGGTAGTATAGGTTGAATTCTTGACCCGAGGTCCTTCTTGTTTCTTCACTTTGACTTGTCATAAGGAACCTCCTTTCATTCATACTATCCATCCTTTTTACCCTTTCCTCTATACCTCCAAACCTCCCATTTGTTTCAACCACCCTTTCATTCATATTGGTCACCCTCCTTGACACATTGAAATTCGTCCCCATGTTGTTCACCAAGCTCCTTCCTCCATGGTTATAAGGAAAATGATTAGACATTGTACCTATAAAAACTCAACAAACAATATTAGTAGAAAAAAAATCTCACATCACTCGTATGTAAACTCTCAACTCATCTTCTATGGCGTCGTCTCAAAATTGGTAGTGAACTAGCTCCACTCAATCAACTCAAGGTCACCTATCCTTTGTGGAGGAGTAGATTCTTGTGACTCTTGAAAGAAGGACAACTTGAAAGACTCTAAACGGACTTGAATCCAGAAATTAATCAACGAAACAAAACAAGAAAAGAAGGAGGAAGAAGCACGAAAGAATTTGGACTCAAGAATTAAGTAACAAAAGTAGGAGAAACTACTTGTTGTTGCTTAATTTGGAGAATCAAAGAGATGATTTGATATTTTAAAACTAGTTAACAAGTAATTAAAGATGTTAATTAGATGTTAAATAGTTGAGAAATCGAAGAAAAATGAGTGTAGAAGAAGAAGTTTGAAGTTCCAACACTTAGAAAAATTTTAGAGTCTTAAAAGTTCCAACACTTTAGAAAAATTTTGGGGTTCCAAAATTTGACACCCCTAAAAAAAAACTAAGTATAGAACCTGCAGATTTTTTCTCTCTGAAACTGGGCAACACGCGCTGACGTAGTGGCTGACGTGGCAGGTCCACGTGGATTTTTTTTCCCTTAAATTCCACTTGTGGACCCAACAAACATCTTTGACCACTTTTGACTTGAAATTGTTGGATCAAATGTACCTTTTGGTTTCTTCCTCTTCAAGATGTTCTTGATGAATATCAAAAACACCTAGAACACCAAGAACACACACTAAATACCAACACCTTCAAATCAACTCAAAATTGGCTCAAACTTTAGGATTAGCTTCCCCTCGACTTAGGGAACAAACCCCAATAGTTTTTAAGCTCCAATTTCTCCTCAATCAAAAGATCCACTTTCAAAGTTTGTAAAGCTTCAAAAACTCAAACCCTTTAATGGCAACTTCACTTCTACAACTCCAAATCGCACAAAATTTGAAATCTAGACTCAAAAAATACTAGGGAATCAAGATCTAGTGTCAAAATCAACATATCAAAACAAAAAAAAATTCAGATTTTTTTTTTGATTTTGAAGATATCAAATTCCCAAGACTTAGATTTGTGGAAATAAATCTAAACCGAGCTCTGATACCAAATGATAACGAAAATACAACAAATAAGAAGAAACGAAGGAAAAGATATGAGAATTAATAACTAGGAATTGAAATTATGGGCAACAAGGGGCTAAAACCCTCACCTCCCAATTGATTCCAACAACTAGATACTAATTCAACTCAACTAATCAAGGAAACCTAAATGAAATCCACAAGTGGGAGACCTTCGATTAATTAAGTAAAGAAGTTAAACTAACAATCAAGAGAGTCACCCTAATCACTCACTAATTCCTTAAGGGAATTACACTAAGCCTTACACTAGCAACTACAAGTTTTAGAGTATCAATCTTCAATATGCAAGAACTAGCCTTCCAAAATGAAGAAAAGCTACTACTTATACTAGGGAATAAGAAGACACTAGCTATTACAGTTTTGCCCTTAATAAAGTAAGGGCCTTGTTTGGTTGCTTTCTTTTGGGAATTCTTGAATTCCTCCTTCCACCTCACTTTAATGGACCACCCACACATTGTATGCTTTCCTTTACATGAACATTGTACGTGTCATCTATACCATCCATGCTCGTGTCAACCATGCTATCCATGCTAGTATCACACACACTCTCAATATATCCTCCAAAGTTTGAATAGTACGCTCTGCCTGGCCGTCTGTCTGAGGATGAAAAGTTGTGCTAAGCTTCACCTAGGTACCAAGACCTTTCTGAAACAATCTCTAAAACTGAGATGTAAACTGAGGACCTCTATCTGAAATGATAGACAAAGGAACACCATGCATTTGAACTATCTCCTGAATGTAGAGTTTGGCATAGTCGTCTGCTGAATCAGTAGTCTTAACAGCCAAGAAATGGGATGACTTGGTCATCCGGTCAACAATCACCCAAATGGAATCATGTTGCCTTCGAGTACGAGGCAAACCTGTAATAAAGTCCATATTGATTGCTTCCCATTTCCAAGTGGGAAGGTCAATATCTTAAATCATGCCACCCGGCCTTTGATGATCCACCTTTACTTATTGACAGTTGGGACACTTAGCCACAAACCCATCTATGTCCCTCTTCATACCATTCCACCAAAAGACTTCCCGTAGATCACGGTACATCTTAGTAGCACCCGGATGCATGGAATATCTAGAACAGTGAGCCTCGGTCAGAATCTGCTATCTCAACCCATCTACATCTGGCACACATAAGCGACCCTGATAACGAAGCACACCATGTCCCCCTTGGAAGAAAACCTCCACCCGTTGTTGATGAACTGCACCCTTAAGCTGAAGTAGAATGGGGTCCTTGTCTTGCTCTGCTTTCACATTAGCTACCAAAGATGATTCAGCACCATTTTGTACAATCACACCACCTTCTGTCGAGTTCATAAGGCGAACTCCCAACCAAGCAAGCCTATGAACCTCCTTAACCAATTCCTTCTTCCCATCTTCAATGGAAGACACACTTCCCATGGACAGTCTACTCAAAGCATCTGCCACGACATTGGCCTTACCCGGATGGTAAAGCACACACATATCATAATCCTTAAGAAGCTCCAGCCACCTCCTTTGTCACAAGTTCAATTCCTTTTGAGTGAACACATACTGAAGACTCTTATGATCGGTGAATACATCCACGTGTATGCCATACAAGTAATGTCTCCAAATCTTCAAAGTGAGGACTACGGCTGCCAATTCTAGATCATGAGTAGGATAGTTCTTCTCATGAGTCTTAAGCTGTCTCAAAGCATAAGCAATCACCTAACCACGCTGCATCAAAACACAACCCAAACTAATCCTAGAAGCATTACAATACATAACAAAATCATCTAAGCCCTTGGGTAGAGCTAACACTAGAGCGGTGGTCAATCTAGTCTTCAGTTCCTGAAAGTTCTTCTCGCACAGGTCGGACCACTAAAACTTTACCTTCTTCTGAGTCAATCGGGTCAAAGGAGTGGCAATAGAAGAAAATCCTTCCACAAACCTTCTGTAGTAACCATCCAAACCCAAAAAGCTCCTAATATCAGACGGAGAAGTAGGTCTAGGCCAGTTCTTTACTGCCTCTATCTTTTGAGAATCAACCTGAATACCATCTTTAGTCATAATATGACCCAGAAAAGCAACAGACTGCATCCAAAACTCACACTTGCTAAACTTACCAAACAACTATCTATCCTTGAGAGTTTGCAACACAACCCTCAAGTGATCCGCATGCTCCTCCTCACTCCGAGAGTAAATGAGGATATCATCAATGAAAACAATCACAAACATATCCAAATACTATTTGAACACACGATTCATCAAATCCATAAAAGCTGCAGGAGCATTCGTTAGACCAAAAGACATCACAATAAATTCATAATGACCATAACGAGTTCTAAAGGCTATCTTTGGAATATCACACTCTCTAACATGAAGCTGATGATAACCGGATCTAAGGTCAATTTTGGAGAAGAAACTAGCACCTTAAAGCTGATCGAACAAGTCATCAATCCTAGGAATGGGATACTTATTCTTGATTGTGACCTTGTTAAACTGACGGTAGTCAATACACATTCTAAGAGAACCATCCTTCTTCCAAACAAACAAAACTGGGGCACCCCATGGAGAAATGCTAGGCCTGATGAAACCTTTATCAAGAAGATCCTGCAATTAATCTTTCAACTCTTTGAGTTCTGCGGGAGCCATTCTATAGGAAGGAATAGAGATAGGATTCATATCTGGAAGAAAATCTATCCCAAAGTCTATCTCCCACTCGGGAGGGACTCCGGGCAAATCCTCGGGAAACACTTCTGGAAACTCTTTCACAACAAGAACAGACTGAAGGGATAGGGTTTTGGACTCCGTGTCCATAACCCGTAATATGTGATAAACATACCCCTTTGAAATCATCTTCCTAGCCTTAAGATAAGATATGAAATGAGCTTTTGAAGAAGGGGGACTACCTTGCCATTCTAAAATAGGTTCATTCGAAAACTTGAAACTGACAACCCGAGTATGACAATCAACAGAGGCATAATATGCATACAAGCAATCCATACCAAGAATGACATCAAAAATCAGTCATCTCCAACTCTACTAGATCTGCTGAAGTGACTCTATGAAGGACTGAGATAGGGAAATTTTGGTAGATCCTTTTGGCTAGGACTGAATCACCAACAAGAGTAGAAATACAAAAGGGTTCTAAAAGCAATTCAGAACAAACTTCAAACTTGCATGCTACAAAAGGGGTCACAAAAGATAAAGAGGCACCGGGGTCCAACAAAGCATACACTTTGAAAGAGAAGACTTTCAACATACCATTAACCATATCTGGGGAACCCTCCTGATCTTGACGAGAGGACATAATATAAAGGCTGTTCTGGCGCTGACCACCAGAAGTAAAAGTTGTGCCCTATTGGGCTGGTTGACCTTCTGAAGCTGCTGGTGTAGATTGAGTCCTACCACCTCCCTGCCCCTTCTTAGATGAAGGGCAATCTCTAAGCAAGTGTCCAGTTTGTCCACACCCATAGCATGCACCCGTGCCTAAACGACACTCTCCCAGGTGATTCTTCCCACACCTGGTACATATGAGGAAAGAAGGGCCCTTAGCAACACTTCCCTGAGACTGGGAATAAGAACCAGATCTTCTACCACCCTGATCATGACGAGGATTTTGAGCCTGGGTAGGAGCACTAGCAGAAGAATGAACGGATCCTGATGACTTCTTCTGGAAAGAAGAGCGATGTCCACCTCCGGACCTGTGATGACCAAAACCTGATCCCTTGGATCTAACCCTCTTGTTCTCCCTTGACATCTCCCTAAGATTGTCACCCTCAATCTGATGGGCATGAGTCACGAGTCGGGAAATGTTCATATCACTCAACAACAAAGCAGACCTACACTCTTTCTTCACCATATCAGAAACCCCATATATAAACTTACTCATTTAATTATGCGGGTCTGCTACCATGGAGGGAGCATACCTAGACAACTGAGTGAACTTCAGACTATACTCTTGCACCGATATCGAACCTTGCCTCAAGTTCACAAATTTCTCCACCTTCGCTTGCCTCAACTCTCTGGGAAAGAACCTATCAAGGAAGGCCCTCTCAAAACACTACCAAGTCGTGGGGACCGCGTCCCTCACCCTAGTCTCCTTCTATTGTATGAACCAAATATGAGCCACATCCTTGAGTTGATAGGATGCAAGCTCAACACAATCAAACCCAACCACTTGCATAACTTCAAAGATATTCTTTACTTCATCAATAAAGTTGAGCGGGTCCTCACTCACTTTCAAACCCCAAAATTCAGGTGGGTTCATCTGGACAAAGTCACGAACTCGGGCCGCTACCCCACCTTGAGGATGAACAGGGGCAGGAGCCTGCTGATTGGCCTGAGTGGCCAAAGTTTGGGCTAGCAAATGGATGGCATTCTTGAACTCCTCATTTATGACATCGGGAACCAGAATGGGAGGAACAACATTTTGAATGGCTCGGAGAGGCATAGCACATCGAGGAGGCATAGTATGAAACGTACAAGATAAGGATTAGAGGGACATTAAAGTTAAGTTCTATCGCACAACGTGATCATGAAAGAAGTGAAGTTTTTCTAAGACACCTCATACCTTCCCCCTCATATGTGTGGCGTGCTTCACACACATGAAAAATAGTCTACTCGATGTGGCTTTCAAACATCCTAGGACTCTTGAACCTGAGGCTCTGATACCAATTTTGTCATGCCCCAAAGTTACCCCTGGACGTAACATGGGACTTGGAACCACAAGTGCCCCAAGCTAACCCCTTGATCATAGCATACTCAAGCATAACAATAAATAAGAGCGGAAGCATAATAGGGGAAATCCAAAAGTAGATAACATAATAGAGGAGTCTGGAATCACATAACGATACAAAATCTAGAAAGAACTTCTGATACTGTCTATGTCTGGGAAGCCTCTACATGACATAATGAGTTGCTAGGACAAGACCTTAACTAACTCGAAGTACAAAATTAAGAAGCTAACATAACTAGGAACATATATAGTCCTCGACCTAAGAGGACTCACCACCAGCTGATAAGATGTAGCCTAGGAACTCTAGCCACGAGTCTGAGAAGGAACACCTGAATCTGCATCATCAAAGGATGTAGCGCAAGATATGCGTCAGTACTATGGAATGTACTGAGTTTGAGGGCGATGCATAAATCATGACAAAACAGTTTAAAATATGCTTAAAGTGATTCATCACATAAGGAAAAATGCATGAACAAGTAATAAGACAAGAAGCATAAGTCATGAAAAAGGTTTAAGTTTCATATATAAGGTCATATAACTTCATAGCATAAAATAAGCATGCAGGAGTTTCTCTTAACCAATATTAAACCATGTTGAGCTACATGGAGTTCAGTGTCTTGCACCCACACTGAAAGAGTTTTCCTAATCAGCCAAGGTTAGAACCATTTCATACCAGGATCCTGTCATCATAAGCCTCAAAAGGGAAACCTATGGTAGCACGTAGTTCTGGGACTAAGAGTACTCTCACCCGGTCCAACTCGATGCTAAATACTACTTTCAATATATATATATATATACATGACATAAGCTCACATACATAAGACATATCAAATGCCAAACTTGTTCATAATATTTTCATACCCCGGATCATCATACTACTCTGAATTAGGGTTTTGAAATCGATTTATGAGCATTGATGGAACATTGGGTGTCTTATCTTACATCATACTTCATAACATGGAAAGACTTGCATACTTCATGACTTGTAAAATTTGCATAGCTCTAGTTCAATTTTCATAAAACATATACTTTCATAGAATCATAGGAACTAGGCATGCACATGCTTGAAAATCCATAGAGAACATGCTTATCAAAACCCAATTTACTCAAATCTACTTTATGCATGTAGAGATTTCCATGGTTAAACTTCAATTCATAAAATAAGAGTTAACATGTAAAAACCCATGTGAAATCATGCAACTTAGTAGTAATTTCATAATAAAATCATGAGAAGGCAATTTATAGCAAAACCCATAAGAATTGGGTAAGAACCCTAATTTGAAAGTTCATGAAATCAAACTAAAGATTTACGGTTTTAGGCACAAGGATGAAAGGAACCCATTGTTGATTACCCACATACCTTGATTGAAGATGACCCTCTTGAATTGGAAAGACTTAGGAGGCTTGAACTTAGAGCTTGAGACCTTGAGCTTGGGGGATTCTTTTCCTTTTTGGGAGAAGAGTGAAGTAATAGGAAGGAACTTAGGCTAATACGGGTGAAAACCCTACTTGAAATAGCCAAAACAACCTCACTTAGGATTTAAAAGGGTAGGAAATAACCAAAATGCCCCTGGGATTTAACTTAGAAAAATTAGGAAAAAGAGTCAGCTTCAGGTCCTACAGATTGGTTCCACGGATCATCGTTTGGATGAAGACTCGTGGTTCTAATTCGTGGAACCTGGTCATCTGGACAGCCTGCAGAAGACAGTCTATGACTCGACAGGACGAATCCATCGTTTGAATGATGGGTCATCAAATTGAGTCATGGAACCTGGGGAAAACCATCCCTTTGATCTATTTCCACGAGTCAACAGGACGGACCCGTTGTTTGAACGACGAGTCATCATCTGGACTCCTGGTTCCTGGGGGCACTGTCAGCTTATAAGTATGATTCCACGAGTTGGAATAATGACCCGTAGAATGAACTACGGTCCGTGAAAATCACTCGTGATTCTCATACCTGAGGGCAAACTAGCAAAAGGCAACCAAAGATCCATTCCACGACCCGTGGTTCAAACCACAGTCCGTGTTTTGGACCTGTAATCCCTAGAACATGAATTTTTTGAGACCTTTTTAACTTAGATAGCTGGATATGTTTCCGGGGTGTTACACCCCTAGTCATCTAGTCCTTATTGGTACACCCATCTTGATTTTATACTTTTATTGAATTGAGTTAGTAGTGACAACTTTTCTAATTCCCCCATTTTATTGTTTGGTTTTGTGAACAACTACTCTCACTTTGAAATCGCTTTGCACAATCTCTAATGAGCTAAATCAGGTCCCTTGGGTATGACCCCGACATCCATTGGGTTTATAAATTTTGTTTTGACTACGCGATCGCCGTGACCTCTTACTTGGAG
The DNA here is from genome assembly GCA_003996215.1 of Jaltomata sinuosa. Classification (NCBI taxonomy): domain Eukaryota; kingdom Viridiplantae; phylum Streptophyta; class Magnoliopsida; order Solanales; family Solanaceae; genus Jaltomata; species Jaltomata sinuosa. The sequence goes on from QJPP01000639.1 coordinate 258,504, forward strand.
AGCCACGATTTGAGCGTTTATCAAAAATTGTGCCATTGTCGGGGACTTGAGTATTAGCTAGTTTTTGACTGTTGTTGTGAATTCAACTTGAGAGTTGTTGTTTTATTTTACCTTTTGTTGTTTTTGAGTGTTGATTGTGCAGGCCGGCTATGGAAGAAGATGAGGACAATGAGAGCATTGGCGGCTTCGACAATGCCAATGCTGCTGAGCCAATGATGCACGGAGGTGTAGGTGCAATCCGCCTACCCCCCACGGTGGGAAATATTGTCTTCCATGTGACAAGCACCATGCTCTATTTGATTCAAATGAAGGGGCTATTTAGTGGAGCTACCAATGAGGACACCAATTGGTATATTCGGAACTTCATGGAGATTTGCCAACCATACATGATCCACAATATCTCCCAAGAGTCCATCCAATTGTGCCTATTCCCTTTCTCTTTGACAGGGGAAGCCACGGCGTGGTTGGAAGAATTGCCGGATGGATCCATCATATCTTGGGCCGAGTTGGTTGAAGCATTTACCTCAAGATTCTTCCCTCCATCTCGAATGATGTAGTTAAGAGATGAGATTACCAACTTTAGGCAGTTCCCGGATGAGCCTCTTCATAAAGTTGGGCTACGATTCAAAAAGAAACTTCTATTATGCCCAAACCATGAGTTGTCAGACAATGTGTTGCTCCAAAGCTTCTACCGGTCATTGAACTCTACCAACAAATTGGTGGCTGATAATATTGGAGGTGGAACCTTCATGGAACTTGAGTTTCACATTACTTCAGAGCTATTAGAACGAATGACTAAGACCAATCAAGCTTGGCATACGAGAGAGACAGAGGTGTCAACTTCAGGAATGCCCTCAACAATCTTGACAAATGAAACAAGGAGAAAAGATGAGGAGCGATATGAAGCTATGGCTAAAATGATGACACAAATTGACTTGATGGCCAAGATATGATGGGAGCTAGTGTTAAGAAGGTGAATGCAGTGAGTACACCGGAGATTGAGGTGAATAATGTTGAGCTTATGACTGAAGTTGATGGTAACCTATGCTATGTGTCAGAGGGTTCTCTCCCATGGTATTATCACCCATGGGAGGAGAATCAAGGTTGGATTAGAGACAAAGCGAGGGAGGGCAATTGGCGTGAAAGAGATAAAGATGGTGATCGCTTCAATCACCGGAGCTCGAATCCTTACATCCCCCCCAAAAAATCTGATTCTCTATACCAAATGGGCACAAGCAATCCCGGACAACCCAAGTTAGAGGATATGTTGTCCTTGGTTCTTAAGAAGGTGGACACTACAAACTCGGGAGTGAGTGAGTTAAAGAGTGAGGTGTCTACACTTCACCAAACGGTGAGCTCCCATAGTGCCTTGATCAAACACCTTGGGCCCAAATGACCCACCTATCAAGCCAAATGAACCCACGGATGAAGGGAACGCTGCCTAGCGACACCATCAACAACCCCAAAAATGAATGAGGATTGAGGTAGTATCGTTGTGCCGTGACGTTAAATAAAGTGCTGCTTGGGAGGCAACCCAAGTTTCTTTCTTTATTTTTTGGTTATTGCTTGTTGTTTTTGATGTTTTGTAGGGAATGCATGGAATGGAAACATGGACAAAGGAAAACAAGGCAAAAATGTGTCATGCGGTGGACGGTGCGGACCTCACAAGCAATTGTGCGTGTTGCATAGCCAACTGCACACCAAAACAGAAGGCCTGGATGAAAAGTGAAGAAATAGAGGTGACATGCACTGGGCTGTGCAGACCGCACAAGCCTAAGTGCATGTCGCACCTCCATCACACCAGAAAATAGATGCCTGGGTGAGCCCAAGAAAGAAAAAAAGGGGGTATGTGCGTGTCACGCCTCAAATTACATTTAGACGGACAGGCACTCGATGCCCTAAAGGCCCGAGAGAACCAGCTTATAACCTGTGATTCATCATGCATATAACTACGATAATTAAGAAGCTTTGACTATAGATAAGCTGCCTGAATAACAAGACCAACATAGATAGACCCAAAACTTATGTACACGATCTGGCCATTGAGGCCACAACTGTTAAGAGCAAAGACATAACTAAGTTTTACTTTAACATTGGTCTACAAAGCCTCTACAAGATAGACAAACTTAGTTTAGGTCGGGACAGGGCCCCGCCCTACCCTTAACTATACAATACCCAAAATATATACCAAAGACTCGGTAAAGCCCCGAATCAACCTGGAGCTCACCAACAGCAGCCGAGTGTCCTGTGCTCCTACTGGGGGGGTCTACTAGCCAGAGTACATGTGCCTGCGGCATGAAATGCAGCGTCCCCATGAGGGACGTCAGTACGAGAGAATGTACTGAATATGTAAGGCATAAAGTAACCCATATGTAAACAAGAGCTCAAATAGAATCAGGTATCAGTGCATAAACATGTAAATAAGAACAGAAGATCACATTCGCTTACACTTGCGAAATCATGTATATTACGTTCTTTGGTTACTCTTCTTTGCTTTATGATCATTGTAAGGCATGTAATACACGTGACCAACTGATCAGTGGTAGAAGAGGAGTTCCATGCTAGGCAATTTAACCCCTGGGATGCTGCCCTCATAAATATACAAATTGGGATCGACCCATGCTAGGCTTTCGCCCCTAGGCTGCCACCCATAAGTACACAAATAGGGATCGACCCATGCTAGGCTTTCGCCCCTAGGCTGCCACCCACACATATATAGATTACTTCATTTAGTTTCTTTAATCTTTGAGATTGTTACTTTGGTGGTTGTAACCTTTATTGAGCTCAAAACTATGGACCAGTAGTAGAAGACATGTGGACATGCACTTAAGGCAGTAACAATGATATAAGGAACAAACGTAACATCAACGTACTGTTTAGGAGCTTATATGATGCAAATGAACCTCAGTTGGCTTAGAGAATAACTCACAAAGCTTGTTGTTGAAAGTACCTTTACTAGGAAACTCACTTCGTTGGTAACAACACAAATATAAGAGTTCATGCCAAGGAATATGAAACTGAGAAACCTTACATACCTTGTTGTGTAACTCGGATATTACAACGAATTAAGCTTCCCTCTTTCAGCTTATTTATCTACAATGAAATACGTGGCAAAACTAGTATTAGTAGCTAGTTAACTAATTTGGGCTACTTGATCCCACTAAATCAGTAACTAGGCAGTAAGCTCGTAATTGATCAAACCAAGAGTGTTCCTTTCACCTCTTCCCTTCTAAACATATCTACATACTGTACGACCTTCTCATAAGGTCCCTTGAAACTCTTCCGACTTCATAACATATACCAAATAACATACAAAGGTGTGCAGGCAGCAAGTTAACATAACACCCAATTAAGTGGTGTATTACCACACCCTCCTTCCATACTTCAATACAACTTCACACACCCCTTTACAAGTTCAACCAAGCTGTCCCAAATATATACACATAAAACCGCTCCTAAAACAATCCCAAACATCCTTCAACATAATAAGAAAGTATTTTTAACTCAAGGATTTCAATCACTACCCCATGGTTCTTGACACAAACACATACAGAATTCTTCATCAAACTTGCATATAAAAAGGGGTAAAAATGGGCAGTAACTTTACCTTAAATTCTAAAAATCTGTCCTCCTAACTTGTACTTCTTCAAGAGCTTGAACTCCCCTTCAACTTAGCTTGAAAAGAGGGAGAATACTTAAGAACCCTAATGGTATTTTATGGCTGCTATGTGAAGCTAAGAGATAGAGAAAGAAAGAACTTCTAAAATCTGTTTTTTTTCAAGTTAAAATGAGTGAAATGAGCTGGTCTTAACCCCTTTAAAGGGGGCTGCTTTGGCCGACTTTCCTTGCTCATTTTGAGCCACAAAATGTCAAGAAGGTGATACACCTACTTGGCCATTTTACATGGGCTTTGTTGGACTTAACCTTATTGGGCCTTGGCTGCCAATTCTTTCCCTTTCTTTCACTTCTTTGGGCCAGAATTTATTCAAGTGGGTGATGGTGTACTTGGCCCTCTAAGCTAGTCAAAATAGTCTTAGTAGGTGATGCACTTACCTAGTTCTTTAGGCTGGTCAATAAGTCAAAGTAGGTGATGCACCTACTTGTCACCTACTAGCTTAGTTAAGTCAAGCAAGCAGCTCACTTATTTTATTCTATTTTCTAATTTCTAATCCCTTTTGTTTTAACTTAACACTTCACCCTAAATATTTACTCAAATACAACCTTACCATCTCGAGTTTAAATACTTTTGTCGAGGTTAACTTGGCCGTTTACGTGCTGAACTGAATGGGGCATTACAGCACCTCCCAATACACATTAAACTATCACTGCTCATAATAGAAACTCGGTCCCTCACCTATATGACAAGGCTATATCAAGTGATATATGAATAGGACTAGTATATGCGGAATACGGGATGTTACATTTACATTCTTTCCTTTAAGTGTGTATTTGCAATTGAGAACTCTCGAGTGGATGCTAAGTCGCTTATTTATTTTTGGGAGAGTCCATGGATATTGAAAGCTCATTGTCACCTTCATAGTGTTGGACAAGTTGAAGTTTCAAATGGAACTCTTGGAAGTATGCTTGGTTCTATGATAGGAGGGACCCCAACTCCTTGGGAGTATTATTTGACATGGAGTGATTTGACTCCTAATAGATCCCTCGACTATTCTAGTAGCATGCCTTTGTTGGTGCACTTCTTTCCTTTGGAAAGTTGCTTGTTAGAGAGGGTTACTTTGTGCTTAAAATGTCTCTTCTTATCTACCGGTGTCCTTATCTTTTGGCATGCCTTAGATGAGAATAGTGAGCTTAACACCTTTCTCAACTACCTCTTTGCATATGATGATGTCTATGTTTGTATTAGATTTGTTTCCTATAGAGGTAGGGGTTACTTTGATTTGTCCAATTGTCTTTGTGACAAAGATATGTGGGTCTTTTACTTCTTTGACCCCAATGAACACTTATGGGTGATTGCACCATTTTTGGTGTGGCCTTCTTGTGAGACAATGAAACAATTGTGTCTTATGGCTCCAAATTTAAATATGATACCATCTTTTGGAACTCTTTATGCCACAAAGGCCTTTGTGTTTGCCTTGTCTCTTGGTGTTTATCATAACCAAAACCTTTGCACCTTATATGATGAGTTGCTTGTATTAAAAGCAAAGGATATTTGGTTGTATCTCAAATTTGTGCCTCCTTGGCATGGTGATATTGTTGCTAACCCTTGTACTAACCCTCATGCATTGAGGATATTTTAGTTGTTGTCCTTCTCATGTGATTTTAAGGTTTGGATTCGAGGACGAATCATTTTCAAGAAGGGGAGGATGATACTAGCATGAATGGCGTTGACATGAGCATGGATGGCATGGATGGCACATATGATGTTCGTGAAAAGAGAAGCTTAGGAGTCGTGGGAGTGATGTGGATGAAGAAAAGAAGCCATTTGTGCAAGTGGCTAGGCTTTAAATTCAAGAATCCACAAAGAAGACAACCAAACAAGGCCCTTGCCTCATTAAGGGCTATTAAAAAGTCAATGTCTTCTTATCTCCTTTAGTATAAATAGGATATTTATTTATTTTGCAAGGGTTTTTTTGGATGAATATTGAATATTGAGCTTTGAAGCTTGCAGTTTCTAGGTATTTAGCTTGTAGTTTCTAGGTGAAGCCTAGCATTAGTTGGTAATTTTAGTAGTGTGGATCTTGGAATTATTGGTGAACTTCTTGGTTTGGTTAATCGAAGGTTTCTCATTTGTGGTTTCTTGAGTTCCTTTGATTTTTCTCAAACTAGGGTTTGTGTTTGAATTATTGAATTATGTTGGGAGGTGAGGGTATCAAGTCCCTTGTTGCCCATAAATTCAAGAGTTTGAATATTAACTCACATATCCTTCTTTTGTTTTCTTTCCTTCTTGTTCTTCCCTCTTTGTCCGTTATCACCTTGGAATGAATGTTCATCATCTCCTTTGCTCTTTGTTCAGCATCTAGGCTCACAACAACATGGCTAGACAAAGGAGTCATAGTTAATGGAAACAAAGGCTTAAAGCCATAACATGCTTCAAATGGAGACATTCCAATAGAAGAGTGGAAAGACCGGTTATATGCAAATTCTATCAAGGGTAAATGGTCTTCCCAAGTGGTTGGGGTGCCCCTAATCATACACCTAAGCATGCTTCCAAGAGTCCAGTTGACTACTTCAATTTGTCCATCCGTTTGAGGATGACAAGAAGTAGAAAACATAAGTTTGGTACCAAGTGTACCCCATAGACTCTTCTTAAAATGACTAAGAAATTTGGAATCCCTATCACTAACAATGGTTTGAGGGACTCCATGCAATTTAAGCACATTAATGACAAACAAGGATGCTACATGGGATGCATCATCACATTTATGGCATGGAATGAAATGAGTCATTTTAGAGAACCTATCCACTACCACAAATATGATATCATGTCCTCTTTTAGTCCTAGGAAGTCCTAACATAAAATCCATAGAAATGTCCATCCATGGACCACTAGGAGTAGGAAGAGGGGTATACTTACCTTGAGGCCGAGTCATGGATTTGTCTTGCTTGCATTCGAGACATTGTCCACAAATCCGCTCCATATCATGCTTCATCTTTGGCCAATAAAATTGTTCCATAAGGATTTCAAGTGTCTTGGGTACTCCAAAGTGCCCCATCAAACCACCACTATGAGCTTCCTTGACGAACAACTCTCTCCATGAACTCATGGGAACACAAACTCGCCCATTCTTGAACAAGAATCCATCAACCAATTGGAACCTATCAACCCGATTCCCTTGACTAAGATAATCAAAAGTTTCTTTGAAATCGGGATACATAGAATAGAATCCCTTCAAGCTTTCAAATCCCATCATTTTAGAAGCCAAGGTGTTGACCAATACAAACCTCCTTGATAGAGCATCCGCTACTACATTCTCCTTGCCTTGCTTGTAGTTGATCACATATGGAAAAGTCTCAATGAATTCAACCCATTTGTCATGTCGCTTGTTCAACTTGGATTGCCCCTTAAGATGTTTCAAGGACTCATGATCGGTCCGTATCACGAACTCTTTATGCCACAAGTAGTGTTGCCAATGAGCCAATACCCTCACAAGTGCATATAATTCCTTGTCATAAGTTGAGTACCGAAGAGTAGCTCCCTTTAGGTTTTCACTAAAGTAAGCCAATGGTTTTCCCTCTTGCATCAGGACACCACCTATCCCAACACCCGAAGCATCACACTCTATCTCAAAAGCTTTATCAAAATTAGGTAGTTGGAGTAATGGGGAGGAACTCAACATGGACTTCAATGCTTGAAAGGACTTCTCTTGTTCTTCCCCCCACACAAAAGGTACATCTTTCTTGATCAATTCGGTTGATGGGAAAGCAATTGAACTAAAACCCTTCACAAAATGCCTGTAAAAGCTCGCCAACCCATGAAAACTTCTTACCTTAATTGCATTGGATGGGGTCGGCCAAGTCTTGATTGACTCCACCTTTTCTTCATCAACCTCTATACCACTTGCACTAACCACAAAGCCCAAGAACACTACCTTTTCAACACAAAAAGAACACTTCTTGATATTCGCAAATAACCTTTCTCATAGTAAAACGTCAAACACTTGTTTCAATGGCCTACATGCTCTTCAATTGTCTTGCTATACACAAGTATGTCATCAAAGTACACAACCACAAACTTGTTGATGAAGGGTTTTAGAACATGATTCATCAACCTCATGAAAGTGCTTGGAGCATTAGTCAAATCAAACGGCATCACAAGCCATTCATACAACCCAAATTTTGTTTTAAAACCCGTCTTCCATTCATCACCCGGTTTCATTCGAATTTAATGGTACCCACTCCTAAGATCAACCTTTGAGAACACACTTGCTCCACAAAGCTCATCCAACATGTCATCAAGTCTAGGAATTAGATGCCTATACTTGATTGTAATCTTGTTCACGGCTCTACAATCAATGCACATTCTCCAAGTACCATCCTTTTTGGGAACAAGGATAACCGGTACGGCACATGGGCTTAGGCTTTCTTTGATCAATCCCTTTTTAAGGAGTTCTTCCACTTGCCTTTGTAGCTCCTTGGTCTCTTCTGGATTATACCTATAGGCTGGTTGGTTGGGAATTTGTGACCCCATCATGAAGTCAATTTGGTGCTCAATTCCTCTCAAGGGTGGTAGTCCCTCGGGCATCTCATCTGGAAATAGTTCATCATAGTTCTGCAAAAGAGAAGAAACAATACTAGGCAAAATGCTAGTATCTTGGTTAGCATGCAATAAAAGATTGGTGTTGACAAGGCACACTAAAAAGCGTTCCTCATCCACACCCTTTAGACATGTTCTTCTTATTTTTAGCCAAGTCACTTCCCTCTTTTGGAACAATGGTGGAACTTTCACCTTCACTCTTTGCTTCTTCCACCCTTATTCTCTCCCGAAGCTCCTTCATAGCCCGTTAGTCCTCACTCACTTGGTATGGGGTGAGAGGTGCAAGTACATATTTCTTACCGTCAATTACAAAAGCATACTTGTTGGTCCTTCCATAGTGCACAATATCTCTATCAAATTGCCAAGGCCTCCCCAACAATACATGACAAGCCAACATGGGTACCACATCACAAATCAACTCCTCATTGTACTTGCCCACACTAAATCAAATACTTTCTTATTTGAGGGCCTTCATCTCTCCACTCTCATTGAGCCATTGTAGCTTGTACGGGTTGAAATGCCTTCTTGTTGGAATTTGCATACGCTCCACCAAAGAACTACTCACCACATTAGTGCAACTCCCACTATCAATAATCAAAGAACACACCTTATCTTGGATCTTGCACCTAGCATGAAACAGATTCTCCCTTTGGTCAAGTTCTTCTTTGGCAAGGGCTCCCATAATTCTCCTCACAACACATGAAAGGTTGGTATTTACCTTTAACTCTTCATTATCATCAAGTAGGGGTTTCCGCTTTTCCATGAAGCAAGCAAAATTTACCCTCTCATCCAACCTTTCTTCCTCATCCCCCGAAGCTACTCTCTTCCCTTCACCTTTATCCCCCTCTACCTCACTCCTTTCATCATGCTCATCTTTCTCATCGATTTTATACCCATCACAAAAAGCAATAATTGTCCTTCTATTAGGACACTCACTAGTAATATGTCCCCTCCCTTGACATCGAAAGCATTGGATGGTAGAGGGTCGAGGAAAGTTGGGTTTTTTCAAAGTTACCTCCTTTCGGCTTGTCATTCCCTTTGGCTTTGTAATCAACCTTGACTTGAGTGTCTTGACCACTACCTTTAGATGATTCTCAAGGAGTTGGGGTCTTCCACTTATCATTGTTTTTACTCCATGAGGAAGTTGGAAAACTCTTGGCCTTGTATGTCTTCTCATCTTTCAAATCCATTTCGACCTTAGAGGCATCATGGAGAGCCGCTTCATGATTCTCATAGTGTTTAAGTCTCAAAGGCTTCAAGATATCGGGCCTCAAGTTTGTCATGAATTGTATCACCGAGTATTGCATATGCTCCTCAAGCTTGGATTTCATTCTCAAGTTCTCAAATTCATCATAGTATTCTTCAACACTCTTGGTACCTTGTCTATGCATGTACACCTTCTTGAGAGCTTCTTGGTAGTAAGATCTCTTTCATGCTAGGTGCAAGATCCAAGATAAGGTGTGTTCTTTGATTATTGATAGTGGGAGTTGCACTAATGTGGTGAGTAGTTCTTTGGTGGAGCGTATGCAAATTCTAACAAGAAGACATTCCAACCCTTACAAGCTACAATGGCTCAATGAGAGTAGAGAGATGAAGGTCCTCAAACAAGAAAGTATTCAATTTAGTGTGGGCAAGTACAATGAGGAGTTGATTTGTGATGTGGTACCCATGTTGGCTTGTCATGTATTATTGGGGAGGCCTTGGCAATTTGATAGAGATGTTATGCACTATGGAAGGACCAACAAGTATGCTTTTGTGATTGACGGTAAGAAATATGTACTTGCACCTCTCACCCCATACCAAGTGAGTGAGGACTATCGGGCTATGAAGGAGCTTCGAGAGAGAATAAGGGGGGAAGATGCAAAGAGTGAAGGTGAAAGTTCCACCATTGTTCCAAAAGAGGGAAGTGACTTGGCTAAAAATAAGAAGAACATGTGTATGATAGCCAAGCCAAACAATTGTCTAAAGGGTGTGGATGAGGAACGCTTTTTAGTGTGCCTTGTCAACACCAATCTTTTATTGCATGCTAACCAAGATACTAGCATTTTTCCTAGTAGTGTTTCTTCTTCTCTTTTGTAGGACTATGATGAACTATTTCCAGATGAGATGCCCGAGGGACTACCACCCTTGAGGGGAATTGAGCACCAAATTGACTACGTGCTGGGGTCATAAATTCCCAACCGACCAGCCTATAGGTGTAATCCGGAAGAGACCAAGGAGCTACAAAGGCAAGTGGAAGAACTCCTTGAAAAGGTATTGATCAAAGAAAGCCTAAGCCCGTGTGCCATACCAGTTATCCTTGTTCCCAAAAAGGATGGTAATTGGAGAATGTGCATTGACTGTAGAGCCGTGAACAAGATTACAATCAAGTATAGGCATCCAATTCCTAAACTTGATGATAACAATCTCAATCGAAAATGATCAAAATCGATATCGAAAACACAAAAACAAACAATACAAATTGAAGATAGAGGGATAGATTAGAAAAAGGGATGAGAATAGAAGAAAGAAGGGCTAATTGAATCCACAATCAACCAAGGGAGAAGAGAACTCAATTCAATGCCCAAGAAACCAAATTGAATCCACAAGATGATAACTCGATGATCGATCAAGCGAAGAAGATAACACAAGCAATTCGGGAATCCACCCTAATCACTCGATCTAAGCTAACAATTGGAATTTAACCCAATCACTACCCTAAGCTAAAGTAACTAAATATCAAGTCAATTCAAGACAATTCAATCATCAATAATCTAAGTATGAAAATGGATAAGGCAACTATTTATAGTTATTGCCTTTACACAAATAGCCTATTACAAAAATAGCCCAAAAGTGACTATTTTGGAAATAACCCACAAGGGCCCTTCTTGATTGCTCAAATGACATCTTGATCACCCATGGCCTTGTGTATTTGTTGCTCCATGACTTCCTTCGAGCTCCAAGCTATCATCCATCTGTAGAAGCCCCTCCTAATATGCTCCAAGCTAACCATGATCGTATCATCCTCCCCTTCTTCAAAAGGATTCATCCTCGAATCCGAACCTTGTAAAAATAGAAGAAGGACAAACAACAAACATATCCTCATAGCATGAAGGTTAGCACATGGGTTACCAACCATACCAACTTGCCAAGGAGGCACACATTTGAAATACAACCAACTATCCTTTGTGTCAAATAAGATCAATGCACTGTAGAACATACAAAGGATCCAACTATGAGAAATATCATGGAATAAATAAACCTCAAAGGTCCTAAGACACAATTGCTTCCCTATTCCCCTATAAGACCATACCAAAAGTGGTGTCACCATTGGTTCAAACACCCATGAAGGTTTACCGGGGTCAAAGATATAAAAGTCCCACATAGTTTGGTCACAAAGGAAAATGGACCAATCCAAGAAACCCCTACCTCTATATAAAACAAATCCCATACAAACATGGACATCATCATATGCCTAGAGGTAGTAGAGAAAGGTGTTACTTAAATGAACTTCATCTAAGGTGTGCCTACATATAGAATCACCCTTTGATCCACAAGCATTAAGGATTTGATCAAGAATGGGGTCACACAAAAATGAAGGGGCCATTAGAGAACATACACCCCTTTCCTTTTGACTACTAACCCCTCCAATAGATGTACTATCATCTTCCAAGAAAAAAGTTTCATCTTTGGAAAGTGTGTCATCACACCATAGTGGATTTTCAAATAATTGGTAGCCTTCAAGAGTGGCTACACTTCCCATATTATAAAAAACATCACTATCTTCATCATTCACATTAGTCATGCCATCATTGAATAAAGGATTATCCCTAAGTTCATACTCTATCTCAAGATCCTCATGACAAGAATTAGAAATGGAATCAACACTCAAGGAATCATCACCTCTAAGTAAAGATCCTACATGACTAACTACATGACCAACTATATCATTACCATTACTAAATTGAGGTTCATTTATCACATCACACAACTCCTCAATTAGTAGGTCATCATTACAAGCAAGTTGGTCAATACCATAATAAACACTAGTTGATAGCATATCAAGCTCAAAAGAATCACACACATGATTACCATCATTATAGCCAACTAGCATTTGACTACCCCTATTACATGACAATATATTTTCACTCAAGTCACAAGTGCTAACACTAGATGAACTCAAATCGATCTTACTAGAAGAATCAATCAAGTCATCTATAGGATCAACTAGTGTTTGGGCACTCACAACAATGGCATCATCATCATGCAACAAGGTATCATCAAGATCATCACAAGGTAAAGGCTCTTTAAGCTCACATATACAAGCTATCACTTACACTCAATTGGCTACTAGCCACACAATGATCTTTTACTTTCAATAAAGTGTAAGGTTTAGCTTTGTTACCTCGTAGCTCATATGAATGATTGTCTTCACCTTGGTTTCCAACATTGAAGAACAAATGCTCCTTTGGGAAGCTTTTTAACACCTCTTGATTCTCCACATTTTGAGGTGCTTTGCTAGTCTTTCTTCCAAGAATACCTGCACAAGTATCAAGACAACTAGAGAAACAAGAAAAGTTACATGAGTTAGGATAAGATTGTGACAACCCTCTTACATCACTCCACACAACCTCTCTTTTTTCCACTCTAGAGTTGTCACTTATCACACCCTTACTCCTCTCAATCTTTTGTCTATCAATTTTATTGGAGTTCGGACAAGTGCCAAGTATCCCTTGTGAAGGGTTAGATGATCCCTTCACTTCAAGCTTCCACTTTGGTGCACAAGGAGTGGATGCCTTCACTTTCATGATTAACCCCTTAATGCCATCCTCACAAGGAGTAGCTTGCTTTGCTTCTAATGGAAACTCCTTTGGTTTATCTTCATGAGGAATCATTTTCTTCATCATCTTTTGTAACTCCTCGGGCTTAAGATTGGCAACCCATCGAATGATCTTGTCAACTCCTCTTTGTATGGCATCCCCTAATTCTTTAATTCTTAAAGATTCAAGATCCCTCACCGGAAAGGGCTCATTTGATTTCACTCTACTTTCATGTCCCTTTGATCCTTCCATCCTACCTCCAACACCATTTCCATATTGAGAACAAGACACATTGAAATTAGGATAAGAAGCATGAGACATAATAGTTCTACAAGTAGGGAATGCACATTTTCTCTTGCTCATTAGATGACTTTCACTTGTACCAACATACCTACTCACACCACTTCGACTAGGATAAGTACCACAAGAAAAGGCATACGAATATTCTCTAGCTCCATAGGTGTTCTCATCACAAGACTTATAAAGTATGTGGGAGGAAGAACTATACCGCAAGTCATCTTCATCCTCATAGTAGGTAGGGTGAGGTTCCTCATATTCTACATCATCATCATAGGAATCATCACAAGGTTCTTCTACCCCACCATCTTCATCATAAGATATTTCTACTCCTTCATGTTCATCATAAGAGCCATAAGCCCCATTCATTTCACATACATCTCCAAAGTAGTAGTTCTCATCACCATATGGCTTAAAATCATGGCTATTATCATAGCCTCCACAATTCCCATCATCATCATACTCATAGCCTCCATTGCTACAAGAAAAGTCTCTCATTTCATCATCATAAGGATCCGAAGCTATAGAGGACATACTTCCTTATAGCTTATTGTACCTACAAAACTAGCAAACAAGTTAGTAATAAAATCTTCACACCACTCTTTATATGAACTCTCAACTCACCTTCTATGGCTTCTTTCCAAATTGATAGTGTTACTAATTTTGCTCAATCAATTCAAGGTTATCTATCCTTGTGGAGGAATAGATCCTTGTGACTCTTGAAAGAAGGATGACTCAAATAAAACTAAAAGGACTTGAATCAAGAAATTAACTACGAAATAAAATGAGAAAAGCACACAAAAATGCACAAGAAAAAAATAGACTCAAAGGACTTGATAATATTTAGTAGGGTAATCTACTAATTAAAATCAAGTTATGAACCTAAAAGAAGGTAGATTTAATGAAAAGGAAACAAATTTACCAAGATTTGAGCTAAGAAAGTCATTTGGGAAGAAATTTGATTGAAATCCATGGAGAAAAGCTTCAAAAAGTGGAGAAAAACTTGAAAAATGCTTAAAAAAGCTTGCTGGCTGGGCGTTGGAGCTGGTTTTTGGAGGCCTTGAGCCGTTTCAGGAGGGCTGGAGCCCTTGGCTTGGGCGGAAGCTGGCAAGGAGGCAGCTGGACTTAGCTGGAGCTGACGGAAGGAGGCTAGAGCTGATGGCTTGAGGCGGAGGCCATATGCTGAGGCAGGAGCTGCACTGTATATTAGCTCAATGCGGAAGCCGTATGACTGACGCAGAAGCCGATCATCTCGTCGGCTTGGAATCACGGAAGCGGCTCACTTGAGGTGGAGCCGAATTGGCTGGGAGCTATCTCGCTGTTCCAGTCACGTGTGGACACGTGGCGATGATCTGCTGGAGGCTATAATTTTTTATTTTTTTTCACTCCTTTGGACCCCACAAACACCTTTACACTTTCTCTTTCCGTTCCTTTTGGATTAAACACCACCTTTTTGAAGATTCTTCCTCAACAACATATGAATTTCATGAAGAACACTATGAACATTGATGAATTTAAAAAATTCATAACTCACTCAATTTAGCTCCGATCTTTATCAAATTTTAAATACGAGCTCCTTTCAACACCATGAACAAACCCCAATAACTTTTAGCCCCCAATTCCAAACCGAAAATAAACTCATTTTCTCCATCTTCAAACTATGAAGAACACCATGAACAAGTGAATTTCAAATCTTCAATATTTCATTCTGGTTGTTGCCTCCAAGTCTCTTGCTCCTATTAAGCTCAGCCTTAGTAGAAGTGTTTAGTTGTGTGGCTGGTCTATGTGTGTGTAAGCTTCCTATTTGATGTATTCCCAGGCTATTAATGAATAAAAAGATCTGGTCTGCTTTGTTAAATATTCCTTATGTATACGTAATTAATAATCTCAGAGGGAATCTGGATCTTGAGTGAACCTCAAAGCCGTGCCAGCCTGGAGTAACTTTTTCATTTTAGCTCCAAATTTCAAGAAATTTGAGATTTAAGCTCCCCTTGCTATAGAGAACAAACCCCAATACTTTTCAAGCTCCAATTTAGCCTCAAAGAACAAACCCACTTTACCTTCTTCAAGCTTTTTCAAGCTCAACAATGGTGAAATTTTGAAACACCTCCAAATCAACTCGAAATCGTCTCAAATTTTAGGAAAAATTTCCTCTTAAGCTAGACAACAAATTCCATTACTTTTTCTACCTCAAATTTCTCCGAATCTTCATGACCCATTTTCAAGTTTTCAAACTTTCAAGCTCTTTTTATGGTAAAATCTTCCCTACAATTCAAAATCACTTGAAATCTTGGATTTAGACTCAAAAAATACTAGAGAATCAAGATCTAGTGTCAAAAATAACAAATTCAAACAACAAAATTTTCGGATTTTTTTTTTGGATGAATTTTTTTAATTAATTCTTTTTTTTCAAATTTATGAACTTAAGACTTAAGAATTGATGGAACAACTCCTAAAACCTAAGCTCTGATACCAAGATGATAACGATCTCAATCGAAAATGATCAAAATCGATATCGGAAACACAAAAACAAACAATACAAATTGAAGATAGAGGGATAGATTAGGAAAAGGGATGAGAATAGAAGAAAGAAGGGCTAACTTAATCCACAATCAACCAAGGGAGAAGAGAATTCAATCCAATACCCGAGAAACCAAATTGAATCCACAAGATGATAACTCGATGATCGATCAAGCGAAGAAGATAACACAAGCAATTCAGGAATCCACCCTAATCACTCGATCTAAGCTAACAATTGGAATTTAACCCAATCACTACCCTAAGCTAAAGTAACTAAATATCAAGTCTATTCAAGACAAATCAATCATCAATAATCTAAGTATGAAAATGGCTAAGGCAACTATTTATAGTTATTGCCTTTACACAAATAGCCTATTACAAAAATAGCCCAAAAGTGACTATTTTGGAAATAACCCACAAGGGCCCTTCTTGATTGCTTAAATGACATCTTGATCACCCATGGCCTTGTGTATTTGTTGCTCCATGACTTCCTTCGAGCTCCAAGCTATCATCCATCTGTAGAAGCCCCTCCTAATATGCTCCAAGCTAACCATGATCGTATCACTTGATGACATGTTAGATGAGCTTTGTGGAGCAAGTGTGTTCTCAAAGGTTGATCTTAGGAGTGGGTACCATCAAATTCGAATGAAACCGGGTGATGAATGGAAGAGTTTCAAAACAAAAATTGGGTTGTATAAATGGCTTGTGATGCCGTTTGGTTTGACTAATGCTCCAAGCACTTTCATGAGGTTGATGAATCATGTTCTAAAACCCTTCATCAACAAGTTTGTAACACTTTGATGACATACTTGTGTATAGCAAGACAATTGAAGAGCATGTAGGCCATTTGAAACAAGTGTTTGATGTTTTGCTACGAGAAAGGTTATTCGCGAATCTCAAGAAGTGTTCTTTTTGTGTTGAAAAGGTAGTGTTCTTGGGCTTTGTGGTTAGTGCAAGTGGTATAGAGGTTGATGAAGAAAATGTGGAGTCAATTAAGACTTGGCCGACCCCATCCAATGCAACCGAGGTAAGAAGTTTTCATGGGTTGGCAAGCTTTTACCAGCGTTTTGTGAAGGGTTTTAGTTCAATTGCTTTCCCATTAGCCGAATTGATCAAGAAAGATGTACCTTTTGTGTGGGGGGAGAACAAGAGAAGTCCTTTCAAGCATTGAAGTCCATGTTGAGTTCCTCCCCATTACTCCAACTACCTAATTTGGATAAAGCTTTTGAGATAGAGTGTGATGCTTCGGGTGATGGGATAGGTGGTGTCTTGATGCAAGAGGGAAAACCATTGGCTTACTTTAGTGAAAAACTAAAGGGAGCTACTCTTCGGTACTCAACTTATGACAAGGAATTATATGCACTTGTGAGGGTATTGGCTCATTGACAACACTATTTGTGGCACAAAGAGTTCATGATAAGGACTGATCATGAGTCCTTGAAACATCTTAAGGGGCAATCCAAGTTGAACAAGTGACATGCCAAATGGGTTGAATTCATTTATACCTTTCCATATTTGATCAACTACAAGCAAGGCAAAGAGAATGTAGTAGCGGATGTTCTATCAAGGAGGTTTGTATTGGTCAACACCTTGGCTTCTAAAATGATGGGATTTGAAAGCTTGAAGGGATTCTATTCTATGGATCCCGATTTCAAATAAGTTTTTGATTATCTTAGTCAAGGGAAACGGGTGATAGGTTCCAATTGGTTGATAAATTCTTGTTCAAGAATGGGCGAGTTTGTGTGCCCATGAGTTCATGGAGATAGTTGTTTGTCAAGGAAGCTCATAGTGGTGGTTTCATGGGGCACTTTGGAGTACCCAAGACACTTAACATACTTATGGAACAATTTTATTGGCCAAAGATGAAGCATGATGTGGAGCGGAGTTGTGGACAATGTCTCGAATGCAAGCAAGCCAAATCCACCACTTGGCCTCAAGGTAAGTCCTCTTCCTACTCCTAGTGGTCTATGGATGGACATTTCTATGGATTTTGTGTTAGGACTTCCTAGGACTAAAAGAGGACATGATAGCATATTTGTGGTAGTGGATAGGTTCTCTAAAATGACTCATTTCATTCCATGCCATAAATGTGATGATGTATCCCATGTAGCATCCTTGTTTGTCATTAATGTGCTTAAATTGCATGGAGTCCCTCAAACCATTGTTAGTGATAGGGATTCCAAATTTCTTAGTCATTTTTGGAAGAGTCTATGGGGTACACTTGGTACCAAACTTATGTTTTCTACTTCTTTTCATCCTCAAACGGATGGACAAACCAAAGTAGTCAACCGAACTCTTGGAAGCATGCTTAGGTGTATGATTAGGGGCACCCCAACCACTTGGGAAGACCATTTACCCTTGATAGAATTTGCATATAATCGGTCTGTCCACTCTTCTATTGGAATGTCCCAATTTGAAGCATGTTATGGCTTTAAGCCTTTGTTTCCATTAACTATGACTCATTTGTAGCCATGTTGTTGTGAGCCTAGATGCTGAACAAAGAGCAAAGGAGATGATGAACATTCATTCCAAGGTAAAAGAGGCCATTGAAAAGAACAATTCAAAGGTGGCCAACCGAAAAAGTCGTGGAAGAAATGAAGTGATTTTCAACCCGAAAGATTAGGTGTGGGTTCACTTTCGAAAGGAGAGGTTCCCACAAGTTTGAAAAGGAAAGCTAAGCCCAAGGGGAGACGGACCCTTCAAAGTGCTCAAGCGGATAAATGACAATGCATACATTATTGACTTTCCAAGTGAGTATAATGTTCATAATATTTTTAGTGTTAGTGATCTTTCTCCTTGTGTTGTAGGTGATCCATTGGATTCGCGGATGAATCTTTTTCAAGAAGGGGAGGGTGATACTAGATTGGAAAGTATGGATGGTACTATCTTGGATGACACTTATCCTTCAAGGCCTTTCACACGTAGTCAAGCTAAAGAGCTCCAAGACCTTCAAGCAATGTTCATGAAAAGGGAAGCATTGGAGAAGCTTGAAGAATCCCAAAGGAAAGCATACAATGTGTGGGTGGTCCATTAAAGTGAGATGGAAGGAGGAATTCAAGAATTCCCAAAAGAAGGTTACCAAACAAGGCCCTTACTTCATTAAGGGAAAAATTGTAATAGCTAGTGTCTTTTTATTCCCTAATATAAGTAGTAGCTTTTCTTCATTTTGGAAGACTAGTTTTTGCATATTGAAGATTGATACTCTAAAACTTGTAGTTGCTAGTGTAAGGCTTAGTGTAATTCCCTTAAGGAATTAGTAAGTGATTAGGGTGACTCTCGTGATTGTTTGTTTAACTTCTTTGCTTAATTAATCGAAGGTCTCCCACTTGTGGATTTCATTTGATTTTCCTTGATTAGTTGAGTTGAATTAGTTTCTAGTTGTTGGAATCAATTGGGAGGTGAGGGTTTTAGCCCCTTGTTGCCCATAATTTCAATTCCTAGTTATTAATTCTCATATCCTTTCTTCCTTCTTTCTTGTTTGCTTAATTTCCATTATCAGAAACTAAGAAGATAGAACCTGAGAATTGTTGGAGAAAATTGAATTTGCAACTTTCAACATGTGCTAAGTGAGGTGCATTTCGCACTTGCCATTGTGATGGTCGCACATCATTTCGCACACCCAAATCAGAAGCTTAATTCTCCTTGGGCGAAGCTTGGTGCATTTAGCACCTCCCAAAGTGCCCATCGCAGATCGCATCGCAAAGCTTAAAACAGAACACCTGAAGCTTCCGATTTTTGCTCTTTTTCTGATTTCTCTTGTACTTTTTCTCCTAGTACTTGTCCTTTTTGGTAAATTTCTTTTGTACTAACACAAGTAATCTCTTCTTTTCTTTCTTCTTTGGATCAAAACACCTTTTTCAACCTTCTTCTTCTTCTTCAAGACATCATGAACACCAAGAACATAAAGAACAATCCAAAATATGAATCATAAGATTTTGAACTTGGATTTTCTGCAAATTTGATATTTGAACTCTCCTTGGCTAGTAGAACAAAGCCCAATATGTTTTAACACCAATTAAAACCCAATCAAATCCAGATTTGAAATCCTTCTTTTTCAAGGTATGAAGAACACTATGAATATGGAGAACATTCAAATTTTGAATCAAATGGATTTCAACTCCGATTCGCACAAAATTTGAGATTTGAACTCCTTATGATAGGAAGAACAAACCCCAATACTTTTTAAGCCTCCAATTTCATCCAGATCTTAAACCCACTTGGTGGACCTTCAAGCTTTTCTTCACCCAACAATGGTAAAATCTTCAAATCTTCTCCAAACAAGCTCAAATTTTAGATCTAGACTCAATCAATACTAGAGAACATAATTCTAGTATCAGAAACTCAAACAAAATACAAAATCAAAATATTTTTTTGCAGATTTTCTCAAAAACGTTTTTCCTCAATTTTTTTGAAATTTTCAGATTTATGAACCTAGGATTAAGAATTGTAGGAATAATCCTTTAGCCTAAGCTTTGATACCAAATGATAAGATCTCGATTAGGGAGACTAATTGAAATCAAATGTGGAATTGAATTAAACAAAACATATGCAAATTAACACTAAGAAATTGCAATTATGGGCAACAAGGGACTTTATACCCTCACCTCTCAATTGAATACAATAATCCAATGATAAACCAACTTGAATCAACAAGGTAGAAGTATTCTAAATGAATCTACAAATGAGTATTCTCATGTAAAGTTCAAGCAACCAAGTGAATCCACCCCTAATTACTCATCTAAACTATTAGGAATCCACCCAATAGACTATTAGAAATCTACCCAATAGATTTCTACAATACATTAACTAATTGGGAATCCACCCAAGCTAACAAGCTAAAATCTCAAAGAGATAATTCCATATCAATTCAACAACAACTAACGAGCTAAAGGAAAGGGAACCACTATTTATAGTTATTACATAAAGGCCCAATAGTGACCTTGAAAGAAAGCCCAACTCGGCATAACATACAGGATGTGCGAAGGGTATGCGAAATGCACCATCAGGAGTGCGTGTCGCCCTCTGCTCCGCACCAACTAAACAAATCATCATTGGCAGCCTTGTGCATTTGGTGTGCAAAATGCACCAGGGGAAGTTCCCAACGCACCCCTGGTCGCACCTTGAGGCAGAAACTCTGTCAGCCTCATCTTTGCTCCATGCGATCATCCACAAGTTTTTGATCCTTGACATATGTTATTTAATGGTCCCAAAGCCTCTTTCTTCATAAATATCATTTGTAAGGCTTGGAGTTCTTTGGCTTGCTTCATTTGGAGAGTAATGAGGCTCTTCCAAGCTCTCTTTTATGCTTCAAGGGTAGGTGTGGCTTAGATTCTCTCATCTAGACCTTGAAGTATAGGTCTAGCATGAATTTCACTGGGCGATATCATGATAAGGCAACTTTGATTGATCCAAATTTTGTTCACGAGACTATGGAGAAGGTTTAGATCATTAGAGAGAGGTTAAAGACCGCTCAAAGTGGACAGAAATCATATGCAAATATGTGAGGAGAATGGAGTTGCAGTTTGAGGTTGATGATTGGGTATTTCTGAAAGTGTCACCCATGAAGGGTGTGATGAGATTTGGCAAGAAGGGGAAGCTTAATCCCCACTATATAGGTCCTTATCGAATTCTGAGGAGAGGTTGTAGTGTTGCTTATGAGTTGGATTTGCCATCAGATTTAAGAGCAGTTCATCCAGTTTTCCATGTGTCCTTGTTGAAGAAGTGTGTTGGTAACCTGACCATGATTATTCCTTTGGAGGACGTGGGCGTGAAGGATAGCCTTACTTATGAGGAAGTTCCCATGATGATTCTTGATCGTCAGATTTAGAGGTTGAGAAAAAAAGAAGTCACTTGGGTGAAGGTCCTATGGAGAAATCAGCTAGTTGAGGGAGCTATGTGGGAAGCAGAAGAAGCCATGAAAGCCAAGTACCCTCATCTCTTTCTTTCCGATCCAGTTTCAGCTTAATGTATTAGTTTTCTCTTTAGTATGTCCCTCCAAATCTATTCCACTAGTTTCTCTTATGATCCTAGCATGCAGTCATGTTTTTCGAAGTTAGTTCAATTATGTTTTTAGTTGAAGAGCTCAGTTTTCATGTTTAGCCTTGAAGTTCATGTTTTGTTTTTTGGTTGGGCTATTTTCTCTCCAAATTTCCTTGCTTAGTCTTGATTCGGGGATGATGTTTCCAAGGGGGAGATATTGTAACACCCCAAAATTCGAAATAACTAATGAACCTTAAATCCAAAAAATTCTGCAACTGATTGTACACCACGGGCAACTGCCATGGGCCATGGGGCATGCCGTGGGAAGTGTTCAGTGGCTCTTGGCCAAAATTCCTTCCCGCCCGATAGGCAGTCCTAACAGGCGTCATGAATGCAACAGCCCGTGGGAACCCGCCATCGAAATGCTCCAGTGGTTTCTTCCCCCTAGTCTCCCTTTCCACGATGGGCTATACCATGAGCATCGTGGCTGCGACAGCCCATGGGATCACATCGTCAGAACCCTCCAGCGCTCCAGAATATCATACCCTCCCTCAGAAGCCTTGGTTGATAACGGAAATACAACAAACAAGAAGAAACGAAGGAAAAGATATGAGAATTAATAACTAGGAATTGAAATTATGGGCAACAAGGGGCTAAAACCCTCACCTCCCAATTGATTCCAACAACTAGATACTAATTCAACTCAACTAATCAAGGAAACCTAAATGAAATCCACATGTGGGAGTCCTTCGATTAATTAAGTAAAGAAGTTAAACTAACAATCAAGAGAGTCACCCTAATCACTCACTAATTCCTTAAGGGAATTACACTAAGCCTTACACTAGCAACTACAAGTTTTAGAGTATCAATCTTCAATATGCAAAAACTCGTCTTCCAAAATGAAGAAAAGCTACTACTTATACTAGAAAATAAGAAGACACTAGCTATTACAGTTTTGCCCTTAATGAAGTAAGGGCCTTGTTTGGTTGCCTTCTTTTGGGAATTCTTGAATTCCTCCTTCCACCTCACTTTAATGGACCACCCACACATTGTATGCTTTCCTTTGCATGAACGTCGTACCTGTCATCTATACTGATAACGGACAAAGAGGGAAGAACAAGAAGGAAAGAAAACAAAAGAAGGATATGTGAGTTAATATTCAAACTCTTGAATTTATGGGCAACAAGGGACTTGATACCCTCACCTCCCAATTGAATTCAATAATTCAAACACAAACTCTTGTTTGAGAAAAATCAAAGGAACTCAAGAAACCACAAATGAGCAACCTTCGATTAACCAAACCAAGAAGTTCACCAACAATTCCAAGATCCACACTACTAAAATTACCAACTAATGTTACGCTTCTCCTAGAAACTACAAGCTAAATACCTAGAAACTACAAGCTTCAAAGCTCAATATTCAATATTCATCAAAACTGCCCTTCAAAATAAAGAAAAGCTACTACTTATACTAAGGAAATAAGAAGACATTGGCTTTTTACAATATTGCCCTTAATGAAGCAAGGGCCTTGTTTGGTTGTCTTCTTTATGGATTCTTGAATTTAAAGCCTAGCCACTTGCACAAATGACCTCTTTTCTTCATCCACATCACTCCCACGGACTCATAAGCTTCCCTTTGCATGAACATCGTATGTGTTATCTATGCCATCCATGCTCGTGTCAACCATGCTATCCATGCTAGTATCATATACCATCCATGCTCGTGTCAACCATACTATCCATGCTAGTATCATTCTCCCCTTCTTGAAAATGATTCGTCCTCGAATCCAAACCTTAAAGACACATGAGAAGGACAACAACCAAAACATCCTCAAAGCATGAGGGTTAGTACAAGGGTTAGCAACAATATCACCATGCCAAGGAGGCACAAATTTGAGATATAACCAAATATCCTTTTTTTCCAATAAAAGTAACTCATCATACAAGGTGCAAAGGTTTTGGTTATGATAAACATCAAGAGACAAGGCAAACACAAAGGTCTTTGTGGCATCAAGTATCATATCTAACTTTGGAGCCATAAGACACAATTGTTTCATTATCTCACAAGTAGGCCACACCAAAAGTGGTGCAATCACCCATAAGGGTTCATTCGGGTCAAAAAAGTAAAAGACCCACATATTTTTACCTCCATACAAAATAAATCTCACACCACTACGGGTATCATCATAAGCAAAAAGGTAGTAGAGAAAGGTTGTTAAGCTCAATATTCTCATCTAGGGCATGCCAAAAGATAAGGACACTGATAGATAAGAAGAGACATTTTAAGCACAAAACAATCCTCTCTATAAGACAACTTTCCAAAGGAAGAAAGTGCACCAACAAAGCCATGCTACTAGAATAGTCGAGGGATTTATTAGGAGTCAAATCACTCCATGCCAAATAATACTCCCAAGGAGTTGGAGTCCCTCCTATCATAGAACCAAACATGCTTCCAAAAGTTCCATTTGAAACTTCAACTTGTCCACCCCTATGAAGGTGACAAGGAGCTTTCAATATCCATGGACTCTCCCAAAAATAAATAAGCAACTTAGCATCCACTTGAGGGTTCTCAATTGCAAATACACACTTTAAGAAAAGAATGTTAACAAGATGGCATTCACAATTTGGAACATAAGAGGACGAGATTAAGCATTTCAAGTACACTTCATTATTATTCCTCAAACAAACTCCCACAAAGAATGGATAAACAAATGGAGTCATGCTTTTAAGAATCCATCCTAACACCTCAACTTGTCTAACCACATAAGTGTGACAAGGAGTAAAATACATAAATCGGGCATCACGAATGCACCATGGATTCTTTCCCAAACAATAAATATGGTTGGCATTCAAAACATGAAACACACATAACTTAAGCATATCCAAAACCAACCATGAATACATTGGAGCTATATCATCACTCTCAGGGTAGGGTATGAGGTCATACAATTTCCAAAACCTACCTACCATAGGAAAAGTGTCATCATGACTCCAAGGATTGCTTGGAATAAGAGGGGAAGGGTACATACCTTGAAGACGGGCTTTTGAGTCTGCATTCTTGTGCACCACACTTGGCTTCCCAAAGCTTTCCCTCCAATGCATCATTTTGGACCCATAGACTTGGTCTTTGTGTTTCTTCTTAAGAGTTGACTTTCTAGGTAGCTCTATTATTAGGCCTTCAACCCTTTGTTCATGAGGGACTTTATTCGGATCCTCCTTTAGAAATATTTGTCCATGAACCTGCAAAAGAGAAGGGATGGTACTAGGCAAAATGCTAGCACCATGGTTAGTAGGTAACAAGGGATTGGTATTGGCAAGTCCCGGTAACAGGGGATTGGTATTGGCAAGTCCCAAAATTAAGTGCTCCTTGTGCACCTCTTTTAAGTCACTTCTTGGCTCATCAATCTCATACAACTTTCCTTCTTGAGCCAATTCTTTCTTCTCCTTTTCAAGTTCCTCTCTCTTAAGTACCTTCTGAAGCTCCCTCATTATCTTGTAATCCTCACTCACTTGATAGGGTGTTAAAGGTACAAGAATGTGCCTTCGTCCTCCAAATACAAATGAGTATTTATTGGACTCCACTTGATATCGAACATCCCTACCGGCTATCCAAGGTCTACCAAACAACATATGACAAGATTGAATGGGCAAAACATCACATAACACCTCATCTCGATACTTGCCAATGCTAAAATTCACGACCACTTGTTTGGTTACCTCTACTTCATAATTCTCAATGAGACATTGAAGTGTGTATGGCTTGGGGTGTCTTTGTGTAGAAAGCTTCATTCTATCAACCATAGTGCAACTCACCACATTAGTACTACTCCTACCATCAATGACCAAGGAACATACCCAATCCATCATCTTGAACCTTGCATGAAATAGGTTTACACTTTGATCAAGTTCCTCTTTAGAAAGATCCTCCATGATTCTCTTTAGATCACAAGAAGAGTTCAAATCCTTCTCCAATTTCTCATCAACAACATTTGAGGTTGCTTCATCATGCCTAACCTTAGGTTCATCACAACCATTCCCAACTTCATACTCTATCACATTTTTAGCACAAGGTTCATCACACAAGATACCATTTAACCTCTTTTGTGGACAATTTCTAGCAATATGTCCTTCACCTTGACACTTATAACATCGAATGATAGAAGGAGAAGAAGATTGAGGTATATCATGATTACCTCCATAGGCTTGGTCTTCCCCTTTTGTGTTGTAGTTAGCTTGAATAGCTTGACTACCATCTTGGAACATTGGAAGACTCGCCATGTTGTCACCCATCCCATGATTTGGAACACCTTGACCACCATATCGATCACTTTGATCTTCACACCTTCCTCCTTCATTCCTATACCTATCTCCACTATCCCATTTTCCTTGACATCTCATGATACCTTGGTTCATACCAAAACCTTCGGGTCTTTCCCACCATTCATTCGGGCTAACCTCTTCACACATTTCATCATAAAGAAGGTTTTGATAATAGATATCTTGGTAGGGTACTTGTGGGTAGTGTTGTTGGGTTGGAACATAAGGTACATGCAAGGATGCATGTGATATATTTTGTGGAGGTGCTTGGCTTCTATCTTGGTTTTCCACAAAAGGACTTCTTTGTGGTGGATGATATGGTTGTGTATTTGGATGTGGGGTGACTTGCCTATCATAGCTTGGGTTCATTCGGAATGTAGTTTGAGGGTAGGTTTGGTTCCAATTTGGTTGGGGGTAGTATAGGTTGAATTCTTGACCCGAGGTCCTTCTTGTTTGTTCACTTTGACTTGTCATAAGGAACCTCCTTTCATTCATACTATCCATACTTTTTACCCTTTCCTCTATACCTCCAAACCTCCCATTTGTTTCAACCACCCTTTCATTCATATTGGTCACCCTCCTTGACACATTGAAATTCGTCCCCATGTTGTTCACCAAGCTCCTTCCTCCATGGTTATAAGGAAAATGATTAGACATTGTACCTACAAAAACTCAACAAACAAGGTTAGTAGGAAAAGGCTCACATCACTCGTATGTAAACTCTCAACTCATCTTCTATGGCGTCGTCTCAAAATTGGTAGTGAACTAGCTCCACTCAATCAACTCAAGGTCACCTATCCTTTGTGGAGGAGTAGATTCTTGTGACTCTTGAAAGAAGGACAACTTGAAAGACTCTAAACGGACTTGAATCCAGAAATTAATCAACGAAACAAAACAAGAAAAGAAGGAGGAAGAAGCACGAAAGAATTTGGACTCAAGAATTAAGTAACAAAAGTAGGAGAAACTACTTGTTGTTGCTTAATTTGGAGAATCAAAGAGATGATTTGATATTTTAAAACTAGTTAACAAGTAATTAAAGATGTTAATTAGATGTTAAATAGTTGAGAAATCGAAGAAAAATGAGTGTAGAAGAAGAAGTTTGAAGTTCCAACACTTAGAAAAAATTTGGGGTCTTAAAAGTCCCAACACTTAGAAAAATTTTGGGGTCCCAAAATTTGAGACCCCTCAAAAACTAAGTGTAAAAACCTGCAGAAATGAGCCCTCTGAAACTGTAGTCACGCGCTGACGTGGCGGCTGACGTGGCATGTCCACGTGGATTTTTTTTTTTTTAAATTCCACTTGTGGACCCAACAAACATCTTTGACCACTTTTGACTTGAAATTGTTGGATCAAATGTACCTTTTAGTTTCTTCCTCTTCAAGATGTTCTTGATGAATATCAAAAACACCTAGAACACCAAGAACACACACTAAATACCAACACCTTCAAATCAACTCGGAATTGGCTCAAACTTTAGGATTAGCTTCCCCTCGACTTAGGGAACAAACCCCAATAGTTTTTAAGCTCCAATTTCTCCTCAATCAAAAGACCCACTTTCAAAGTTTGTAAAGCTTCAAAAACTCAAACCCTTTAATGGCAACTTCACTTCTACAACTCCAAATCGCACAAAATTTGAAATCTAGACTCACAAAACACTAGGGAATCAAGATCTAGTGTCAAAATCAACAAATTAAAATGACAAATTTTCGGATTTTTTTTTTTTGGATTTTGAAGATATCAAATTCCCAAGAGTTAGATTTGTGGAAACAAATTCTAAACCAAGCTCTGATACCAAATGATAACGGAAATACAACAAACAAGAAGAAACGAAGGAAAAGATATGAGAATTAATAACTAGGAATTGAAATTATGGGCAACAAGGGGCTAAAACCCTCACCTTCCAATTGATTCCAACAACTAGATACTAATTCAACTCAACTAATCAAGGAAACCTAAATGAAATCCACATGTGGGAGTCCTTCGATTAATTAAGTAAAGAAGTTAAACTAACAATCAAGAAAGTCACCCTAATCACTCACTAATTCCTTAAGGGAATTACACTAAGCCTTACACTAGCAACTATAAGTTTTAGAGTATCAATCTTCAATATGCAAAAACTCGTCTTCCAAAATGAAGAAAAGCTACTACTTATACTAGGAAATAAGAAGACACTAGCTATTACAGTTTTTCCCTTAATGAAGTAAGGGCCTTGTTTGGTTGCCTTCTTTTAGGAATTCTTGAATTCCTCCTTCCACCTCACTTTAATGGACCACCCACACATTGTATGCTTTCTTTTGCATGAACATCGTACGTGTCATCTATACCATCCATGCTCGTGTCAACCATGCTATCCATGCTAGTATCATTGGTCGATGGGCCATCATGGGTACGACCTCGTCAGGCAGCTTGTGAGGCGGCAATCTTCCTCCAACTTTTTATTTTAAGTCCCGTATTTCGGTTTTCTCCCTATTCTTTAACTCCTAAGTGAGGTCATTTTGGATATTTTAAGTAGGGTTTTATTCCCTAACAGCCTAAACTTTTATCATTCTAAGTCATTCTATTCCAATAGAGGAAAGAACTCCTTCAAGCTCCAAGTCTCAAGCTCCAAGTCTTAAGCCTTTATTCCTTTTCATCCTAGATCAAGCAAGCTTCAATAAGGTATGTGGGCATTCAATAAGGGATTTATTTCACCCTTATGCCCAAAATCCTCAAGTTTTACTTTGGTTTATGAATTTATGAAATTAGGGTTCTTACCCAAATTGGGGTAAACTCATGGGTTCAGTTTTTAAGCATTAATTTATGGTTTCTCATTACTTATCTATGATTTATTTGAGGTTCCTTAATTGATTTCAAAAGTCCATGCATTAAAGATGATTTCTAGCATGATTCTATTGAATTGCATGATTTCAAGTGACAATTGGCATATTTAAATAACATGGACTTTTGTATTTATTAAAGTGCATGTCTAATTCTTCAAGTTATGAATTTAGAAAGAAAAGTATATTTTGAATTATTGCTATGCTAGGTTTTTAAGGATTTTAAAGCATGAATTGCATGACATTAGAAATGTCCCTATGATTTATGAAGGTTTGGCATCTAGATATGCCTACCTAAGCTATATGAATTGAATGGTATTAGATATACCCATATGCCTTTAAAATAGAATTGGGATTAGATATATCACAAGTTTATGTGAGCTATATGTATATGTTTTGGGAGTAGTATTTAGCATCGAGTTGGATAGGGTGAGATTACCCTTAGTCCCAGAATAACGTGCCATCATAGGTGCCCTTTGTGGCTTATAACAGGATCCTGATATGATAAGGTTC
This sequence comes from Jaltomata sinuosa, assembly GCA_003996215.1. Classification (NCBI taxonomy): domain Eukaryota; kingdom Viridiplantae; phylum Streptophyta; class Magnoliopsida; order Solanales; family Solanaceae; genus Jaltomata; species Jaltomata sinuosa. The sequence continues at coordinate 287,959 of QJPP01000639.1, forward strand.
TAACCATTGCCGGTTAGGACAATCTTTTTCGATATGGGTGTATGACACTGGACTCTATGCAGCTCATCATGGTTTATGTCAGTTAATAGAAACTCCCATATGAAGAATTAAGACTTATGCTATTCTATTTCATGCTTTAAGTTTTAAATTATGAGATTTACTTATGATACCTCTTTTATGCATGAATTTGGTTTTAATTACGTTTTAAGTATGTTTTTACCATATTTATGCATGTCTCACATATTCAGTACATCCTATAGTACAGACGCATATTTTGTGCTGCATCCTATTGATAATGCAGATTCAGGTTTCCTCTCTCAAATTCGTGGCTAGAGATTTCAGGCCATTCAGCTAGAGTTGGTGAGTCCTCCTCTTCTGAGGATTGATTTTCGAGTTTAGATTATTATTGTCCCTTCAGTATTTTTGAGTTAGTTGGGGTCTTGTCCCAATAACTCCTTATGGCTTGTGTAGAGGCTTTTCAGACATAGATAATATTCGAGTCTTTATTTCAGATTATGTTCTCCTTGACTCGACGTTTTATGGAGTTGATTTCCTATCTTTCTATTTATGCTTCCATTTTGTTCTTTATGTTCATCTGAGTATGACCAAGGGTTAACTTGGGGCACTTGTGGTTCCAGGTTGCGTGTTAAGTCTAGGGGGTAGCTTCGGGGCATGACATGGTGAGTGTAGCTTGGATCCTCTTGTCTAGACCTTGAAGTGTAAGTCTAGCATGAACATCACCAGGCGATATCATATCATCCTTCCCTTCTTTAAAAGGATTAATCTTCGAATCCAAACCTTGAAAATATATACGAAGGACAATCAACCACAAATTTCTTGTAGTATGAGGATTAGCACAAATAGTAGTATGCTAAAGAGGCACATTCTCAAGATATAACCAATCATTCCCTATTGCAATGACTAAGTAGTCAACATATGGAGTACAAGGGAATTAGTTATTCAACCCATCACGAAGATAGCACCCATCAAAGAAGGGTACCACTATAAACTCACGTACCCTTGAAGGGTCTCCAGGGTCAAAGAGATATATGACCCACTCAACTTGGTCACACACACAATGGGACAACCCAAAGGCAAGCCTACCCTTTTTACATGCAATTTCAAACAAGCATAAACATCATTAAATACAAAGAGGCATAGAGAAAGGAGTTTAGCACTCTAGTTTCATCCATGGGTTTTCAATATGCAAAATTGCTACCAAGCTAAAGAAATGTATCAAACAAATCACAACAAGATGGAACACCTAAGGATAAAGCAATGATATTCGGATATACTTCACCTTCTCTTTTCTCATGATTCAAACTCACATAAGATGTATACTCAACACACTTATGAACATCATCATATGCAAGAATGAAGTAAGAATAGGTAACAAATTACTAGTGTCAACCATGGTGTCCTCATATGTGAGCTCACAATTAGGCAGACATATATTCTCATAAATTTGGACACATGAAAATGACTTGTGGTTCATCACATAAGTGTCACATTTTCTTTTCAAATAACTCCTCAAAGGGAGGGTATCTTCCAATATAGTCATGCTTGAAGATGGAATGAGGGACCTATTAGCAACATATTCATTCAAATACATGTGGTCCTCCCAAGAAGTTATGTACCCTCCAATCAAGAACTCAATCATGCTCTCAAGAGTCCAACCTAGCACTTCAAGTTGTTTACCTATATGAAGGTAACAAGAAATTGGCATCATCATCTTGGTACCAAATGTACCACATAGACTCTTTTACTTGCAACAAATAGAGTTGGTATCCCAAACATGGACGCCATGCAATTCAAGTACATTGGAATCAAAAAAAGATGTAAGTTGTGGGACATTAATATATTCATGGTATTGCATATAGGCATGCAAGTTTGAAAGTCTACCTACCACAGCATAAATGTTATCATGCCTCCAAGGGTCACTTGAAATCAAAGGAAATGGGTACATACCTTGGGCTTGAGGTGCCAACTTGGCTTGCTTGTGTCCCAACCATGGCTCACACGGTATTCCCATCTTACACATCATTTTGGACCAATAGGATTGGTCCTTTCTTTTGTCTCTCAAGTTGAAATCCTTAGAGTTGGATCCTATGCTACTTGTCATTCCATCTTTTTGAGGCAAACTTTGAGGAATCTCATTGGAAAGTAATCCTTTATAAACCTGCAAAAGAGAAGACTTGGCACTAGGCTAAATATTAGTACCTTGGTTATCGTGCATTTCAAGATCTATGTCAATGAGTGCCACTAAGGAGTGTTTCCCATTCATGTTTTTCAAACATTTACTTGGCCTTCCGTTCACACACAAGTCATCATCCTTATGAGCCAAGTCCTTCTCCTTATGTATAAACAACACTTCTCTCTCATTCTTCTCAATTCCTTGCCTTTGAATTACTTCCCAAAGTTCTTTCATAATTCTATAATCCTCACTCACTTGATAGGGTGTCAAGATTGCAAGGATAAACTTTTGTCCTCCAAATACAAATAAGTACTTGTTAGACCTCCCATGATGTTGCACATTCCTATCAAATTGCCATGGCCTACCAAGCAACACATGATATGTTTGCATGGGCACAATAATATCATATAGAATCTCATCTTGATACTTTCCAATGCCAAACTTTATGGTTGGTTGCTTGGTCACCTTCATTTCACCATGCTCATTGAGCCATTATAACTTGTAGAGGGTGGGATGCTTCTTGCTAGGAAGTTGCCTTCATTCAACCAAAGTCTCACTCACAACACTAGTACAACTCCCACTATCAATAATAAGAGCACATACCTTGATAACGATCTCAATGGAAAATGATCAAAAACGATATCGAAAACACAAAGACAAATAACACAAATTGAAGATAGAGGGATAGATTAGAAAAAGGGATGAGAATAGAAGAAAGAAGGGTTAATTGAATCCACAATCAACCAAGGGAGAAGAGAAACTCAATCTAATGCCCAAGAAACAAAATTGAATCCACAAAATGATAACTCAATGATCGATTAAGTAAAGAAGATAACACAAGCAATTTGGGAATCCACCCTAATCACTCAACTAAGCTAACAATTGGAATTTAACCCAATCACTACCCTAAGCTAAAGTAACTAAATATCAAGTCTATTCAATACAATTCAATCATCAATAATCTAAGTATGAAAATGGCTAAGGCAACTATTTATAGTTATTGCCTTTACACAAATAGCCTATTACAAAAATAGCCCAAAAAGTGACTATTTTGGAAATAACCCACAAGGGCCCTTCTTGATTGCTCAAATGGCATCTTGATCACCCATGGCCTTGTGTATTTGTGGCTCCATGGCTTCCTTCGGGATCCAAGCTATCATCCATATGTAGAAGCCCCTCCTAATGTGCTCCAAGCTAACCATGATCGTATCATCCTCTCTTTCTTTAAAAAGATTCATCTTTGAATCCGAACCTTACAAAAATATGAGAAGGACAAACAACAAATATATCCTCATAGCATAAGGGTTAGCCACGGTTTATCAACCATACCAACTTGCCAAGGAGGCACATATTTGAAATACAACTAACTATCCTTTGTGTTGAATAAGAGCAATGCATTGTAGAACATACAAAGGATTCGGCAATGAGAAATATCATGAAACAAAGAAATCTCAAAGGTCCTAAGACACAATTATTTCCCTATTCCCCTATAAAACCATACCAAAGGTGGTGTCGCCATTGGTTCAAACATCCATGAGGGTTTATGGAGTTGATTTCCTAGCTTTCTATTTATGTTTCCCCTTTGTTCTTCATGTTCATCTGAGTATGCTATGACCAAGGGTTAACTTAGGGCACTTGTGGTCACAGGTATCGTGTTACATCCAGGGGGTAGCTTCAAGGCATGAAAAACTTGGTATCAAAGCCTCAAGTTTAAGAGTCCTAGGGTGTCTGAAAGCCACATCAAGTAGAGTCTATTTCATGGGTGTGAAGAGTGCCACCCACACATATGAGAGGGAAACTATGAGGTGTCTTAGGAAAAAACTTCACTTCTTTCTTGATTAATATCATGCGATAGAGTTGAACTCTATTACCTCTTTATTCCATTCTTTATGATTTCAGATTATGCTTTCTCGCCGTGCTATGCCTTGCCAGGCCAATGCCTAAAATGCTAATCCTCCAATTCTAGACCCCAAGGTCACAAATGTGGAGTTTAGAAATGCCATTCATGTTCTAGCCCAGACTATGGCCACCCAGGCCAATCAACAAGCTCCAATCCCCATCCACCCTCAAGGTGGAGTTGCGGCCCGAGTCTGAGACTTCATTCGCATGAACCCACCTGAGTTCTGGGGTTTGAAAGTTGGTGAGGATTCGCAAAATTTTGTGGATGAGGTAAAGAAGATCTTCTGGGTAATGCAAGTTGTTGGTGTAGAGGGTTTGAGTTAGTTTCCTATCAACTCAAGGACGTGGCTCATATTTGGTTCACTCAATGGAAAGATGCTAGGGCTAGGGACGTGGTCCCTATGACTTGGGAGTGTTTTGAGAAGACTTTTCTTTATCGGTTCTTCTCGAGGGAGTTGAGGCAAGCTAAGGTCGAAGAGTTTGTGAATTTGAGGCAAGGTTCCATGATCGTTCAGGAGTACGGGTTGAAGTTCATCCAGCTTTCTAGGTATATTCCTTCCATGGTGGTTGACCCGTGGGATAAGATGAGTAAGTATATTTATGAAGTATCAGATTTGGTAAAGAAAGAGTGTAGGTTCGTGATGCTTTTGGGCGACATGGATATTTATTGACTCATGACTCATGCCCAACAGATCGAGGGAGTTGGCAAGGGAGAATAAGAGGGTGAGATCAGAGAGTTCAGGTTTTTGCCATCATAGGTCTCGAGGCGGACATCGCTCTTCGTTTCAGAAGAAATCATTAGGACCCATTCATTATTTGGCTAGTGCTCTTACCCTGGTCCCCAGGCCTCGCTATGATCAGACTGGTAGAGGATCTGGTTCCTATTCACAGCGGAGTGTTGCAAAGGGGACTCCTTACCTTTCTTGCAAAAAGTATGGTAAAAGTCATCCTGGTGAGTGTTTAGCTAGTTTAGGTGGATGCTTTGGGTGTGGTCAAGTTGTACACAAGATTAAGGATTTCCCTTCAGCTAAGAAGGGACAAGGAGGTAGAAGGACTCAGTCTACCCCAACAGCCCTAGGAGGTCAACTGGCCTAGCAGGGCACTGCTTCTAGTTTTGGTGGTCAGCGCTAGAATCGCCTTTATGCCATGTCTTCTCGCCAGGACTAGAAGAGTTACCGGCGTTGTTTCTAGTATGTTGAAAGCCTCCTCTCTCGATGTGTATACTTTATTGGACCCCAATGCCTTCTTATCTTTTGTAACCCCTTATGCTGCTTGCAAGTTTGAGGTTAGTCCTGATCAGCTCTTAGAACCCTTTTGTGTTTCTACTCATGTTGGTGAGTTAGTCTTAGATAAAAGAATCTAATAAAATTGCCCTATCTCAGTCCTTCATAGGGTTACTTCAGCGGATCTAGTAGAGTTAGAGATGACTGATTTTGATGTTATTCTTGGTATGGATTGGTTGTATGCTTGTTATGCCTCGGTTGATTTTCGTACTCGAGTTGTTAGTTTCAAATTTCCAAATGAACCTGTCTTAGAGTGGCAAGGTAGTCCTCCATCCTCGAAAGGTCGTTTCATATCTTATATTAAGGCTAGAAAGATAATTTCTAAGGGTTATGTTTATCATATAGTTTAGGTTATGAACACGGAGTCCAAAACCCCATCTCTCTAGTGAGTTCCTGTTATGAATGAGTTTCCAGAAGTGTTTCTCAATGACTTGCCCGGAGTCCCTTCTGAGCAGGAGATCGACTTTGGAATAGATCTTCTTCCATATATGCATCCTATCTCTATTCCTCCCTATAGAATGGCTCTTGTGGAGCTTAAGGAATTGAAGGATCAGTTGAAAGACCTCCTTGATAAGGGTTTCATTCGACCCAGTATCTCTCCTTGGGGTGCTCCAGTCTTATTCATGTGAAAGAAAGATGGTTCCCTCAGAATGTGTATCGACTACCGTCAGTTGAACAAGGTCACAATCAAGAATAAGTATCCCATTCCTAGGATTGATGACTTGTTCGATCAGCTTTAGGGTTCCAATTTTTTCTCCAAGATCAACCTTAGATCTGGTTATTATCAGCTTCATGTTCGAGAGTGTGATATTCCAAAGACAACCTTCAGAACTCGGTATAGTCATTATGAATTTGTGGTTATGTCTTTTGATCTAACGAATGCACCCGCAACTTTTATGGATTTGATGAATCGTGTGTTCAAACAATAGTTGGATATGTTTGATCGCTTTCATTGATTATATTCTTATCTATTCTCGGAGTGAGGAGGAGCATGTGGACCATTTGAGAGTTGTGTTGCAAACTCTCAAGGACCGAGAGTTATTTGCTAAGTTTAGCAAGTGTGAGTTTTGGATGCAGTCTGTTACTTTTCTAGGTCATATTGTGAATAGAGAGGGTATTCGGGTTGATTCTCAAAAGATTGAGGCAGTAAAAAATTGGCCTACACCCACTTCCCCGTCTAATATTAGGAGCTTTTTGTGTTTGGCTTGTTACTATAGGAGATTTGTGGAAGGGTTTTCTTCCATTGTGCCCCATTGACTCGGTTGACTCAGATGAAGGTTAAATTTTAGTGGTCTAATCTATGTAAGAAAAACATTCAAGAATTGAAGATTAGATTGACCACAACTCCAGTGTTGGCTCTACCCGAAGGCTTAGATGACTTTGTTGTGTATTGTGATACTTCTAGGATTAGTTTGGATTGTGTGTTGATGCAGCATGGTAATGTGATTACTTATGCTTTGAGACAGCTTAAGATTCATGAGAAAAACTACCCTACTCATAATCTCGAGTTAGCGGCCGTGGTTTTTGCTTTGAAGATTTAGAGAAACTACTTGTATGGTGTTCATGTGGATGTATTCATCGATCATAAGAGTCTTCAGTATGTGTTCACTCAAAAGGAATTGAATTTTCGTCAAAGAAGGTGGCTTGAGTTTCTTAAGGATTATGATATGAGTGTGGTTTACCATCCAGGTAAGGCTAATATTATGGCGGATGCACTTAGTAGATTGTCCATGGGTAGTGTGTCTTTGGTTGAGGACGGAAAGAAGGAATTGGCCAAGGATGTTTATCGACTTGCTCGATTAGGAGTTTGCCTTATGGATTTGACCGAAGGTGGTGTTATTGTTCAGAATGGTTCTGAATCATTTTTGGTAGCTCAAGTGAAAGAAAAGCAAGATAGTGATCCTATTTTGCACCAGTTGAAGGGTGCAGTGCATCAGCAAAGGGTTGAGGTCTTCTCCCAAGGGGGGATGGTGTGCTTTCGATATCAGGGTTGATTATGTGTTCCTGACATAGATGGGTTGAGACAACGAATTTTGACAGAGGCTCATAGCTCCAGGTATTCTATTTACCCTGGTGCCACCAAGATGTACCGTGACCTACGGGAAGTTATTGGTGGAATGGCATGAAGAGGGGCATAGCAGGTTTTGTGGCTAAGTGTCCCAACTGTCAACAAGTGAAAGTAGAGCATCAATGACCAAGTGGTATGACTCAGGATATTGATCTTCCTACTTGGAAATAGGAAGCGATTAATATGGATTTCATTACAGGTTTACCTCGTACTCGAAAGCAACATGACTCTATTTGGGTGATTGTCGATAGGATGACTCCTACTTCTTGGTTGTTAAGACTATGGATTCAGCAGAGGATTATGCCAGACTCTACATTCGGGAGATAGTCAGATTGCATGGGGTACCATTGTCTAAAATTTTAGATGGGGGTACTCAGTTTACATCCCAGTTTTGCAAGTCATTTCCGAAAGGTCTTGGTACTCAGGTTAAGCTTAGCATAACTTTTTACCCATTGATGAATGGCCAGACAGAGCATACTATCCATACTTTGGAGGATATGTTGAGAGCTTGTGTGATTGATTTTAAAGGTAATTGGGATGATCACTTACCTCTTATTGAGGTTGCCTACAACAACAACTTTCATTCTAGCATCCAGATGGCTCCTTATGAGGCACTTTATGGGCAGAGGTGTAGATCTCCTATTGGTTGGTTTGAGGTAGGTGAGTGATAACATCTCGATTAGGGAGACTAATCAAAATCAAACGCGGAATTGAAATAAACAAAACACATGCAGATTAACACTAAGAAATTGCAATTATGGGCAACAATGGACTTTATACCCTTACCTTCCAATTGATTACAATAACCCAATGATAAACCAACTTGAATCAACAAGGCAGAAGTACTCTAAATGAATCCACAAATGAGTATTCCCATGTAAAATTCAAGCAAAAGAAGTTATCAAGCAACCAAGGGAATACACCCCTAATTACTCATCTAAACTATTAGGAATCCATCCAATAGACTATTAGGAATCCACCCAATAGATTTCTATACTACATTAACTAATTGAGAATCCACCCAAGCTAACAAGCTAAAATCTCAAAGAGATAATTCCATAACAATTCAACAACAACTAAGGAGCTAAAGGAAAGGGAACCCCTATTTATAGTTATACATAAAGGCCTAATAGTGACCTTGAAAGATAGCCCAACTCACCCCAACGCACAGGATGTGAGAAGGGTGTGAGAAATGCACCATCAAGAGTGCATGTCGCCCTCTGCTCTGCACCACCTAAACAAATCATCATTTTCAGCCTTGTGCATTTGGTGTGCAAAACGCACCAGGGGAAGTGCCCAACGCACCCCTGGTCGCACGTTAAGCTAGAAACTCTGTTAGCATGATCTTTGCTCTATGCGATCATCCACAAGTTGTAGATCCTTGATATACATTCTTCAATGATCTCCAAAGCCTCTTTCTTCATGAATATCATTTGAAAGGCTTGGAGTTCTTTGGCTTGCTTTATTTGGAGTATAATTAGGCTCTTCCAAGCTCCCTTTTGTGCTCCAAGGGTGGGTGTGGATTGGATCCTCTCGTCTAGACCTTGAAGTATAGGTCTAGCATGAATGTTGCTGGGGTGATATCATATCATCCTCCCCTTTTTGAAAAGGATTCATCCTCGAATTGAAACCTTGCAAAAACATAGGAAGGACAAAAAACCACAAATTTCTCATAGTATGAAAGTTAGCACATGGGTTAGCACAAGAAAAAGTATGCCAAAGTGACACATCATCAAGAAACAACCAAACATCCCCCATTGTATTGACAATAAAGTCAACATATGGAGTACAAGGGAATTGGTTATTCCACTCAACCAAAAGATAGGACCATCCAAAGAGTGGTATCATTAAAAGCTCATATACCCATGAAGGGTCTCTGGGGTCAAATGGATATGAGATCCACTCATCTTTGTCACACAAATAACGGTGTGACCCTATAACAAGCCTACCCCTCTTCAATGCATCTTTAAGGCAAACATAGACATCATCAAATGCAAAAAGGTAATAGAGAAAGGTGTTTAGCATTCTAGTCTCATCCAAGGTGTTTCCACATGCAAGAATACCATCAAGTCCAAGAAATATATCAAGCAAACCACAACAAGGTGGAACACCTAAGGATGAAGTGAATACATGTGGACATACTTCACCTTCTCTTTTCACATGATTTAAGTTTGTATAATATGTATACTCAACACACTCATGAATATCATCATATGCAAAAAGATAGTAAAGATAGGTAACAAGATCACTAGTGTCAATCATGGTGTCCTCATATGCATGTTTACAACTAGATACAAGGATCCTAACAAGCACATTCTCACATGTTTGGACACATGACATCAACTTGTGGTTCATCGCACAAGTGTCACCTTTTATTTTCAAACAACTCCTCAAAGGGAGGGTATCTTTCAATGGAGTCATGCTATAAGGATTGATGTGGAATCCATAAGAACCCAATTCACTCCCAATCAAATGGACTTCACAAGAAGTTAGGGTCCTTCCATTTATGGACTAAGCATATTCCCAAGAGTCTCATTTGATACTTTATATTGTCCAACCCTATGAAGGTTACAAGAAGTCTTGAACATCCAAGGACTCTCCCAAAAACAAGTAAGAAACTTAACATCCACAAGTTGTGGCTCACACAACTTAAGCACGAGTGTGTCAAACAAGGATGCAAGTATATAGTTAACACCCAAAGTAGGCAATGACACATTTTCCCTAGGTGTCACAAGCATGATATCACCCACTAGCAAGGGTTCATCAAATGCAAACAAGTAGTAGAGAAAGGATTGAAGATCATCAAACTCATTCCAAGTATTCTCAATCGTAAGTTCATACTTTAAACTTTGGATGCTACAAAAAGTTCATCACTATTTAGAACACAAGGAGGGGAGATAAGGTATTTCAAGTACAATTCACCATCCTTTCTCAAACAATCTCCCGAAGGGAGTGTATCAACACATGGAGTTATGCCACTAGAGAGATTGAAGGAACTATGGGTCACATTGTCCTTCAACAAGTAGTCCTCCCAAAAAGTTGTCCATCCATATGAGTGTGACAAGGAGTAGGAAAAAAAAGTTAGGCATCAAGTATGCACCATGAACTCTTTCCAAAGAAACAAATAAAGAGGGCTTCCGGGTTGCGGATCTCACATAATTTAAGCATAGCATCAATGAATCATGATGAGGTTTGAGACACATTGACACTTTCAAGGTAGGAAATAAAGTCACACAATTTAAAGGATTGCCCTACCATAGGGAAAATGTCATCATGACTCCAAGGGTCACTTAAAAGAGGAGGGAATGGATACATACCTTGGGGTTGAGGTGTCAATTTGGCATGCTTGTTTCTCAACCACGGCTCGCAAGGTGTTCCCCTCTCAAGCATCATCTTGGACCAATAGGATTGGTCCTTCTTTTTCTTTCTCAAGTTGGAATACATAGAGTCAGATCCTATTAGGCTTCCAATTCCTTCTTAGTGAGGTGATCCGTTAGGAACCTCATTGGAAAGTATTCCTTTATAAACCTGCAAAAGAGAAGAGTTGGTACTAGAAAAAATGCTAGTACTTTTGTTAGTGTGCAATACAAGATCCATGTCGATGTGTCCCACTAAGGAGTGTTCCTCATCCATGCTTTTCAAACATTCACTTGGCTCCACATTCACAAACAAGTCATCTCTCTCAGTAGCCAAGTCTTTCTCCTTTTGTATAAGCAACACTTCTTTCTCATGCTTCTCAATTTCTTCCTTTTGGATTACTTCTCAAAGTTCTCTCATGATTTTATAGTCCTCACTCACTTTATGGGGTGTCAAAAATGCAAGATTGCAATTTAGTCCTCCAAACACAAATGAGTATTTGTTAGACCCCTTTTGATATTAGACATCCCTATCAACATGCCATGGCTTTCCAAGCAATATGACATGTTAGCATGGGCATGACATCACATAGGAATTCATCTTGATAATTGCCAATGCTAAACTTTATGACTACTTGCTTGGTTACCTCCATCCCATCACTCTCCTTGAGCCATTGGAGCTTATATGTATTGGGGTGCCTTTGTGTAGGAAGCTTCATTCAAACAACCATCTCATTAATTACATAATTAGATCTACTACTACTATCAACAACCATGGAATATACCTTCTCCGAGATCTTACACCTAGTATGAAATAGGTTCACACTTTGGTCAAGTTCCTCTTTAGAAAGGTCCTCCATGATTTGTCTTAAGGCACAAGAGAAGTCCAAGTCCTCCTCCAATTGCTCATAATCTCCTTTTGTGATTTCTTCCCCATGCCTAATCTTAGGCTCATTATCATCACCTTTCACCTCACACTCTATCACATTGCGAGTATAAGATTCATCAGAAATGGATACAATTGGCCTCCAATAAGGACATTCACTTGCAATGTGTCCTCTACCTTGATATTTAGAACATTGAATGGTAGAAGGATGAGGGAAGTTAGGATTAACACAAATACCTCCTTTAGTTTGGTCTCTCCATCTTGCATTGTAGTTAGATAGGATAGCTTAACTACTATCTTTGGAATTTTGAAGACTCACTTGGATGGTATTCAACCCTCTATATTGGTCCTCACAATCTCCATGACGATCATCATATCTAGTATCATATTGATCTCCATATCGATCATCATATCTATCACCATATCAATCACCATAACAATCATCATATTGACCACCATATCCATCATCATAGTGATCAACTCAAGCTCCATACCCTTGTCATTGTGCACCTTGGTTTTGACCATAGCCTTCGGGTTGCACTCTTCTTCTTGGTGCACCATAACCATGTTGACCATCATGTTGAGGTCCATCCCAATACCTATGAGCATGTGTCTCATTATCTATCTCTTCGTAGAAAGGATTATTGTATTGGTTATCTTGGTTTGGATAATGTGGTACATGCAAGAAAGCATGTGATGCATTTCGTAGTGGAGTTTAGCTTTGAGTTGCTACAAAGAAAGGTTTCCCTTGTAGGAAGTGATTTGGTTGGCGATTTGGGTAAGGAAGGGTTTGTCTAACATTACTCGAGAAGTTAGACATTTGAAAATGGAGATGTTGGATATGTGGAGTGGGATTTTGAGTGGCTTGGGGGTAGTATGACTCATCTGCTTGCCCCCGAGTGATCGTCATTAAGGAATTCAGATTCCTCTTTGCTCCCGATCTATAGGTGGTATGACGTGCACCTTTCGGGCTTCCAACCTTGCCATCCTATTATTATGAAAATCCATCCTGCCATTCTTTTTCACCAATTGCGTTGCTGATTTGGCATAGAACTCCATATGATAAATTGAACCTTCCATTTTAGGGGCATGTTCAATGGCCTTATACATTTGTGCCTGTAAAATGAACAAACAACGTTAGTAGTAAAGTTCCTCATGCCTCTCGTATGTAGATGTTACCTTACCTTCTATGGCTTCTTCTCAAAGTTGGTATTGAACTTACTTTGCCTTCAATTTACAAGGATTACTAATTCTTTGTGGAAGAATAGATTCTTGTTAAATCAAAGAAGGACGACCCAAAGAAAAATATGGATGGAGCCAAGAAGTTATACAACACATTTGTAAATGATAAAATCTTTGAAAGAAGAAGCACAAAATGAAAACAAACTCAAGAACTAATCACAACTAAGTAGATAAATTACTTGTTGATAATTAGCTTTAAGAGTTCTATTTGATAAGAAGAATCAAAGAACATAAACTGATACTAGATTGGAAAGCATGGATAGTACTATCTTGGATGACACTTATCCTTCAAGGCCTTTTACACGTAGTCAAGCTAAAGAGCTCCAAGACCTTCAAGCAATGTTCATGAAAAGGGAAGCATTGGAGAAGCTTGAAGAATCCCAAAGGAAAGCATACAATGTGTGGGTGGTCCATTAAAGTGAGGTGGAAGGAGGAATTCAAGAATTCACAAAAGAGGGCAACCAAACAAGGCCCTTACTTCATTAAGGGCAAAATTGTAATAGCTAGTGTCTTCTTATTCCCTAGTATAAGTAGTAGCTTTTCTTTATTTTGGAAGACTAGTTTTTGCATATTGAAGATGATACTTTAAAACTTGTAGTTGCTAGTGTAAGGCTTAGTGTAATTCCCTTAAGGAATTAGTGAGTGATTAGGGTGACTCTCTTGATTGTTAGTTTAACTTCTTTGCTTAATTAATCGAAGGTCTCCCACTTATGGATTTCATTTGGTTTTCCTTGATTAGTTGAGTTGAATTAGTTTCTAGTTGTTGGAATCAATTGGGAGGTAAGGTTTTTAGCCCCTTGTTGCCCATAATTTCAATTCCTAGTTATTAATTCTCATATATTTTTTTCCTTCTTTCTTGTTTGCTTAATTTCCATTATCATTTGGTATCAGAGCTCGGTTTAGGTTTGTTTCCACAAATCTAAGTCTTGGAAATTTGATATCTTCAAAATTCAAAAAAAAATCAAAAATCCCAATTTTTTTGGCTGTTTTTGACACTAGATCTTGATTCCCTAGTGTTTTTTGAGTCTAAATCTCAAATTTCGTGCGATTTGGAGTTGTAGAAGTGAAGTTGCCATTAAAGGATTTTGAGCTTTTGAAACTTTAGAAACTTGAAAAGTGGGTCTATTGATTAGGAAGAATTGGAGCTTAAAAACCATTGGGGTTTGTTCCCTACATCAAGGGGAGGCTAATCCTAAAATTTGAGCCAATTCCGAGCTTACTTGAAGGTGTTGGTGCTTAGTGTGTGTTCTTGGTGTTCTAGGTGTTTTTGATATTCATCAATAACATCTTGAAGAAAAAGAAGCCAAAAGGTACATTTGATCCAACTTTTCCAAGTCAAAGTGGTCAAAGATATTTGTTGGGTCCACAAGTGGAATTTAAAATAAAAAAAAAGTCAAAAATCAGATTTTGAATTTTTTTTTATTAATTTCCACGTGGACCTGCCACGTCAGTAGCTGAGTCAGCAGTGGACCACTGCACCATCGCCATGTAGGCGCCAGCACAGCAGCCGCACAACATCAGCAGCTGCCAACGCAGCAGAAGCCACGCCCAGTCGCACAGCTGGCGCGTGTGGCTCAACTTCAGAGGCTAATATCTGCACGTTTCCATACTTAGAAAAATTTTGTGGTCCCAAATTGAAAGCATTCTGTCCAAGTTTGCATAAGTGAATTTCAGCCCCCATACATTTTTCTAAGGGTCAGATTTGGTCCTTCAGAACTTTTTTGATTGTCAGATTTGGTCCATTTCTTCTTCTACACTCATTTTTTTTCCATTTTTTTACTATTTAACAACTAATTAACATCTTTAATTACTTGTTAACTAGTTTTTAATCATCAAATCATTTCTTTGATTCTTCAAATTAAGCAACACAAGTAACTTTTCTACTTTTGTTACTTAGTTTTTTTTTTAGTCCATTTTCTTTCGTGTTTTTTTTTCTTCAACTTTTCTCATCTTAATTTGTTGATAAACTTCTTGATTCAAATCCTTTTACCTTCAATTGAGTCGTCCGTCTTTCAAGAGTCACAAGAATCCACTCCACCACAAAGGATAGGTGATCTTGAATTGATCAAGCAAAGCTAACTCACCACCAATTTTGAGACGACACTTTAGGAGGTGAGTTGAGAGTTACATACGAGTGATGTGAGGCCTTTTCTACTAATATTATTTGTTGAGTTTTTGTAGGTACAATGTCTAATCATTTTCCTTATAACCATGGAGGAAGGATCTTGGTGAACAATATGGGAATGAATTTCAATGTGTCAAGGAGGGTGACCAATATGAATGAAAGGGTGGTTGAAACAAAGGGGAGATTTGGAGGTATGGAGAAAAGGGTGAAAGGGATGGATAGTATGATTGAAAGGATGTTCCCTATGACAAGTCAAAGTGAAGAAACAAGAAGGACCTCAGGTCAAGAATCCAACCTATACTACCCCCAACCAAATTGGAACCAAACCTACCCTTAAACTACATCCCGAATGAACCCGAGCTATGTTAGGCAAGTCACCCCACATCTAAATACACAACCATATCATCCACCACAAAGGATTCCTTTTGTGAAAAACCAAGATAGAAGCCAAGCACCTCCACAAAATATTGATGCATCCTTGCATGTACCTTATGTTCCAACCCAACAACATTATCCACAAATACCCTACCAAGATATCTATTATCAAAACCCTCTTTATGATGAAATGTGTGAAGAGGTTAACCCGAATGAATGGTGGGAAGGACCCGAAAGCTTTGGTATGAACCAAGGCATGAGATCAAGGCAAATGGGATAGTGGAGATAGGTATAGGAATGAAGGAGGAAGGTGTGAAGATCAAAGTGATCGATATAGTGGTTAAGGTGTTCCAAATCATGGGATGGGTGACAACATAGTGAGTCTTCCAATGTTCCAAGATGGTAGTCAAGCTATTCAAGATAACTACAACACAAAAGGGGAAGACCAAGCCTATAGAGGTAATCATGATATACCTCAATCTTCTTCTCCTTCTACCATTAAATGTTATAAGTGTCAAGGTGAAGGACATATTGCTAGAAAGTGTCCAAAAAAGAGGTTAAATGTTATCTTGTGTGATGGACCTTGTGCTAAAAATGTGATAGAATATGAGGTTGGGAATGGTTGTGATGAGCCTAAGGTTAGGCATGATGAAGCAACCTCAAATGTTGATGATGAGCAATTGGGGAAGGATTTGAACTCTCCTTGTGATCTAAGGCGAATCATGGGGGATCTTTCTAAAGAGGAACTTGATCAAAGTGTGAACCTATTTCATGCAAGGTTCAAGATGATGGATTGGATATGTTCCTTGGTCATTGATGGTAGGAGTAGTACTAATGTGGTGAGTTGCACTATGGTTGATAGAATGAAGCTTCCTACACAAAGACACCCCAAGCCATACACACTTCAATGGCTCATTGAGAATGATGAAGTAGAGGTAACCAAGCAGGTGATCGTGAATTTTAGCATTGGCAAGTATCGAGATGAGGTGTTATATGATGTTTTTCCCATGCAATCTTGTCATATGTTGTTTGGTAGACCTTGGCTAGCCGGTAGGGATGTTCAATATCAAGTGGAGTCCAACAAATACTCATTTGTATTTAGAGGACGAAGGCACACTCTTGTACCTTTAACACCCTATCAAGTGAGTGAGGACTACAAGATAATGAGGGAGCTTCGGAAAGTACTTAAGAGAGAGGAACTTGAAAAGGAGAAGAAAGAATTGGCTCAAGAAGGGAAGATGTATGAGATTGATGAGCCAAAAAGTGACTTAAAAGAGGTGCACCGGAGCACTTAATTGTTGGACTTACCAATACCAATCCCTTGTTGCCTACTAACCATGGTGCTAGCATTTTACCTAGTACCATCCCTTCTCTTTTGCAGGTTCATGGACAATTATTTCTAAAGGACGATCCGAACAAGTCCCTCACGAACAAAGGGTTGAAGGCCTAAAAATGGAGCTACCTAGCAAGTCAACTCCTAAAAAGAAACACAAGGACCAAGTCTATGGGTCCAAGATGATGCATTAGAGGGAAAGCTTTGGGAAACCAAGTGTGGTGGACAAGAATGCACACTCAAAGGCCCGTCTTCAAGGTATGTACCCTTCCCCTCTTATTCCAAGCAATCCTTGGAGTCATGATGACATTTTTCCTACGGTAGGTAGGTTTTGGAAATTGTATGACCTCATACCCTACCATGAGAGTGATGATATAGCTCCAATGTATTCATGGTTGGTTTTGGCTATGCTTAAGTTATGTGAGTTTTATGTTTTGAATGCCAATCATAGTTTTTGTTTGGGAAAGAATCCATGGTGCATCCATGATACCCGATTTGTGTATTCTACTCCTTGTCACACTTATGTGACTCGACAAGTTGAGGTGTTAGGATGGATTCTTGGAAGCATGAATTTGCATGTTTATCCACTCTTTGTGGGAGTTTGTTTGAGGAATAATAATGAAGTGTACTTGAAATGCTTAATCTCGTCCTCTTGTGTTCCAAATTGTGAATGCCATCTTGTTTACTGTCACGCCTCAAATTACATTTAGACGGACAGGCACTCGATGCCCTAAAGGCCCGAGAGAACCAACTTATAACCTGTGATTCATCATGCATATAACTATGACAATTAAGAAGTTTTGACTATAGATAAGCTGCATGAATAACAAGACCAACATAGATAGGCCCAAAACTTATGTACACGATCTGGCCATCGAGGCCACAACTGTTAAGAGCAAAGACATAACTAAGTTTTACTTTAACATTGGTCTACAAAGCCTCTACAAGATAGACAAACTTAGTTTAGGTCGGGACAGGGCCCCGCCTTACCCTTAACTATACAATACCCAAAATATATACCAAAGACTCGGTAAAGCCCCGAATCAACCTGGAGCTCACCAACAGCAGCCGAGTGTCCTGTGCTCCTACTGGGGAGGTCTACTAGCCAGAGTACATGTGCCTGCGGCATGAAATGCAGCGTCCCCATGAGGGACGTCAGTACGAGAGAATGTACTGAATATATAAGGCATAAAGTAAACCATATGAAAACAAGAGCTCAAATAGAATAAGGTATCAGTGCATAAACATGTAAATAAGAACAGAAGATCACATTCGCTTACACTTGCGAAATCATGTATATTACGTTCTTTGGTTACTCTTCTTTGCTTTATGATCATTGTAAGGCATGTAATACACGTGACCAACTGATCAGTGGTAGAAGAGGAGTCCCATGCTAGGCAATTTAACCCCTGGGATGCTGCCCTCATAAATATACAAATTGGGATCGACCCATGCTAGGCTTTCGCCCCTAGGCTGCCACCCATAAGTACACAAATAGGGATCGACCCATGCTAGGCTTTCACCCCTGGGCTGCCACCCACACATATACAGATTACTTCATTTAGTTTCTTTAATCTTTGAGATTGTTACTTTGGTGGTTGTACCCTTTATTGAGCTCAAAACTATGGACCAGTAGTAGAAGACATGTGGACATGCACTTAAGGCAGTAACAATGATATAAGGAACAAACGTAACATCAACGTACTGTTTAGGAGCTTATATGATACAATGAACCTCATTTGGCTTAGAGAATAACTCACAAAACTTGCTGTTGAAAGTACCTTTACTAGGAAACTCACTTCGTTGGTAACAACACAAATATAAGAGTTCATGCCAAGGAATATGAAACTGAGAAACCTTACATACCTTGTTGTGTAACTCGGATATGACAACGAATTAAGCTTCCCTCTTTCAGATTATTTATCTACAATGAAATACGTGGCAAAACTAGTATTAGTAGCTAGTTAACTAATTTGGGCTACTTGATCCCACTAAATCAGTAACTAGGCAGTAAGCTCGTAATTGATCAAACCAAGAGTGTTCCTTTCACCTCTTCTCCTCTAAACATATCTACATACTGTACGACCTTCTCATAAGGTCCCTTGAAACTCTTCCGACTTCACAACATATACCAAACAACATACAAAGGTGTGCAGGCAGCAAGTTAACATAACACCCAATAAGTGGTGTATTACCACACCCTCCTTTCATACTTCAATACAACTTCACACACCCTTTTACAAGTTCAACCAATCTGTCCCAAAAATATACACATAAAACCGCTCCTAAAATAATCTCAAACATCCTTCAACATAATAAGAAAGTATTTTAACTCAAGGATTCCAATCACTACCCCATGGTTCTTGACACAAACCCATACAAAATTCTCCATCAAACTTGCATATAAAAAGGGGGAAAAATGGGCAGTAACTTTACCTTAAATTCTGAAAATCTGTCCTTCTAACTTGTACTTCTTCAAGAGCTTGAACTCCCCTTCAACTTAGCTTGAAAAGAGGGAGAATACTTAAGAACCCTAATGGTATTTTATGGCTGCTATGTGAAGCTAAGAGAGAGAGAAAGAAAGAACTTCTAAAATCTATTTTTTTTCAAGTTAAAATGAGTGAAATGAGCTGGTCTTAACCCCTTTAAAGGGGGCTGCTTTGGCCGACTTTCCTTGCTCATTTTGAGCCACAAAATGTCAAGAAGGTGATACACCTACTTGGCCATTTTACATGGGCTTTGTTGGACTTAACCTTATTGGGCCTTGGCTGCCAATTCATTCCCTTTCTTTCACTTCTTTGGGCCAGAATTTATTCAAGTGGGTGATGGGTGGACTTGGCCCTCTAAGCTAGTCAAAATAGTCTTAGTAGGTGATGCACCTACCTAGTTCTTTAGGCTGGTCAATAAGTCAAAGTAGGTGATGCACCTACTTGTCACCTACTAGCTTAGTTAAGTCAAGCAAGCAGCTCTCTCATTTTATTCTATTTTCTAATTTCTAATCCCTTTTGCTTTAACTTAACACTTCACCCTAAATATTTACTCAAATACAATCTTACCATCTCGAGTTTAAATACTTTTGTCGAGGTTAACTTGGCCGTTTACGTGCTGAACTGAATGGGGCATTACAGCCCCTCCCAATACACATTAAACTATCACTGCTCATATAATAAACTCGGTCCCTCACCTATATGACAAGGCTATATCAAGTGATATATGAATAGGACTAGTATATGCGGAATACGGGATGTTACAAGTACCGCAGCCCATCCCAAGGGTCCCCAACTGGGATCTCAATCTATTGGCCTACCTTAGGATCCCTCCTAAAATTAATAGCCCTCCCTGATGATTGGTGCATGAGTTGGGACCTGAGTGATGATGTGGGAAAATCTGAGATTCAAAAAGTAATTGATCTAATCAAGACTACCCCAGAGACCACAAGACCACCTGTCCGACATCATCCAGATCCACAATCATCTCATGTGGCAAACTAGAACCGTCAGCCTAGGCCCAGCTGGGCTGCTCCTCCTCCTTCATACCATGAGTTGATACCTTCCCAGACAAGTGGGAAATTGTGGAGCCTTTTGCACCCTTTCAGGTTAAATGGGACCCCTCTATTTCTTTGGTGAAAGGCTTTCAGATTGATCCAGCACATGCATATGTTCCACCATCACCACCTAGGACCCCAAGGACACACTACCGTGTTTACTCACAAAGATGTCATCATCATCATTAGATCCACTAGGGAGTCCTTGCACTTAATCACCTTGTATAATTTTGCGCATTGGGGCAATGCTTTATTCTATTTTGGAGGTGTAATTAATATTTAATCCACTGTGAGGCATGTCCAAATATTCATTTATGGATGTTTTGCTCTTAATTGTGCCCTTGTCGGGCTTGATTCATCATATTAATGTTGTGAATGTGAATGTCGGGTTGGTCCTACACGATCGATTATTTCATTACTCGTGCCTTGCAAATGCGCTTAGTGCCTACACCGAGGCTTAATTTCAAATAATTCATGAGCGCTTTAATTTTGATTGTCTTGTTAATAGTAGATTAGTGAATAAACTCCAAGGATTTTCTTCATACCACAGTTCTTTCCCAAGGAGCAAATTTGTTTCTTTTATTTTTGTTTGCTTTTTGTTTATTTTTGTGTCAAACCGAATTGGTGTTTCCCTATGTTATATTAAGAGGTGACTTTTCTAAGGAAAAAAATCCAATTTTTAGTTTAAAATTGAGTCCGCATTTACTTGTCTCGAAATAGGCCCACCGAAATAATTTCTTGGCAAGAAGTTTTTTGCCAATCGAAAGAAAGAGGGAAAATAATTTTCAGTAAAGCATTCTCTTATCATGACCTGCACACTCCCTATTTTGCTTGATCGATTCACAAATGAGTATGTAAAAGAACTCAGAATAGCTTGTCAAAAGTTATTTGTCCCAATTGATTGTGAGACTAATTGTGAAATTCTTGTGTTGTGATGCCTTGTGTAATAAGGTTGTACTTCACTCTTATATGCATGTATTGTCTAGAACTTTCCTTGACTATGATTCAAGGTGAAATCCTAGATGCAACCGATCTTGGAATATGACCTTAGGCCCTTTTTGAATAAGTCACTTCAACAAAATTGACTTCCCTTTACATTGATCCTAGTAAGCCCATTTGATCTTGTGACCTTTCTTTGGCACCTTATTTGAAACCATGACCTTGTTGGAACCTCAATTTTTGCATCCATCTTCCCTAATGGCTCGAAAGTGAAATGTAGGCTAAAAAGCCTACATTTCAGGGGGGGATTGAAATGATAACATAGGCAAAAGCCTAGATTTGGGGGTGCATGTACTAATATGGAGAAAAAATGATGTATTTCCACACAAGGTATCACTATATGCCTGAATAAAAAATTGCTTCAAATTGTCCAATGAATGAACAAAATAAAAAGAAAAAAAGAAATTGGTGCTACCAAGTGAAGGTGATAAAAGGAAGTTGAATGATCAAGTTGAAGGGAAACTTTGGGTTGTGATAGGGATAAATAAGGTGAAGTTATTATTTAAAAATTTGAGCGATGTTTTGAATGATTACAAAGAGCTTTAAGGAGGTTTAGTCACTTGAGCCAAATGCAATCCTCACCTTAGCCCTACCCAGCATCGCATTTCACAAGTTCTTAGTGATTTTGAGCTTGGTAACTCTACAGTAGTGGCAATTTACATAAAGGGCAAGCTTATGGTTCAATGTGTGTGCACTCAAACTTCTTTGAGAGAGTGAGAGTCTCATTGGTTCTCTTATAATCCCTTTTATTATTAATTACATGATTGTGAGTGGGATTCTCTCTTGTAGTGAGTGGCATCGCACACTTAAAATATATAATGAAGTCTCTATTTCAATTGAAAGGAATTAATGAGACAAGTTGTGTGGCGAATCTTGAGGCAAACCTTGAAGGTCCATGCCAATGAATTGAAAAGCTTGAATATCTTGTTTGAATGACAAATCCCTTGCTTTTGAATGAGAAATGAAGTCCTTTTGAATTGACATTTTGAAATGAGCACTTGCCTTGAGAATATGGTGGTACAAATTGAGATGAGCATCATAATTAAGTATTTTTGTTTGTTATTTTCTTAGGTTTTAGAGTTTAGAGTAATCTTGTGTGCACCCTTTGTGTTTTAGAACCTAATTCATTTCTTACTTAGTATCTTGCTTGAGGAGAAGCAATAGTCAAAGTTTATGGGTTTGATAAGTTGGTAATCGATCAACTTATTGAGACTTTATTCATGAATTATTGTTATGTTTTGATGAGAATTAGAGGTACTTATTGCCTTTATTGATGAAAATGCAGGTACTCTTGGTTAAAAGAAGAAAACAAAGGAATTGAACCCAAAGAGCTCAAAAAGATTTGAAGCGTGAAGGTTATCGAAAAGAGGAAGAATCTGACAAGAGGTGCGACCGACATGCAAGCCGCACAATGTGGCATGCATTCCACACCTCCCTTTGCACCTCACCACAAGAATAACTGACATCACTAGTTGGGGGAAAAAGGGACATGCAAAGCGCAGAATGGTGGTGCAATCGCACGTTATGTTGCACATTGCGTCGCACTACCCTCAAAGGGTATTTTTGTCCTAAGCCAAGTGACATATTGGAAAGCTTCTAAAACCTATTTTGGGGTGTGTACCAGATATAGAATTTTCATTTTGAATTTTCCCAAGGAGATATTGATAGTGTACTCTTCTTTCTTCATCTTCTCCATTTAGAATTCACCATTTTGTATTGATTTGAGCTTGGATTTGGATTTTGGCTTGAATATGAATGGAATTATGAGTTACCCATTTGTTATATCTTCTTATTTTCTTAATATGAGCAGCTAATTTCCTTGTCTAGGAGTATGTGCATGATGGGTATTTTAAATTTGGGTGTGGGTCTTGTTTAATTGTGCTTATAATTAATGAATTGATATGGGTCTATTGAATTCATCAAAGTTTAATCATAAAATTGATCGTTGAAAACATTAATTGAGTTTTGTTAATTGTGTTCTTGCTTGAAAGAGGAGTTCATAATTCAGATAGGAATTCAATAGTGGAAATTTGGGATTTCCACCTTAGATTGAGGCAAGAAATAGCTCAATCGATGGAAATTCTAATCTAAGAATCTAAGCTAGAAATAGTGTGATTTCCCCAAGCTTTGAATTGGTTGGTTTATGGTATAACTATGGTGCTTGAGCAAAGACCATAAGACATATATTTAGAGGATTGAGAGATTACCAAATATAACTAAAACCAATGCTACCCGTATCATTAATCGAGAATTTGCATGATTAATCAAGTACCATAACACATTGTAGAATTCAATCGGAAGCATACCCCTAGTCTCCTTCTCATTGATTACAAATCTTGTGTTTACATTACTCTCTTGTGTTGAAATCGAAATTGATATGTTAATTTGCCTTTCCAATTCCCCCAACTCTTACTTCCAATTAGTTTGAGCATCTACTTGGTTTAGTGATTATTACTCGATGATTTCTGAATGAGTCATCATCCCATTCTCTATGGATTCGACCCCGATATCCGTTGGGTATATTCATTCATTTTGCTTGATGATGGCTACCACCTCATTAAGGGGAGTGCTTTTGAGCATCATCAGCCTACCCTGGCGAGACAAATTGGTTGAACCTATATGGCCACCACAAACTAATGCCTTAGATAATGTACCCTCGATGACTGACATGAGCTTGGCCTATGTTAACTACCATAACCCTGATCAAACTGAGGCCCACCTAAAGCCTGAAGTGATGCCTGAACTGGCCGGCTGAACTGTCCTGGATGCTACTGTGGCTGATATCCTCTGCCCCAATAACCTAAACCATTATTACTAGAGCGAGAACCACTGTTACTGCCCTGATGGTGTGGTCTTTTATCTCTGGCCCCAGAGTCCTGGCCATGCAAATCCTTTATAGTACGGGTGATAACGCTCAAACGTACTCTCCAAGATGGAGGTATCAGCGATCGTTAAGCAAAACACAATTTATATTACTCAATAGGAGTCAGGGTCGATCCCATAGAGAATGATTGTTAGCTCAAGCGATTGTATGAAAAGAATTCACAAAGAGATTGTATTGCTCAAACACAAAATAAAGTAAAAAAGGGGGGAATCGGGAATCCGTCACAATTCTAATTCCAAAATCTGCAATAATGTAAAAGATGCGAGGTGTAAATCAAGAGAGAGGATGAATAGGGATGCATTTCCGATGGGGCTTGAATATGGGTCAAGGTGCTTGCCTAATTGCATAAATTCCTACTAATAGACATATGTAGCATTGGTTATGGTCATGATTTTTAATCTCTCGATCCCAAAATCATTTATACAATGGTATTTGTTAGAGCACCAATGTTTGCATAATAATCCAATCAATTTATGCTTGGGGAGGTCATACTATTTCTAGCTTAGACCCTTAAATGGGCCTTTCCGACGAATTGAGCTATTTCTAGCCTCAACCTAAGTGAAGTCCCAAGTACCCACTCGTAATCTCATATCCAAAATTGTAAACTTCTTTCTCAAGCAAGAAAACAATCAAGTGAGGTACATTAATGTTTGCAACCACCAATTTTATAGTTAAAACATGATGAAATTACTAGACCCATGACATATTAGCAATTATAAACACAAATAAGCAAGACCCATACTCTTTATCAAGCACATATCAATACATCCCTAGACAAGAAGTTTAGCTACTCATAATAAAGGAATAAAGAACAATACCAAATGGGTAAGTCAAATTTCCTTTCATTCAAGCTAAATATTCAATATCCCAGCTCAGTCTTTACAAGAATGGTCATTCCAAGAATTAGGAAGAAGGAATTAGAGTGAAATCCTCTTCTTGTTCTTCGAGAGAAAACTTGCTCACTACTCAAAACTATTTCAAAAGCAATTCAAAACTATCTATAATTGTGCATGAATTGGGTTTTAGAATATTCCAAAAACATCATATAAAATTAGACAAAAATGCCCTTTGGAGGCTGTGCAACGTGACGTGAGGATCGCATGTCTTAATGTGCACGTTGCACACCCTTGCTCATTGATCCAGTGACTTCACTTGATTTGAGGTCTCCATGCAAAGTAGGGTGCAGTTCGCACCAGGCTATATGCGAGTCGCACAGTGACCGCACCCCTTAACAGATCCTTCATCCAACTCTGTGCTTGATGCGGCCTGAGGTGTGGTCCGCACCAAGTCATGTGCATGTCGCACGAGGTCTGCACCTCTCAGTAGGATCTTCGTCTTGTTTACTCACTTCACACTTCAACTCCTTTTAGGCTCTTTTTGGGTCCATTTCCTTGTTTTTAATATTTGATTAAAAGTACATGCATACACATCAATAAAGGCCATAAGAACCTCTAAATCTTATCAAAACATTGCAATAATTCATGAGTAAAGGCTCAATAAGTTGGTCGATTATCGACTTATCAAATTCCTAAACTTGAACTATTGTTTGTCCTCAAGCAAGATACTCACAAGGTAAGGAATGAATTATGCTCTAGAACTCAACAAAAGACTACTCTATTCTAGAGACTAAGAAAAAAAATGATAAACAAAAAGACTCAAACAAAAGACTCAACTACTATGCTCATCTCAATTTGAACCACCACATTATCGAGGCAATTTCTCAATCCAAAACCTTTTCAAAAGGATTTCATTTCTCATTCAAAATAAAGGGAATTTGTCATTTAAAACAAGACATTAAGCCTCTCAAGTCATTGGCATGGACCATCAATGTTTGCCTCAAGATTCGCCATAAAACTTGTCTCATTCATTCCTCTCCATTGAAATAGAGACTTCATGTTTCAATTAGAGTGTATGATGCAACTCACCACAAGAGAGAATCCCATTCACAATCATGTAATTCACAAAACGAAGGGATTATAAGAGAACCAAGAAGACTCTCACTCTCTCAAGGAAGTTCAAGTGCACCCATGTCGACTCATAGGCTTGCCCTTCATAAAAATTGCCACTAATGTAGGGTGATCAAGCTCGAAATAACTAAGGACTTACAGGTTACGATGTCGGCTAGGGCTAAGTTGAGGATTTCATTTGGCTTGAGTGACTACACCTCCCTAATGCTCTTTCTCATTACTTTGAACACCACTCATATTTTCGAATTTTGACTTCACCTTATTTCTCCCTCACACAACCCAAGCTTCTCCTTTTCAATCATGATCATTCAAGACTCCTTGTATCACCTTAATTTGGTAGCACTCATTATTTCTTTTAATTTTTCTCATTGGATTGAACTTTTTGGAGAAATTTTTAATTCAAACTTAAGGTGCTACCTTGCACTTGGAGTGCATCCTTTTTATTCTCCTCATTGATCGTATACACCCCCAAACTTGGGCATTTGCCTATGTTATCTTTTAATTTCCCCCCCCCCCCAAATTTAGGTTTTTAGCCTACTTTTCACTTTAAAGCAATTAGAGAGGATGGGTGCCAAGATAGAGGTTCCAAAAAGGTCAAGGTGTTAAACAAGGTTCCAAAGAACGGTCACAAGCTCAAAGGGGTTCCTAGGATTGATGTTGAGGGAAGTCATTTGGGTGAAGTGGCTATTCAAAAAGGGCCTAAGATCATTTTCCAAGCTCGGTCACACCTAGAATTTTGCCTTGAATCACATTCGGGGCAAGTTCTAGATAACACCTATGCACAAGAATCAAGGTGAAGCCACACCACACAAGGCATCATGCCACAAGACTTCTTTCATTAGTCTCATGATCAATTGGGACAAATGACTTTTGACAAGCTATTCCGAGTTCATTACACACTCATTTGTGAATTGATCAAGCCAAAACGAGAGTGTGCAAGTCATGACAAGAGTGCTTTCCTCAAAAATTCATTTTCCCTCTTTCCTTTCTTTTTCAAAAATATCTTGCCAAGATTTTTTTTTTGATGGGTCCATTTCAAGAAAAGCAAAGTACGGACTCAAATTAAAACTAAAACATGGCATTTTCCCTTAAGAAAGTCGCCTCTCAATCTATCATAAGGAAACACCAACCCAGTTCACCACAAAAAATAACAAAAGAAAAATAAAGAAAACTTTTGCTCCTTGGAAAAGAACTGTGGTATTAAGAAAACCCTCGGAGTTTATTGCTAACCTACTATTAACAAGGCGATTACCAAATTAAAGCACCCTCAAACATAAATAGAGCACTGCCCTTAATGAGATTAGGTGTCTAGGAAAGAGATGTACTCCCTGGGACCTTGTGCGAAATGCACTAGGGCTGGGGTGAACTGCATAATCCATCGCACAAGCAAATTGCACAGTAGAGTTAGTGTTCTGCCTGGAGCTCATGCGGAAGACATGTGAGGCACACTTTGAGGTGTGCGAATCGACCAGTGGTCGTATGGTGGATTAAATTTTCCATTGAAACTGCCAGTGTTTTGTTATGTGATGTGAAATAGGCGTGTGATGCGCACAATCGTTGATGCGACTGCACACCAGTCGCATGATAAGGCATCAACTTTTTCAGCTTTCTATCTTGACTATGCGACCCATTGTGCAATGTGCACTTTGTTACATTTGATCACATGGTGCGGCGCACGTCCTGATAATTGCTCCAACAACTTTAGCATGTCTCCTAAATACGAAGCCAACAAAAACAACAAATAAAATAATTCCAAAAATCATAATTATAGAAAGTAAAATCAAAATGCTTGGGTTGCCTCCCAAGAAGCACTTGGTTTAACGTCACGGCTCAATGATAGTACCTCCCACTCAAGGCTCATTAAGGTAAATGGCTTCTAGGTGTGTGACTTCCTCCAGGATGCCCAAGTACTTCTTCACTCGCTAACCATGCACCTTAAAAGTTGAACCGTTCTCATCTTCAAGCTCTATTACACCATTTGGAAATACTTGACACACTTTCAAAGGGCCCGACCATTTGGATTTTAACTTCCCTGAAAAGAGTCAAAGTCTAGAGTGGAACAAAAGGACTCAATCTCCAGGAAAGAATTCTCGTTTGATTATTTGTTGATCATGATAATGCTTCATGCGCACTTTATAAATTGATGCGCTCCCATATGCCCTCATTTGGAACTCATCTATCTCGTTGAGTCCCTCAACTCTAGCATAGGCAGCTTTTTCCTAATCTAAATTCAGCTTATTTAAAGCCCACATAGCCTTATGCTCATGTTCTAATGGGAGATGGCAAGCCTTCCCAAAGACTACCAATCGGGGCCTTGTACTCCATTCGATAAGCCCATAGAGCATCGTCCAACTTCCGGGACCAATCTGTTTGATTGACATTTACCCACTTGGTAAGAATAGAATTTATCTCCCTATTGGATATCTTAACTTGTTCGCTCATTTGTGGGTGGTAGGGGTTAGCGACTTTATGTTTGGCTCCATACTTTTCAAGGAGAGCATTGAACAACTTGTTGCAAAAGTGTTTACCCCCATCACTAATGATGGCTTGAGGGGTGCCAAACCGTGCGAATATGTGCTTCTTTAGAAAATCAGTGACACTTTTGCCGTCATTGTAAGGCAATGCCATAGCTTCAACCCAATTTGAGACGTAGTCCACGGCCACAAGGATGAAAGTGTTACCATATGAACTTATAAATGGGCCCATGAAATCAATCCCCTTCACGTCAAATACTTCTACTTCAAGGATTGGTGTCAATGGAAACTCATGGCACCGCCTTTGGGTTGAAATTTGTCACATGACTTCACCATATCATGGGCATCTTGAAAGGGAGTCGACCAGTAAAATGTACATTGTAACACTTTCGAAGCTTTGCGCATACCCCCATGGTGACCACCAATGGGTGAGGAATGGCATGCCTCAAGAATATGCATCATTTCAATTTTGGGGATGCACCTCCGAATCATTCCATCGGCACAAATCTTGAATAGGTAAGGCTCATCCCAATAGTACCTCCGGACATCATGCAAGAACTTCTTTTTCTGATTTGATTCAACCCATCCAAAAGAAAATTGCTCGCTAAAAAGTTAGTAAAATTAGCGAACCACGGAGTAAGGTCATGCGAAGCAGCCGAAATGTGCTTGTCGGGTAATGAGTCATTTATCTCAAGTTCCCCTACGGGCCTTCCCTCTTCTTCTAGTCTTGATAAGTAGTCAGCCACTTGATTCTCACAGCCCCTCTAATCTTTTACTTCAAAATCAAATTCTTGGAGGACTACCCATCGAATTAGCCACGGCTTGGCATCCTTCTTAGTGATCAAGTATCGGATCGCAGCATGGTCGGTGTGCACAACCACCCGGGTCCCCATGAGGTAGGTACGCTCAAAATTTCTCAAAGGCAAACACCACAGCCAATAATTCTTACTCTGTCATGGTGTAATTTGTTTGGTCCGTGTTTAATGTCTTGCTTGCGTAATAGATTGGGTGAAAAAGTTTCTCCTTGCGTTGCCTGAGCACTGGCCCCAAAGCCATGCCACTAGCATCGTACATGAGTTCAAATAGCTTTGACCAATACGGTACAATGATGATGGGGGTGGATGTCAATTTGTCTTTCAAGGTGAGGAAAGCCTTCATGCAATTTTCATCAAAGTTGAACTTGGCTTCCTTTTCAAGCAACTTGCATAGAGGGTATGCCACCTTCGAGAAATCTTTTATGAAATGCCTATTGAATCCGACATGCCCTAGGAAACTCCTTATTCCTTTCACAGTTTTCGGAGGGGGTAGTTTGGATATGACTTTAATTTTGGCTTGGTCAACCTCAAGCCCCTTCTCAAAAAATTTTATGTCCCAAAACTATTCCCTCTTTAACCATGAAATGGCATTTTTGCTAATTAAGCACCAAATTTGTTTCCTCACATCGTTTAAGCACTTCTTCCAATTCTCTAAACAATCACTGAATTCATCCCCAACTATCGAGAAATCATCCATGAAGATTTCCATAGTGTCTTCAACCATATCTGAGAATATTAACATCATACATTGTTGGAAGGTAGCTGGGGCATTGCATAGTCCAAAGGGCATCCTTTTGAAGGTAAATGCCCCGTAGTGGCATGTAAAGGTAGTCTACTCTTGATCTTTCGATGCGATTGAGATTTGGTTGTCACCAGAATAGCCATCGAGAAATCAATAAAAACCACAACTAGCCAACCTATCTAGCATTTGATCCATGAACAAAAGAGGAAAGTGGTCATTCTCCATCCATGAATTCAACTTCCGATAATCTATGCACACCCTCCATACGGTCACAGGTCTGAGGGCTATCTATCATCTCATTTTTTTCATTCGGCACCACAGTGATTCCACCCTTCTTTGGCACACATTGCACTAGGCTAACCCAAGTACTATCAGAGATATGGAACACCACTCAAGCATCTAACCACTTGATAATCTCCTTCTTCACCACCTCTTTTATAGGTGGGTTTAGCCTTTATTGGTGCTCAATCGAAGGGGTGATCTCCTCTTGGAGATTTATCTTGTGAATGCATATCCCTGGGGGTATGCCAATTATATCAGCAATAGTCCACCCGATGGAACGAATGTGCTTCTTTAACACCCTTAGCAATGCTTCCACTTGTTTGGTACTCAATTTGTTGGAGATGATGACCGGAAAGGTTTCATTAGCACCCAAGTAAGCATACTTCAAGTGATATGGTAACTGCTTGAGCTCCAATGTAGGTGGTTCAATAATTGAAGGTTTGGAGGGAGGTGTTTGCCATTTTTCCAAATCAAGATCAAGCTTCTTTGGGGGGGGGGGAGGGGTAGGAGCTGGAGCCTATTCCCACCAATGCACAATAAATATCATCATATTCTTTTGTACTCTCATGATCATAATTTAATAACACCGCTTCCAATGCTTCATCTACGAACCCCTTTTTCATGTGTATGTCAATGCTTTCCTCCATCTTTCCAATTACACAAGCCATTTCATGGTCATTCAGTTGTTTCATGAACCTACACAAGTCAAACGTTATTTCTTCCTCGTTCACGAATAATTTGAATTCTCCCAAATAAATATCATTCAAAGTGAGCCCTATTTTTAGACTTGGTTGCCCAAAGATAATTGGTATCTCGAAGAACCTATTGCAATCCAGCACAACAAAATCCATAGGATACACATACTAACGCACATTCACCAGGATATCATAGCCAACCCCCACAGGGTGCTTTACCGATCGATCAGCCATGAAAAGCTTCATACCTGTGACGGTGGGTTGTTCAAGTTTCAATTTCTGAAAGGTGGTCATTGACATCAGATTTACCTTTGCACTTTTGTCGCACACCAGGCTTGTGGATTTGTGCATTCCCATCGCATCACAAATTTTTCAAACACCCTTTGTCACCCCATTATTAGCCAAAATGCCTGATATTATTGCACTAGTTTGAGGGGACATGTGGATCACTCCTCCATTTTCGAGACTATCAGTCGTGCACATTTCTTTTACAAGCTTGGCATACTCGGGCATTTTGTTAAAAACACTACTTGATGAGATGTTGACAATGATCCTTTCCACTATAGGGTTGAACTCTCCCGCATGCTCATTTTCTTTGTCTTGCACTAAACGCTGGGAAAAGGTGGTGGACATTTAGGAAAAGGCTTATAAACTTTGGGCATCTTGTTCTCGTGATGTGTGGGTTGGGATAACCTTTTTCTCCAAGCACTTTTGTTTTTGGGCTTACTCGTGTTTGGCATTACAACTTCAAGTGGATCGATTAAGTCCCTTATATCTTCACTTCCTTCACCTCTCTTCATTTGTGCAGAGTCGAATTGAGAGGTGAGCCAAGCCATTTTCTCGTCAAGACGTTCAGTGGTGATGAAGTGTGATTGTACTATTTTGGCAAGGTTCCTAAGATCATATCTCATCTCCTTAATTACTCCGTCAGTGGACTCTACCTTTTCTAACACCCTCACGAGCATACTTCCAATTCTGGAGCCACTATTTTATTTGTTCCAACCTTGATTCCCATGGTCATGTCCCTCCATACTTCGTGGACTTCTATGAGAACCTATCTCGTGGTCAGCCAATGATGCCTCTTCCACTAGTTTCACAGCCCCAACAACCACCAATGGTATTGACTATTTCAATTTGGTGGTTCGCTGCACTCATTGCCATGAATTCAAGAAGTGTGGTGGTGATTGATAGCTCTCTCTCTCTCTCTTCGCGCACCACTCTTCACCCAATCCTCAATCTCTTTAGCAGAGGTCGCACCCATTGCTCCCTTGGCTCCCAAAAAAAAATCCAACTCAAGGTCTAAAAAGGACTCTTTCTTAAGTGCACAAGGTCTGAGTGAGAAGTATTGGGCATAGGTGTTTGAGGAATATCTACCTGCAGTCAATCACAAACAAAAAACCAAATAAAAAATGAATAAATACTCTATAAGATGATTTCAATTCACAATCAAAAAGGCTATTTCTCAACCATTCCCCGATAATGGTGCTATTTTTGATAATGCTCAAACGTACTCTCCAAGATGGAGGTATCAGCGATCGTTAAGCAAAACATAATTTATATTATCCAATGGGAGTCAGGGTCGATTAGGGGGGGAATTAGGAATCCGTCACAATTCTAATTCCAAAATTTTCAATAAAGTAAAAGATGCGAGGTGTAAATCAAGAGATAGTATGACTAAGGATGCATTTCCGATGGGGCTTGAATACGGGTTAAGGTGCTTGCCTAATTGCGTAAATTCCTACTAATAGACATATACCACAATCATTTATACAATGGTATTTGTTAGAGCACCATTGTTTGCACAATAAACCAACCAATTTATGCTTGGGAAGGTCATACTATTTCTAGCTTAGAACCTTAAATGGGGGTTTCCATTGAATTGAGCTATTTCTAGCCTCAACCTAAGTGGAATCCCAAGTACCCACTTGTAATCTCATATCTTAAATTGTAAACTTCTTTCTTAAGCAAGAAAAAAATCAAGTGAGGTACCATCAATGTTTGCAACCACCAATTTTATAGTTAAAACATGATGAAATTACTAGACCCATGTCATATTTGCAATTATAAACACAAATAAGCAAGACCCATACCCTTTATTAAGCATACATCATCAATACATCCCTAGACAAGAAGTTTAGCTACTCATGCTAAAGGAATAAAGAACAATACCAAATGGGTAAGTCAAATTTCCTTTCATTCAAGATAAATATTCATTATTCAAGCTCAGTCTTTACAAGAATGATGATTCCAAGAATTATGAAGAAGAAATTAGAGTGAAAGCCGCTTCTTGTTCTTGGAGAGAAAACTTGCTCACTACTCAAAACTATTTTAAAAACTGTTCAAAACTATCTAAATTTTTCCTGAATTGTGTTTTAGAATATTCCCAAACCATCATAAAAAATTTGACAAAAATGCCCTCTAGAGGCTGTGCGACGCAATGTGCTGATCGCACGTAAGATGTGCGCATCGCACACCCTTGCTTATTGATCTAGTGACTTGACTTGATTTGAGGTCTCCATGCAAAATGGGGTGCGGTTCGCACCAGGCTATGTGCGTCACACAGCGACCACATACCTTTACAGATCCTTCAGCCAACTCCATGCTTCATGCGATAAGAGGTGCGGTCCATACAAAGGCAAGTGCATGTCTCACGAGGTCTGCATATCTCAGTAGGATCTTCATCTTGTTTGCTCACTTCACACTTTAACTCTTTTTAGGCTCTTCTTTGATCAAATGTACCTGCATACACATCAATAAAGGCCATAAGAACCTCTAAATCTTATCAAAACATAGAAATAATTCATCAGTAAAGGCTCAATAAGTTAGTAGATTACCGACTTATCAACAGCATGGTCCACTATCACCTAAAATGGTCAGCCACTAGAAACTAGTATCTCTGTAGTCTGATGCATCACAATTCTTAACCCCCAAACAAATTGACGAACCCAGTCTGCATCTATAGGAATAATCATAGCCTAAAATGGTGCAAACTGGTGGAAGTAGGTCTCGTACTCAGACACTGTCATATACCCCTGCATCAATTAGGTAACCTACTCCTTGTGGTTTCTCACGGTCACTCTACAAAAAAAACTTGGCCATAAAGGCCTCGTAGAACTCCCTCCATGTCAACTGAGAAGACTGAGGGTGCCTGCAAGCTACTTGGGCCCTCCACCAAAGCTTAGCTAGACCCTCCAGCTGATAGGTAGTATAGTCCACTCAGTAAGCATCCAACTGACCAAGGTGGTAAAGCATCTCCTTACAGGTAGAAATAAAATCATAGGCATCCTGCCCGGGAGTCCTAGAGAACCTAGGTGGGGATAGTCTCAGAAACCAACCCAAAGCCTTCTGCTCCGACTCTGACATAACTGGGCAAGGAGCGAGAGTTGAGCATTTATAGGCATGGAAAGGACTTGGCAAAGGGAGTTGTAGTAGTAGGCTGCACTCTTGAACTCTGAACACACAGGGATGCCCCCTGAATAGATGTCTGGGTTATATCAGAAAGCTGACCCCCAACCATGCTCAACAACTGAAGAAGTGCACTCAGGATATCTGGTAAAAGAGTTGGGGCTGATGCTAATACTGATGCTGCTACTGGCCCTGGTGGCACCTGGCCTGCTCCCTGGTCCATGGGTTGCTGGTCTTGAACTGGCTCAGGCTCATACTCAGCCTCAGGAGCTCTAACCGGTGCCACAGCTTGGGCACATCATCGACCTCTACCTCTATGCCTACTGATAAATCGATAATCTACCAACTTATTGAGCCTTTAATCATGAATTATTTCTATGTTTTGATAAGACTTAGAGGTTCTTATGGCTTTTATTAATGTGAATGCAAGTACTCTTGGTCGAAAGTAGAAAATAAAGAATTTGACCCAAAAGAGCTCAAAAGGAGTTTAAGTGTGAAGTAATCAAGAAAGATGAACATTCTGCCGAGAGGTGCAGCCACCGTGCAATATGCACATTGCTTGGTGCGGTCCGTACCTCCCTCCACATGCAGTTCAGAAGAAGAAGGAATCTGCTAAGGGGTGCATCCACCGTGCAACCGCACTCTGCCTGGTGCGGTCTGGACCCCACTTCGCATGACACCCAAAGATAGGCTGGAATCACTGGTCCACTGATGCAGAGCTGTGTGATACACATAACGAGATGTGCGAGTCACACGTTGTGGCGCACAACTCTCGAAGGGCATTTTTTTCCATTTTTATGTGACAAATTGAGAACCTTCTAAAACCCAATTTGGGCAAAGTTTTTCATAGTTTTTTAGTTGTTTTGAATAGTTCTGGAGTGTTGAACAAGTATTCTCTCCCAAGGGAAGATAAAGGGTTTCACCCAATTCTCTCCATCTTCAACCTTGGATTTGTAAATTGAGCTTGGATATTGGATACTTCTTCCATTAATGAAAGGGAATTTGAATGCCCCATTTGGTATTGCTTCTTATTATTTTAGCATGAGTGGCTAAGTCCCCTTGTCTAGGGGCGTGTTGATGATAGATACTTAATATTGGGTGTGGGTCTTGTCTAAATGTGCTTATAATTGCTAAATTGATATGGGTCTAATGAATTCTCCATGTTTTAGCTCTAAAACTAATGGTTGCAAATATTGATTGAAATTACTTGATTGTGCTCTTGCTTGAGAAAGAGGTTCATAATTTAGAATGAGAATTCACTAGTGGGTACTTGGAATTCTATTTAGATTTGAGGCTAGAAATAGCTCAATTTGCCAGAAACACCCATTTAAGAGTCTAAGCTCATAGTGTGACTTCCCCAAGCATATGTTGGTTGGTTTTTGTGTAAACAATGGTGCTCTAACACAGACCATTAGAAATGTGTTGTTAGATCAAAATATTAACATTCACACTTAAAACCAATGCTACCTATGTCATTTATAAAGAATTTGCATAATTGGACAAGCACCCTATCGCATGAATAAGTCCCATCGGATGCATACCCCTAGTCATCCTCTTTCTGTTGATTCAAACTCGTATTCAATTTACGTCTTTAATTTGAATTGCAAATTGTGACAGACTTCCCAATTCCCTGATTTTCCCCATTTTTACTTTTATTGCTATTTGAACATGAACTCTATT
This sequence comes from Jaltomata sinuosa, assembly GCA_003996215.1. Classification (NCBI taxonomy): domain Eukaryota; kingdom Viridiplantae; phylum Streptophyta; class Magnoliopsida; order Solanales; family Solanaceae; genus Jaltomata; species Jaltomata sinuosa. The sequence goes on from QJPP01000639.1 coordinate 324,207, forward strand.
GGTGATTGAAATACGCCAATCCTTTAGGTGACGCTACTATTCCCTCTGGGATTGACTCCCATCGGGAATTATAAATTTTTTTTTGCTTAACGATCACCATTACCTCCGTATGGAGAGTGTCACTTGAGCATTATAAAAAAATGGCACCGTTGCCGGGGAATTAGTTTTGAGTAGCCTTTTTGATTGACTATTGAAATCACTTAATGAGTTATAGTTTGTTTTTTACTTTGTTTGTTGTTTTTGGTTTGTGAGCAGATAGCCCATGAGCAAGGTGGGTGACAATGAAAGTGTTGAAGGATTCATGGACGCGGCCCATGAGCCCGAGATTAAAGGAGGACTGTGCAATCTGCCTACCTCCTACGATTGGGAACATGGTGTTCCATGTCACTAGTACCATGCTCCACCTCATACAAATGAAGGGGTTATTTGGAGGGGCTGCACATGAAAATGCCAATAGGTACATCAGGAGTTTCATAGAAATTTACCATCCCTTCATCTTCCACAACATCCCCCAAGAATCTATTCGGCTTTGCCTAATTCTCTTTCTCCCTCATAGGGGAAGACACGACATGGTTAGAGGAGCTACCGGAAGCTCAATCACCACTTGGAATGGTCTTTTCAAAGCATTTGTAGTGAGATTTTTCCCTCCCTCTAGAATTATGCAACTAAGGGATGAGATCACTAACTTTGATCAACTCGAAGACAAACCATTACATGAGGCATGGTTGAGATTTAAAAAGAAGCTATTGTTGTGCCCCAATCACGGACTACCGGATAATGTACTTCTCCAAAGCTTCTTTAGAGCTTTGAATTCAATGAACAAGTCCGTGAAAAAACAACCTTGTGGGTGGTATCTTTATGGATTAGCCATATGAAATAGCTTCAGCCCTTTTAGAAAGGATGACTAAGATGAATCGTGCTTGGCACACGAGGGAGGCTGATGTACCCACGGGAGTTACCTCATCTATTTTGACAAACAAAATATGTTGTAAGGATGAGGAGAGAGATGAAACCATGGCCAAAATACTAACACAAATTGATCTTTTGGCCAAGCATGGATGGGGGCTGGAGCTACTAAAAGTGGAAGTGTTGTGAGTACACCTGAGCTTAAAGTGAGTGATGAACATCTTTTCACCATTGTGGATGGAAAAATTTGCTACTTGTCGGTGGGTTCCATCTTGGGTATTATCGATCGAGAGATGAGAATCAAGGTTGGATTAAGGATAAAGAGCAAGATGGAAATTGGAGGAATTAGGATAAAAGGGGTGATAGATACAACCACCAGAGTTCCAACCCATACGTGCCTCCTCCTAAGGCTAATTTTGTTTTTAAACCTTCCGTGAGCAATCCCGGGCAATCAAAGATCGAAGATATGCTATCCTGTGTGTTAAAAAAAGTTGAGTCAACCAATATTGAAGTTAGTGAGCTAAAAAGTGAAGTCTCAATGCCTCTCCAAACAGTGAATTCCCACTCGTCCTCAATCAAGCATCTCAAAGCACAAATAAACCATTTATCCACTTAAATGAATTCAAGAATGAAAGGAACACTCCCTAGTGATACCACGACAAATCCAAAGAATGATGGCCATATCATGGCTATTGTCACAAAGAGCAGAAGAACGAGTGGTGTAGTAAGAAGCCTAGTGTGAAAGTTGATGTAGAGCCGATGATTGTAAGGGATGCGGAGATAGTGAATGAGAAGAATGATGAAGAACTGGAAGTTGGGGTAAAGCCTGGTGCACGCAATGTTCTTGTAAATGATGATGCTTATGAAGAGGAGAAGGAGGTGATACAATCATGGTTAGCTTGGAGCATATTATGAGGGGTTTTTATATATGGATGATAGCTTGGAGCCCGGAGAAAGCCATGGAGCAACAAATGTACAAGGCCATGGGCGATCAAGATGTCATTTGGGTAATCAAGAAGGGCCCTTATGGGTTATTTCGAAAATAGTCACTTTTGGGCTATTTTTGTAATAGGCTATTTGTGTAAAGGCAATAACTATAAATAGTTGCCTTAGCCATTTTCATACAGAGATTGATGATTGAATTGTCTTGAATAGACTTGATATTTAGTTACTTTAGCTTAGGGTAGTGATTGGGTTAAATTCCAATTTTAGCTTAGATCGAGTGATTAGGGTGGATTCCCGAATTACTTGTGTTATCTTCTTCGCTTGATCGATCATCGAGTTATCATCTTGTGGATTCAATTTGGTTTCTCGGGCATTGGATTGAGTTCTCTTCTCCCTTGGTTGATTGTGGATTCAATTAGCCCTTCTTTCTTCTATTCTCATCCCTTTTACTAATCTATCCCTCTATCTTCAATTTGTATTGTTTGTTTTTGTGTTTCCGATATCGATTTTGATCATTTTCGATTGAGATCGTTGTCATTTGGTATCAGAGCTTAGGTTTTAAGAGTTGTTCCATCAATCTTAGGTCTTAGGTTCACAAAAAAAAAATTGTCCAAAAAAAAAAAATCCGAAAATTTTCTTGTTTGATTTCTTATTTTTGACACTAGATTTTTGTTCCCTAGTGTTTTTTGAGTCTAGATTTCAAATTATATTCAATTTGGAGTTGTAGAAGTGAAGTTGCCATTGAAGGACTTTGAAGTTTTGAAAACTTGCAAACTTGAAAAGTGGGTCTTTTGATTGGGGAGAAATTGGAGCTTAAAAACTATTGGGGTTTGTTCCCTAAGTCGAGGGGAAGATAATCCTAAAGTTTGAGCCAATTTCGAGTTGATTTGAAGGTGTTGGTGTTTAGTGTGTGTTTTTGGTGTTCTAGGTGTTTTTGATATTCATCAAGAGCATCTTGAAGAAGAAGAAGCCAAAAGGTACATTTAATCCAACTTTTCCAAGTCAAAGTGGTCAAAGATATTTGTTGGGTCCACAAGTGGAATTTAAAAAAAAAAAATTCAAAGGACCAAATCTGCCCCTTAGAAAAAGTTTTGGGGGCTGAAATGCACACTTGTAAACTTGGACAGAATGCTTCAAATTTTGGGACCCCAAAATTTTTCTAAGTGTTGGAACTCTTAAGACCTAAAAATTTTTCTAAGTGTCCAAACTTCAAATTTCTTCTTCTACACTCATTTTTCTTCTATTTTCTCTACTATTTAACAACTAATTAACATCTTTAATTACTTGTTAACTAGTTTTAAAACATCAAATCACTTCTTTGATCCTTCAAATTAAGCAACACAAGTAACTTTTCTACTTTTGTTACTTAGTTTTTTTTTGAGTTCGTTTTCTTTCGTGCTTTTTTTCTTCAACTTTTCTCATTTCATTTCGTAGATAATTTCTTGATTCAAGTCCTTTTTAGTTTTATTTGAGTCGTCCTTCTTTCAAGAGTCACAAAGATCCATTCCTCCACAAGGATAGATAACCTTGAATTTATTAAGCAAAACTAGTAACACTATCAATTTGCGAAAGAAGCCATAGAAGGTGAGTTGAGAGTTCACTTAAAGAGTGGCGTGAGGATTTTATTACTAACTTGTTTGCTAGTTTTGTAGGTACAAAACGAGCTATAAGGAAGTATGTCCTCTATAGCTTCGGATCCTTATGATGATGAAATGGGAGACTATGCTTGTAGCAATGGAGGCTATGAGTATGATGATGATGGGGATTGTGGAGGCTATGATAATAGCCATGATTTTGAGCCATATGGTGATGAGAACTACTACTTCGGAGATGGATGTGAAATGAATGGGGCTTATGGCTCTTATGATGAACATGAAGGAGTAGAAGTATCTTATGATGAAGATGGTGGGGTAGAAGAACCTTGTGATGATTCCTATGATGATGATGGAGAATATGAGGAATCTCACCCTACCTACTATGAGGATGAAAATGACTTGAGGTATAGTTCTTCCTCCCACATACTTTATGAGTCTTGTGATGAGAACACCGATGGAGCTAGAGAATATTCGCATGCCTTTTCTTGTGGTACTTATCCTAGTCGAAGTGGTGTGAGTGGGTATGTTGGTACAAGTGAAAGTCATCTAATGAGCAAGAGAAAATGTGCATTCCCTACTTGAGAACTACTATGTCTCATGCTTCTTATCCTAATTTCAATGTGTCTTGTTCTCAATATGGAAATGGTGTTGGAGGTAGGATGGAAGGATCAAAGGGACATGAAAGTAGAGTGAAATCAAATGAGCCCCTTCCAGTGAGGGATCTTGAATCTTTAAGAATTAAAGAATTAGGGGATGCCATACAAAAAGGAGTTGACAAGATCATTCGATGGGTTGCCAATCTTAAGCCTGAGGAGTTACAAAAGATGATGAAGAAAATGATTCCTCATGAAGATGAACCAAAGGAGTTTCCATTAGAAGTAAAGCAAGCTACTCCTTGTGAGGATGGCATTAAGGGGTTAGTCATGAAAGTGAAGGCATCTACTCTTTGTGCACCAAAGTGGAAGCTTGAAGTGAAGGGATCATCTAACCCTTCACAAGGGATACTTGGCACTTGTCCAAACTCTAATAAAATTGAGACACAAAAGATTGAGAGGAGTAAGGGTGTGATAAGTGACAACTCTAGAGTGGAAAAAAGAGAGGTTGTGTGGAGTGATGTGAGAGGGTTGTCACAATCTTATCCTAATTCATGTAACTTTTCTTGTTTCTCTAGTTGTCTTGATACTTGTGCAGGTATTCTTGGAAGCAAGCCTAGCAAAGCACCTCAAAATGTGGAGAATCAAGAGGTGTTAAAAGGCTTCCCAAAGGAGCATTTGTGCTTCAGTGTTGGAAACCAAGGTGAAGACAATCATTCATATGAGCTACGAGGTAACAAAGCTAAACCTTACACTTTATTGAAAGTAAAAGATCATTGTGTGGCTAGTAGCCAATTGAGTGTAAGTGATAGCTTGTATATGTGTGAGATTAAAGAGCCTTTACCTTGTGATGATCTTGATGACACCTTGTTGCATGATGATGATGCCATTGTTGTGAGTGCCCAAACACTAGTTGATCCTATAGATGACTTGATTGATTCTTCTAGTAAGATTGATTTGAGTCCATCTAGTGTTAGCACTTGTGACTTGAGTGAAAATGTATTGTCATGTAATGAGGGTAGTCAAATGCTAGTTGGCTATAATGATGGTAATCATGTGTGTGATTCTGTTGAGCTTGATATGCTACCAACTAGTCTTTATTGTGGTATTGACCAACTTTCTTGTAATGATGACCTACTAATTGAGAAGTTGTGTGATGTGATAAATGAACCTCAATTTAGTAATGGTAATGATATAGTTGGTCATGTAGTTAGTCATGTAGGATCTTTACTTAGAGGTGATGATTCCTTGGGTGTTGATTCCATTTCTAATTTTTGTCATAAGAATCTTGAGGTGGAGTATGAACTTAGGGATAATCCCTTATTCAATGATGACATGACTAATGTGAATGATGAAGATAGTGGTGTATCTTATAATGTTGGAAGTGTAGCCACCCTTGAAGGCTACCAATTGTTTGAAAATCCACTATGGTATGATGACACACTTTCCAAAGATGAAGCTCTCTTCTTGAAAGATGAGTACATCTATTGGAGGGGTTAGTGGTAAAAAAAAAAGGGGTGTATGTTCTCTAATGACCTCTTCATTTTTGTGTGACCCCATTCTTGAGCAAGGCCTTAATGCTTGTGGATCAAAGGATGATTCTATATGTGGGAACACCTTGAATGAAGTTCATTTAAGTAACACCTTTCTCTACTACCTCTTTGCATATGATGATGTCCATGTACGTATGGAATTTGTTTTATATAGAGGTAGGAGTTTCTTGGGTTGGTCCATTTGTTGTTGTGACCAAACTATGTGGGTTTTTCATATCTTTGACCCCGGTAAATCCTCATGGGTGTTTGAACCCTCTTTATTACATGATATTTCTCACAGTCGAAGCCTTTGTATGCTCTACAATGCATTGATCTTATTTGATACAAAGGATAGTTGGTTGTATTTCAAGTATGTGCCTCCTTGGCAAGTTGGTATGGTTGGTAACCCATGTGCTAACCCTCATGCTATGAGGATATGTTTGTTGTTTGTCCTTCTCATATTTTTGCAAGGTTCGGATTCGAGGACGAATCCTTTTGAAGAAGGGGAGGATGATACAATCATGGTTAGCTTGGAGCATATTAAGAGGTGTTTTTATATATGGATGATAGCTTGGAGCCCGGAGAAAGCCATGGAGCAACAAATGTACAAGGCCATGGGCGATCAAGATGTCATTTGGGCAATCAAGAAGGGCCCTTATGGGTTATTTCGAAAATAGTCACTTTTGGGCTATTTTTGTAATAGGCTATTTGTGTAAAGGCAATAACTATAAATAGTTGCCTTAGCCATTTTCATACAGAGATTGATGATTGAATTGTCTTGAATAGACTTGATATATACTTTAGCTTAGGGTAGTGATTGGGTTAAATTCCAATTGTTAGCTTAGATCGAGTGATTAGGGTGGATTCCCGAATTGCTTGTGTTATCTTCTTCGCTTGATCGATCATCGAGTTATCATCTTGTGGATTCAATTTGGTTTCTCGGGCATTAGATTGAGTTCTCTTCTCCCTTGGTTGATTGTGGAATCAATTAGCCCTTCTTTCTTCTATTCTCATCCCTTTTACTAATCTATCCCTCTATCTTCAATTTGTATTGTTTGTTTTTGTGTTTCCGATATCGATTTTGATCATTTTCGATTGAGATCGTTATCAGGAGGCCCATGCCAGCACCTGTGGCAGTGCCAATGCCAGTTGCCATGGCTGACGTCGACATAGGCGGTGCCCATGCCAGCGCTTGTAGCAGTGCCATTGCCAGCGCCCATGGCTGACGTCGGCATAGGCGGTGCCCATGCCAGCGCTTGTGACAGTGCCAATGCCAGCGCCCATGGCTACACGGGCAGGCACTCATGCCCTGCCAGCACCCCTGACCAACATCGGCACAGGCAAGTGCTTAGGAAATGCGAGAGCCTCTAGCTGACTTGGCACAGGCAGCCCATGTTATGCCGCGCCCTTGACCGACATCGGCACAGGCAGGCAGTGCCCCATGCCAGTGCCCCTGGCTGACTCAGCACAGGCAGGGAGGCGCCCATGCCATGCCAGTGCCCCTGACCGATATCGGCACAGGCAGGCCGCCCCCATGCCAGCACCCCTAACCGACTCGTCATAGGCATGCAGGTGCCCATGCCATGCCAGCGCCCTTGGCCGACTCAGAAAAGGCAGGCAGACGCTTAGGCCATGCCAGCACCCCTGGCTGACTCGGCACAGCCAGGCAGGCACTCAGGCCATGCTAGCGCCCATGGCTGACGTCGGCAGGTAGCACCCATGCCAGCACCCGTGTCAGCGCCTGTGGCCGACGTTGGCAGGCAGCGCCCATGTTTGACCCAATAGCCAATATCGCCCAATGACCCACCGTTGTCATGGAATAATAGTAGCCTACCATGGTTCTCTATGTAGTGTGGGGTGTCCGTGCACCACCAGGGACCCTGGCACTATTGGGCACCATGGCACCATTAAGCACTAGGGCACCACGCGCCATTGGTAACTTATGTACCAACACACCATCGACAAAGAGTGGATACCCCGGGTTCGCCATAATACAACGCGCTATTGGGCACCCATGTGCTAACACACCATCCATAAAAGAGTGGACACCCCCAGTTTGCCACAACACCACGCACCATCGGTCACTCATGTACCAACACACCATCCATAAAGATCTGACCACGCGCACTCGTTCGCCACAACACCACGCCAATATGCGCTAGGCGCCGCATGCCATGCCCTCCATGCCGTGCCAAAATCAAAAGAGCTTGAAAATGAGCACATGTCAATGTCATCTCTTCTCCATCATATATATTCAATGCTTCCGCCAAGGTTCGAACCTCCATAATTATCATGTTTTATTCTTTTTCCACGCCATTGTATATTTTTTCACTTCTTTTATGTATTTTATATTTTTTTTCTGACTTTTTCATTACTATTATGCATACTTTTACGTTTTAATACTTTTTATGTCATACTATTTATATGAATATATAATCAATTATTAGTTTCAAGGTTATTTCATATGTTGAAAGTTTTTCCTAATATTTTTATATTTTTTTTAGCATTTTCCTTTTATTTATTATTTATTTTTCTATTTAAATATTTTTACGTTACA